>JAFBJU010000321.1:1263948-1591649 GCA_016785305.1 Colistium nudipinnis
AGAGAGAGAGTGAGAGTGAGAGAGAGAGAGAGAGTGAGAGAGAGAGAGAGAGAGAGTGTGCAGTAGAGGTGGTGAGAAACAGTGCCGACCATTAAGCACCGCTGGTGGTTGTAAACTAGGTAAACTGGGTGTGCGATACATGGCCAAAAGTATGTGGACATTTCTGTCTCTTGACGTCAATGCGCCTATCCAAAAATGTAGTTTTGGGGGTGGAGGAACGTAATTGAGGTGAAGCAGTTTTCATGCATCACTGTAGACAAAAAAGGGAGGAAAAAGACAAAGGGGATGAATGATTGCGAGAAAAAAAAAGAAAAGAAATGGCAATGAAAAAGATAGAAAAAGAATAAAAGAAGATGAGTTAGGCCCGAGGGCAGAGGTCTATTACCGCGGCGTCCTCCACACCCCCCCCCCCCCCCCCCCCCCCCCCCCCCCCCGCACCGCGGCCCGGAAAAAATAAGGGGAGGAATGGAGAACCCAGCGCAATACCCAGACTGACAGATGATGGTGGTGCTGCAGCTGTGATGGCAATTAGACCCTTATGTATTAAACATATATATATCTTTTTTTATTTTAAGAGAGCAAAGAAAGGAGAGACAGAAGGACAAGGGGGAAATGGAGACAAGGAGCCGGGTGAATAGTAGCCACCGGAGCGTCTGAATCATACCTTTTTTTTTTTCCCTCTCTTCCTTCCTCTCTCCCTCTTGCCCCTGTCTGGCTAAACAGCAAAAACAGCGCAAGCCAACCCCCCCCCTGCCGCAGAACGGCGTCCCAAAAGGTACCGGAGTGATTAAAAGTCTGACAGCGGACACTTGTACACAGCCCCACAGCGTGTAAACAGCAAAGGCTCCCCTGTGCTGGCTTCCGCATTGGCCAGCCCTCTTCCTGTCTCCTCCCATGGCCTCAGACGGAGGAGAGACAGGGGGCTCCTCTCCATCCTCTCCATCCTCCTGGAGACTAATCGACCCGTCCCCCGCGACGTAATTGATGTTGCGTCTGTGAGCGCTGGCTCTTGGATTATTCCTGTTGAACGTGTTTAGCCGGTTCCCAGGCAATAGGCCATAAAAAAATGTAAATAAAAAAATGTAACATTTTTGACTGCCATGATATACATATGTTCAATAAAAAAACAATGTAATGTGGTCCACACACACTGGGCTGCGTAAAACCCTAAATAGCTACTGAGAAATCGCAACAAATCAATTGTCAGCAATTAGGAGCATCTTATTCGGCACCTACAGTTTACCCAAGGGCCATCTTGGATTGTCTTTGGTAAAATTAATTAAAGACGCTCATAAACCTTAAAAAACAAATATGAAATATCGATGTTGAGGGAAAAAAAACACTTGAAATGCCAGAAATAGCCAATAAACATAGGCATGTTCAGATCCAGTGGCCTCACTCTCTCCAGTACTGTTAATATATCCTTTCTCAGGTGAAATGTATGCATTGTTATTCAAGGCCACATAAAATCCTCGCTGTTATTAGTTCCCTGATTGACACCCTAATTCACACGTGCTGCCTTGTTTTCAGGAAAAGCCATATGTTGTATTATAGATGAGGTTATTCATGGGGTTGTTGCGTTAACCAGAAACGCTGTGGAACCTGTCACATCCTCTTGAGCTGACAGGCTTTATTAGAGGACGTGGGGGGGTGCTCTTGTTTATTCATCCTCGGTCCACGGCATGTGGCGTGTGTCAAAACTAGAGCCGCCGTGCGTAAGCTTGTTGTACTTGTTCAACTTGTGCCGAGTTGGTACAATGGCTTTAGTCAATCCGTCGTGGTGGAATCAGATTTGTTCCCGAGAATGACTCTGGGAGAGCGGGGAACACATGCCACAATATTGTGAGGAGGCAGATTGCAAGCATTTAAAACAAAACAAACAAAAAAAAGATATATACATGCTTACTTTCTGTGGACTCACAATTATCCCTTTTTTCTACTGACGTCTCCCTGTCACCCAAAAACAAGCATACGGCCGAAACAAGAGAAATTTCAGCACACCCGGAGCACGGTCACACACAGACGCACACAGAAACAGGCTCACTTCAAAACCTCATTCTGTTGGGCTGTTGTTTTTGTTAGTTTACGACCTAAACCCCCCATTGTTGAATTAACTGCGGACAGAGGGGTGGGTGGCGGAAGCCACAGTGCCAGGGCCACGCTGGCCCAGAAGAAAACCAAAAAAAAGCCACAACACAAACCGACTCTTGGCAGCGGATAGGGAGGCTGTATTTTTCCAAAAACTGATTACCTTCCCCTTCTCCCCGGCGCTCCATCCCTTTCCCCCCTGTTTCTCGCTTTCCCTCTTTCCACCAGACAAGCTGTTCCCTTGGCAGCTGTTTTGACAATGCGGATCCCCAAGCGCAGGCGAGGTTGGAGTGTGCGTATGTGGGTTTGTGCGTCTGTCTTTTTAGCGATGGGTGGATGTGGTGGAGTTAACGTCGGAGGGGGGGGGGGGGGGGGGGGGGGCACTCCGGGGCGGGGGGGGGGGGGGGGGGGGGGGGGGTGGTGGTCACTCATTCAGGAACCCCCTCCACATGCAAATCGACACAGAAATGTGCCGAGCATTTTTTATAAATGTTTTTCTCTCGGAAGGCCCCCAGGGGGCTGAAACTGAGCACCATTAGCACTGTCAGATCCAGGAAACCCCGAGCTTTCTGAAGGGCCGGGCTCATTGTTGGACTCCCTCCCGTTCAGGGGCTGGTCTCAGTCGTTCCGTTTTTCCAGGTGTAAACCCTCTGGTAAGCTGCACTGGTTACACAAGCTTTTTTTTTAATTTTGATTTATTTTAATGGTCTTTATATCTCAAGGAAAGTTGATCAGAAAACCCTTCCAGACTATAAATACACACGTACGACGAGTGTTGGAAAGCACGTTCAGAGGCGACACCACAACGTGGCTTTCACTACACTATCCTGACAGGACTCATTAGAGGATAGGTGATACTCGCAAAAAAAAAACAAACAAAACATAAAATTGAACGTGGCCAGGGAGCCCACGGGCAGGAAACAAACGCATCATAATCCTCCTCTATAATTGGGCAAATGAGAGATGTTGCCTTTGGACAATGGCACAGAAGCAGATGGCAACAGAGAGGGTACGTAAACCAAAAGGTAGAGAGCCAGGCATCAACAACCCCTTTAGATTGTCTACGCGCACAAACGCACGCGCACGCACACGCACCCCTCTTCTCCCATCAAAGCACCTTCTCCTCGAAGACCCCCCACTGAGTGTGCTCTCTGAGAGCCCTCCTTTGAGCCCCTAATGCTATTAATCAGATTAGGGCCGTCGGTGTAAGCCTTGAATTACTCACGTTATGACTTGATTGGCCAATAATTTGATTGGAGTCACATCTCTACTTCCTCTGGCTCTTCGACATCCCATATTGCCCGCCCCTCCATCACTTCGTCTTCATCTCCGCTTCTCCCCAATTCCCCCTTCCAGCTCGAGGCACAAAAGACAAGTCTGGCTGTCAGCTTCTGAGGCAGGGTGTGACCGTTTCCATGGGGATAACAAAACCAGACTTATCAAGGGAAAAGATGTCATCCCACTCTGAGGCAGACGCCACCTTTTAAAAACCATGGAAGATAAGCATGTAATTATCGCGTTTGAGCGATTGTTGATGACAATGAATAGACGATGACGATAAAACTCGACGGATAATGATGGACAAGCAAAACTAGTGCCAGAATTACAAATGCACAAAAAATAATCAACAGGAGGAATTTATTCCTGCCAACTATGATTGTCCGAAAACAATGCAATAACCCTTTTGTCATAATGAAAAACCGAGTCAAAAAGACTAGCTTTCGCTCACTGACATAAAGTAAAACCCGACAAAAACGATTAATTATATTGCGCATATCAACATATTCAAATTGATCAATTCAGTCGCAAATCATTATACCGGACAAACACATTTTTTCTTTCTGTACTCGCAGCAATTATTGCACTTGTACACTCTTATACTGGTGAATGGGCCAGACTCCCTCAATCACAGCTTTGAATCACGAATCCTCACCCTGTTTTTGTAGCATTAAATAATAATGTGTTATGAAGCACCTGCTGCTCAAAACAATATATTGGTTCGTGAAAGTTTAAGAGGGAAAATTCTCCTCTCTGAAAACCTGTAGTAGTGTTCTACATATTTTAGCGGCGGTGGAATGCTGCTGTTAGGCGCATATCGGAGAAACACTGCATGCAATTTACATTTCATTGGGAGTTCACAGTCACACTGACCTGTGAATCCATGTAATAAGGTGTAGGTGTAGGTGGTGTAGAAATCAGCAGCGGTGCGTGTTCGCCTACTGGATGAACCAGAAGTAATGTAAATGTACTCGGGTTAAAACGAGGAAAAACTGAGCGAGAAAAAAAAAAAAAAAAAAACTCAACGCATGCGTGAGTATTGACAGCATTCTATTTCGATGCCCGGGAAGAAAAAAAAAATCTGTGAATTGCTTGCGATTCCCCAATGAGAGATATTCATGTTATTTGGGAAAAAAAAAGAAAGAAAAGGATGTGGCTTTTCATAATGAAAAAAACATAAACTGTAGTTCCTCCTGAGTACGGGCTTTTGGTTCAAACCAAGGTGAGTCGGCCCAGAGAGTGATGCGATGCAGCGAACGAAAGCATCACTATATGTTAACTTAATCTCAGGGAGGCACCTAGGGGGACTGATCATTATTCAGGATGGCAGCGCCTCCCCCCACCAGCTCGCTCGTCAAGGCCGCCTCTTCCTTTTCCTGACAGTTATGAGGTGTGCGTACCCTTTTGCGTTCCAAAAAAAGGGACGCTGACGGCGTGCTGTGGCTGAGTGGCTGCTGTGGCGTGTGGACCCTTAATGCTGGGAGGAAAACAAACGGCATACAAATCTCTGGATTTGCTCTCGTGAGCACCAGCGGGAGGCCAAAGGGTTTTTCTGTTTGGATACCAAGGGGAGGGGCCCCGCCTAAAACGCCACAGACGGATGTAAACCCAACTGTCAAAAGGATACGAGACAGGAGGAGCAGAGAGAGAGAAAAAAAAAAAAAAAAAAAGGAGCCATCAGTGGATTATGTGCCAACAGCTTGGAGTACGTATTGGTACATAGGGTGTCTCCAGTCTTATTTAAATTCATAGAGGCCAAAGAGGTGATTCTGCTTAACTGCTCATTTCAATATAAATCTGTGAAGAGTGCGAGTGTGCACCGCCCCGCCTATTAGCCGGGGAGACATTTTGTATATATGTCATACACCCAGATGAGAGGGGGATGTGGATGAACGCTCGCTCCACTGAGCGGATGGTTTGATCGCGAACACATCCCAAGATTTTTCTGCCCCCCCCCCCCTTTTTTTTTTTTCCTCCATCATGTCAAACATTCTCAGTTTTAACTTTCTTCCGGCCCGCCACTCTCCTCTGGAAGAAGACAGCCATCTGCCAGGAATCATACCCTCCTCAGAATCGAATTTAAACAACACAGACTCGCAGCCATGTAAACACATGCGCACGCGAACGACGGAAAAAGGCAAATCACAGTGGCAGGTAAAAAAAATAAATAAAAAGACGACGACACCCCTGTGAGCTAAACTTGTCTGTTTTACACCCATCCAGGAGAAATCTATGAAAATGCTTAAAAACATGCGCGTGAAACAGACTGGGAAAATCAAATATTCTTATATGCAGCATGATAGTAGAAGTGTAGAACCTTAAAAATCCCACTAATTCTCCATGGCAATAAGAAAAAAGCTCAAAGCAAGAGCGAAGACATCCAGGGAGCATGTTGAGACGCTGTCGGAGAGCGAGGTCACCACCTTGATGGTGGGATACGATAACAAAGGGACAACAGCCCGAAGAGATAATGCAAAGATAAAACCAGAGATGGCGCCGCGATAACGCTCACACGACGAAGCGGCAACACAAAGATGGGACGAGATAGGGCTCGGAAAACAATGCCGGGATTTCACAAACAAAGCACAAGAAAACCAGCAACTTGGGTCACATTAAGTAAAGGAGACGGAATAACGTCTTTTAAGGGTGGAAGGGAGGAAGGATAAACCACAAGAGACAGAAGAAAGACAAATTGAGATAAGAGAAAGAGGGAGCGCGAACACGAGCCGGCATGCTGTCACACCACAGACATCAAAACGCATGCAGACAAAATACTGACGCTGTGCGGAGACAAAAAGAAAAAAAGGAAAAAAGGACAGCAGAGAATATAGTGATTTCTAGACAAGGGTTGATATAAATAAACGTGTGTAAAAAAAAAAAAAAGAAAAAGCAACATCTGCACGACAAAGGCGACACTCTCTCGCACATACGCTTTGACTTTAAAACACACACACGTTGAAACCGAGAGACAACAGTGACGACAAGAATATCTTAATCTATATTCCTAAAACGGTGCTGAGACACTGGGGGTGGGGGGGGGGTTCTTTTTTTTTGCCCGTTAGAAATACCATTGGAAACCACGAGTGGGTTTTTAGGGATGTGCTGATGTTTTGTTTTTGTTTTAGTTTTTAATGTAAAACACTTTGTGGGAGAGGCAATGATGTGAAATCACCTCCGAGGGGGTTACAACTCCAATGTGCCATCTATATGTCTCCTCTGTCTCCCTCTGAACTGCTGATCATTTCTTACCTCACCCAACTCCTTAAACTTTGCAGGTAAAATGACCTCCATGTAACCCTTCTCTCTTGTACATTATTTCCCCCCCATGGCACACACACACACGCTGTGTGTCATTGCAAAATGGGGTCCTGGACACAGCGACTATAATGGGAACTACCACAGAGGAAGTATCGAGAAGTTTAACAGCTTTAAACATCTGGCCTGGATCTTCATGAAGGTTTCTTTCGAATATGGGTGTGGTCCCGCCCAGGAGTTCTGGGTATTCACACAATTATGGTTTTGTTAACTACGTACTTCTCATGTATTAATGTGGTACTCGTGAGTCAGAGTGTCAACACGCCGACTGGATTTATTTTAAGATTGGTCTCTCCCTTTCCTCCACAAAAGACGTGTGCTGGGTGAAAAAACCCACAAAAGTCACACATCACATCAAAACGAACATTTCACACCGTCAAGAGCGTTTGATACTCTGATGGGAGCCTTTTGTGTCTCCATTTCCATCTCCTCTGGTCTTTATCTATCTCCGACACAGGCGTGTCCACAGAGTCTCACACAAAGACTTGTGGGAGTTGTGTGAGTGAGATAAAAAAGGAAAGGGGGCCCGTTACTCTGCCTTTTCTCTCTCTCTCATTAAGCAGAATGGTGCTAGGGGGTCGTGTCAGAGAGATGGTTCATCAACCCCTTCAGAGAGGCAGCACCCTGTCTCGGCTCTGCCCGGGCTCGCCGTTCCCCTCTTCCTACATACCTCTCCCATATGATGGAAGACACTGGAAATGGAAACAGTCAGTGTAATTTAAGACGGCAGGCCTGGAGAATTTGTTTAAAAGAGGGAAAGGAGATGGCGAGGGAGACGTGGAGAGAGGAAGGTAGGGAGAATGGGATAGATCAAGGAGTCATTATAAGGCGAGCTGACGAACCAAAAGGAAACGGCAAAAAGAGGCAGTTACGTGCCTCAAAGGGCAACCGTCCCTGCAGCGGCGAAGCGTTACACCACGTGATTTAAAATTCTATTTTTTGTCAGATGAAATATGGCAACATGTTTTTAAAAAAAGTCCACTCAGGCTTTCAAAAAACGGTATACAAATGCACAGCTTTGTCCTGCGGTCGTCACAATGGCATTCAACGTGGACTCTGGATTCATCAGTCTATAACAATAAAAAGAGGGGGCGGATCTTTACAGCAGCCATATAATTTGTGGAAAACATGGTAAAGCTTCAGTGCTGGTCCCTGTGACTGGTATAGAATTTTTTTTCAAAGGCATCTGACAGGTTGACAAGTCTGTCATCTGTGTTCACTTTAGTGCGTCTTTGAGCGTTTTTGACAGCATGCACAGAACCAGTCTGGGAAGGACTCGCGTTGCATTGAAAAAAGAAATCTCATTAATTCTACGGAATGCAGGAGCTATGACGACGGGTTTGTGGGGTACTGTAGTAGTAGTGTACCCCACAAGCATACAGATACTGCGGTTAACATACCGCAGTATCTGCTGCCTGTGTTCACATCTGCAAAGTGGATAAATACATGAAAAAAAGAGGCTCTGTGCGGCAGATCGTGGAATTTGCACGCACTAAGTTCCTCTGAGAGAGAAATAAAGGCCAAAAAAACAGGTTACATGAATACCTCTCCAGGCACTATTAAGCTTCTCTCGACTAAAGGACGGCTCTAGGCGTCCTTATATTTCTCAAACGTACAAGTCAATGAAAGAAAAGTGCACTTCCTTTATGTACATCAGTGTGACACCTGCGATGCTGAGGAGCACAGTGCGGCGATTCAGGTTAAATACCACAGACGCACGGCGACAAAGCTGCAGAGGTATAGGTGAGGGATGAATGGAGGGATAGCTGGTGAAGCCTGGAGGTGGCTGGCATTGAGGAATCTAACCCCCGAGGTAATTGCTATGACAAATGGAAACACATTTGAATGGATCCGCTGCATCAGGGATGGAGGAGAGGCACTCCTTGTGGACAAGGCCAGTGGTGGACAGCATATGCGGCGTGGGCGGGTGCAATGCATTTTGGTTATGTTGAGATGTTGAAAGGAATGAGGCTTTGCACCGTCAAACCACAGGCCTGGCCATGATAGCAGGGAAGACGCCAGAACACAGAGAATTGCTGAGGCGACAGGGTTTCTAAAAGCCCGTTACCTTTCAGATCGCTGTGCTGCTGTATTTTTTAAATGTTTTAATTTAACTTTTCGGTAGAGGCAAATAAGTCGGCGCGATAATTCGCTGGAACGGATGCTCGGCGGGTGCAACGGTGGAGCTGAATGCAAGACCTTTCTGAATGTTTTCCGCTGGATTGTCGCCTGCATGGCGTAACCGTAACCTACACGCCCTTTAATTCCGAAGCCGCGCCATTGATTTTCCAATATTCCCAATCTCTTCGCGCGTGGTGTGCTCAGGGCCAGCTGAGAAAACGACTGCAAAACGTTTCTACCTAGACATGGGGGGGGGGGGGGGGGGGCCCCTGTGGGGGGGGGGGGGGGGGGGGTCCCTTTGAACGTCGTCTCCGAGGCCCCCGCTAATTGAGCCAGATCAATTCACAGAGACGGCGAAAGCAGGTTGGCACAGTTGCCACATCAAAGAGATTCTAATAACCGCACACGGTGGCCATTAGCCAGCCTGACAAAAAAAAAAAAGGAGCCACGTTTATGTTGGCTTCAAAGCGACCATGGCGGCATTGAAAGTGCCCCTCTCGCGGGCCTTCGCTATTTCCAGTCTCATCACAAGCCCGCTATTCAGACAGGAGGCCATTTTGGAGCAATTTGGTTAGAGAATAGATGCTATGAACACATGGACCAAAAAAACCCCCCCAAAAAACAGCCACTCACAAATTCTTATTTAATTAGCTCTCTTTTTCACGGCGAGAGATTGGAGCCGAATTTTTTTTAAAAAGAAGGCACACGCAGAGAAACAAACAAACAAAAAAAAGCCACCTAATGCCGAACTGTTACTGGGAAAAGAGTCATTGCAATGATGTGAAAAGGATTCAGACACAGCAGCAGTCCTACACCGGGGAGGATTAGGTATGCTGATGCTGTCTATTACCGCCATTGGCCTTCCTCCCCGTCTCTCCATCAGCTGCCTCTCCCTCACTCGTCCTCCTCCTCCACCTCCTCCCCCTCTCTCTGCCTCGGTGATAAGTTTGTAACTTTGGTCATTAGCGCTGGCCTGTCTCCTGCCGCACAGGCTGTCTGAGAAGACATTACGGCTCGCAGGTCTCTTCTCCCGCTCACCCCTACTCCTCCCCGCGCTCTTTCTTTCCGCAATGCCTCTCACTCTCTGTCAGCCACTCACAAATTCTTATTTAATTAGCTCTTTTTTTCACGGCGAGAGATTGGAGCCGAATTTTTTAAAAAAAAAGAAGGCACACGCAGAGAAACAAACAAAAAAAAAAAAGCCACCTAATGCCGAACTGTTACTGGGAAAAGAGTCATTGCAATGATGTGGAAAGGATTCAGACACAGCAGCAGTCCTACACCGGGGAGAATTAGGTATGCTGATGCTGTCTCTTACCGCCATTGGCCTTCCTCCCCGTCTCTCCATCAGCTGCCTCTCCCTCACTCGTCCTCCTCCTCCACCTCCTCCCCCTCTCTCTGCCTCGGTGATAAGTTTGTAACTTTGGTCATTAGCGCTGGCCTGTCTCCTGCCGCACAGGCTGTCTGAGAAGACATTACGGCTCGCAGGTCTCTTCTCCCGCTCACCCCTACTCCTCCCCGCGCTCTTTCTTTCCGCAATGCCTCTCACTCTCTGTGTGTCTCTCTCTCTGTCTCTCTCTCACATAATTTCTCACACTCTTCCCAACTTTCTGCTTCATATCTTAATTTTTTTTCACCCCAGCTTTCACGGATTCACTCCAGCCTCAACGTCTCTCTCTCTCTCTCTCTCTCTCTCTCTAGCTCTCTTTCTCTCTCTGGCACGCTCGCAGCTCGGCACGTCTCGGCGAAATAATTTACCGCACGCGGCGCTCCTGCAGATGATTGAAGCGTAATTAGACGGCAAAGACAGCGGAAGCCAACGGTGGTGCTCGGGAGCCAGCGCTCGTCAGATGGTCCGTCTCGGTCTCGCTGGCTTTGCCCTTCAAAACTATCACTTTTGCACAGGGAACATGGGAGCGGATGTGCAAGGCCACGTCGCAGCAATTCAAAATTAAAACGATCTACTATTTCTCTACGATTTATGGGATCTGTATCAACATTTGTGTACAGTGTATGGACGCAAAAGTCCATTGAACCGGTAAACCCGTCGGCCGATTACTGTAACAGCAAAACCTTAAATACAAATGCGCCAACCGGAAATGATTTTCAATTTATTTTCAATTCAAGATAAACCCACGCTCCAATTATGAGAAAAAGGGAAGGAGGCATACGGCCACGTGCAGGGAAGGCGCAATTAACATCACGCCGCAAGGTACCTGAAAGTCACCTTGGCGGAGAGTACCAGAGCTACAGTTGCGGGCTAATGGATTAACTTATCGATGGCGGCGAGGTGAAGAGCAGCAGCGCGAACACGACGCGCTTCCACGCCCCCCACCGGCATCTTTAGCGTCTTTAAACTTTCTAGTCGAACGGGAAGCAGAGTAGGTAAAAAAAACTAAAAACTAAACGGAAAAGGAACTTCGTCTTGTCAGTGTAACCATGAGAATGCCTCTTTCGATGGCGGCATCACATTTCAGCTGCTCAATCGGCATAAACCGCTGTGGCATTGCATTTTTAAGGTGCAAGCGAAAGGAGAGGTGAGTGAGGTTGCGCGTGTGCACCAGCCATCCCAAAGTCTGCCGCGCTCACGGTACAATGGGAACAACCCCCTCCGATTTGACCCATCGCTGGGCCACTGCGGCTGTTGTCGGCAGCCAAGTGCACCGGGCGCCGCCGGTCGGGCCTTTTGATTATCACTCAGAGGTTGCCCTGTGTCGGGCCCAACTGCGGGGGGGTCCCAGGGTGTGCGCGTCCGAGGAGTCACCTTTATAAAGGATTAAAAGAAGAGTAGCGGCTGACTGTGCACCACCCAGAGGGGGACCCGCGCTCCCCTCGCATGAATATGAATGCCGTATCGACAGCAAATCTTCCGCGGGAGAGGGAGCGAGGAAGAGACGGCGGAAGAGACAGCAACTCAAAAGTGGCGAGAATAAATGAGAGAGGGAGAGAGAGAGAGAGAGAGAGAGAGCAGGAGGACCGATCACACTGGTTCGTTTCACACCGTTAAACCATCAGAAGCACCTGCCGGTGACTGGTTGATGTGCCGGGGCACAGAGAGCTCCGTTAAAAAACATTTTGGATTCACTTCATGGAGGCACTTCAATGACGCTTTTAGCATAATTTCCCCCTCTGTAATGTGAAGTGAAGGGCAAACAGCGCCCTTTCCGTCTGCCTGTAGCTTCTGTGAACCTTCAGAGATATTGGCCATCAGAAGGAGGGCACGGCACCGCAGCACAAAAGCGGGACGTCTGCAAGAGTCACCTAAATCAATGGCGTTTTTTTTTTTTTCGTTATAGTTTGTCACCGCCGTTTGAGACGACGCGTCCTGAATCTAAAATAAAATAAAAAAACGCAGAAAATGAGTGCCGAACAGTTCAACAATTTTAAATGACACAAATCCACGCAGATCTTTAATAGCAGTAGCAGACGTGTAGTAGAGTGTCAAAGAAATTCTGCTGTGAGATTTAAAGAAAGTATGCATCCAGTGAGTTCATGTTTGCCCTAAGTATGAGTCACCTCAAAGCAGTGTGCACATTGTCAGACTACATAGGATGTGAAGAGTTGCTTTGCTAATTCTAGCTGCCCACACGTGTAGGAAGAAAAAAAAAAATCATGTGAAAAAGACTGACAAAAATAAAAGCAGGAAAAAAAACAGATTTTTTTTCCTCCCCATCGCGACTGCTATCAGCAGAAGCCGGGAGAAGAGGGAGGGATGATTTCCATAAAGACTGGCTGTTGTCTGAAAGCAAGCAGCTGTCAGGCGGAATTACCTCCCCGACATAGACACCACAATCGAGGGCGCCCTTCCCATAATTCAGTGTGATTGGCTCAAGGGGAAAATGGCAGCCTGTGGAGAGTGAGGCGGGCGGCGGGTTGACAGGTTTGCGTCTGAGAAAACCCGGCGCGGCGTTTACCTGTTATCTTTCTGTCGGCTCCAACGTGTCACTTTTTTCTCCGCTCAAAGAGCTACCGCAACAAGGGGACACAGGGAACGGGGTTTACAGTACGGGGAAAAATGTGTGCTCGAACACTATTTTGCACACAGGTACGCACACACACGCACACACACACCCCCACACGCAGAGTTGGAAATTACAACGCTGAGTTGTATCTAATATGTTGAAATTGAATGTATTTCAAAATTCAGAAGTAGTTGATTCTTATCCCAGATGCCGAGATACATTTAAATATAATCCAGACTACTTCTACAGGTCCCTTGTGTTGGACCACATGGTAAAGGGAGTATTTTGGTAAGTACCTTCATTAAAATATAAAATGTAACATGGTCAATATGTTTAATACGCCTGATCCAAACTCCTCTTCTACCGCATTGGAATGGTGTTCTATTGGATTCAGATCTGCCGACTGGGCAGGCCACTGAAGTACACGGCACTGATTTTAAGGGGCCACGAAACCAAATCCAGAAGACTTTTGTTTCGTGACATGGGGCCTTATCATGCTGGAAGTACCTGTTAGAGAACATCCAGTCAGAACAAAAAAAAAGGTTTAGATGTTGGACGTGGCATTCGACCCGTGATTACACGGTGCCAAGAAAAACATTTCCCCCCCAGACCATTACACCATCACCACCACCGGCCCGTCCACACATAGCAGGGCGGATCTACGGATTCGGGCTGTTAGTGCCAAATTCTGACTCCTCCAGCGGCAGCCTCAGCAGAAATCCAGGTTCATCAGAGCGGGGCTACAATTTTCCAGCCTTCAGCTGTCCAGTTTCCGTGAGCCTGTGCCCACTGTAGGCTGACAGGCGCGGAGACTGATGTGGTCTTCTGCTGTTACAGCAGAGCCGCCTCGGGGGGTTCCGTGCGTTGTTCATTCTGCCCGCCACTGCTTCAAAGGGCGGTCAGCCGAGCTACCGCGGCCTCTCAGCCTGGCCGTTCTCCTCCGACCACTCTCTCGTCAACGAGACATTTGGGTCTGCAGAAACGCTGCACAGTGGACGTTTTTTTTTTTCTTGGCCCCGTTCCGATTACAAAACTATATTATGCGTGATAATCCCAGGAGATGAGGAGTTTCAGACATAATCAAACCAGCCCCTCTGGCCCGAACGGTCATGCCGCGGTCAAAGTCATAGAGGTCAATTTCTTCTTCTTCCCACATTCACTGATGCCCCTGACCTGAATCTGATTTTATCCATTGCACTGCTGCCACGTGATTGGCTAATTGGATAATCGCATGAATAAGCATAATGTGCTTGTGTGTAGTCAGCGGAAAAATTCTTGTTCCCAAAACAATTTTCATCTGAAACGTACATGCGGCTTTGGACGTGTGAAGAGTATACTTGGGCAAATGAGGAGAAGGCTGTACTGCACTGTGTTATAATATACAGAAATAATATCCATGTGCATTTTTTATCTGTGGGCAAATTATTGAAATATTGCGTATTTACATAAATAACCAACCATAGCTATATGACAAATACACACACACAGACACACACACACACACACAATGTCAAGTTCACAGGCAACGTTGTAGACCATCGCACACACACAAAGATATACACACGCCAATACTAAGTGCTCTTATCTTTGACTCACGTAGAGGTGAGTGACAGGAAGGGAGGTGCAGGGGGGAAGTGTCCTTTAGGTGTCTTAATTATGACTCCTCTCCTCCTTCTCGTTGTCACCATCCCCAGGGGAGGGCAAGACAAAAGCATGGAAGTGTTTCATCTCGGCCGCCTTGGTATTTCAAATTCCAAGGGGAGCGCGAGGAGAGAGAAAGCAGGGCTGTTGCATCGAAGGTAGAGGAAGAAATCAAGTGACACTTCCCCCCCCCCCCCACCCCCCCCGTTTCTCCTTTTCGCCCCCCCCTCTCCTCTCTCCTCTATTCGCCTCCTCTGCGTCTGTGTTTAAAATGAGGCAACTTAATAAAAGCGCCTTAATGGCGCGAAGGCAGGGAGGAAAAAAAAGAAAAAAAAAAAAAGAAGGCAGAACTTGATTACAGGCAGGGTTTTATTTAATGAGCTCAAAGCCTCTGGCCCTGACTCGCAATTCATCTATTGCTTTGTTGTGGAGAGATATATGTGTGACAAAACGGAGCTGAACGCTCGCGTTGTGGAAGGCGTCCGTGGCGTTAGCAAATCGTCTTTGTGATTTACACCTTCCCCGGAGCTCACCTGGGCCTTTTCACGGGGGCCGTGCCGGGGGAACCGCCTGAACGAAGGGTGTCGGAGACACCTTGGCAAGACGGCAGACACAAGGACGGCCCGCCGTTAATTATTGATGGGAATAAATTGCGCTCACTGGATGTTTGGCGGGGCAACACGCGCTGGACGTGAATACAAATGTGTTGGTGGACGTGTGTGAGCGCCAGCGTGTGCCGAGGAGGGAGAAGGAGAGAGAAAAAAAAAAAGAAAAAGATGGCGAGCATTAAGAAGGAGAGGTTTAGGGGGGGGGGGGGGGGGTTAGGGGGGAAGAAGAGGGGAAGAGGGGGTTAGAGAGGAAGAAGATGAGAAGAGGAGGAGGAGCCGAAAGAGTGATGGTTGTGATACCTGGTAAAGAGGCATTAGAGAGATGCAGAGGGAGTCTATAAAAGCAAACTACTCCTTAATGTCCCTCACAAGTGTGATAAAAGTACAGAGCGGCAGCGCAGAATGCTGGCCTTTCCATTTGTGAAAACAGAACAAGGGAACATTCGGAAATAAACTATTATACACAGATGCTAATCGAAAAAGGCCTTCGTGAAGGTACGCGCGCACGCACGCACGCACGCACACACACACACACACACACACACACACAAAGGTCATCTCTTTTGTTCTAGGGCACAGGACCTCTCATGGAAATACTGATGGAGGGAAAGAGAAGCGACGCAAAGTGCGGTCTCAGAATCAGATGGGCAAACAGAGCGGCTTCCTATCTGTATTCGGAGAGCCTGCCCTCTCATAAATATTGCAGGGAGGACGCTGGTGGGGGGTAAGGAAACGGCCCAAATGGTGCATTTGAGAAATGGCACACCTGAGCACCGCACGCAGAACATCATCTCCGCCTGTCAGATCCCATCCCATTTGATCAAAATAATTGCCACATTCATCGTTATCATCCATTCTGTCATCTGCACCGGCGCCATGGTCATTCCCCGTCTCATCATGGCTTCTTTGGCTTTATGGGGGGGGCGCATCAGATCAAATGAAAGACCATCTCCCCTGAAAAATCACTCAGACTGTATCCCCACAGTCATCACCATATTCATTGCTTTAATGCTACTGACATTTTGTTCACCTATTTAGATATTCTGACACCCCGGCAAATATTCGCCCGGCACAAAAATAGCCCGGATTGGCCAAGTGGGCTCGTTTGTCAAGAGATCCACAGACGGGGCCCTGCTGTCCTAACGGGGCCCTGCTTTCCTATGGTCTACATTGATTCTAAGTACCGTCCGCACAGAAATGACGCTTTGAAAATAAATATGGGGACAGAAATAAAATATATGGTCACAAGTGGCCTCTAATGAGGATGGACGCACATTTACAACTGATCTTGTTCTGGCACCACCTTTTGGGGTACAGCTAATGGGCGGGTCAGCCACAGAAAGCCAGGTATGTGAAACTTCAGTCACAATCCTAATACACGGTACATCATTCCGACATTAGATTGTGAATGACTACATGCCTTGGCCTTTTTTTTCCCCCCACTTATGTCTGTCAACCTCCACTATGAAACTCACCGGGAAACCTCTTTGTACTGTACTGCAGAAACAGCTCGCTTCATCTGCTTCCACTAAAGCAGGCTAATAATACTTCAAAACAGAGGACAAGTGGCCGGTGGAACCTCAGTTAAAGCAGGACCAGCTCCCACACAGGCAACTGAGTTAGTTTGTCAGGGAATGATGAAACGCACATACACACACACACACACACACACACACACACACACTCTTACACATAAGCAAACTGAATGTACAAAGTAGTAGTACTGGCTTCTGCGATACAACAGCTTTGCCCTGTCAGGGAGGGCGTCGGTAAAAAAAAAACAGTTCTACACATGTACCACAGTCGCCTCGCGGATATGATGTCATATGAATACTTTTAAAAGTCGGCGCAATTAAAAGTCAAATCCAATTCGGAACAAGTGCTCGTATTAAAGTCAAAAAAGTTTTTTTTTTTTAAACAGCATAACACCTCGCAAAATCACTTTCCATAAAAAAATGTGTTTATGGACGAAACTGGTTTGCGTGTGGGAGCTTTCAAGTCTACCAACATCTGTTAAGACTTTTAATTGTGGGATGTTAAGGTCCCGGGGGCGGGGGGAGGGAGGGGGGGACCAAATGTTCGATGAAGTGCGAATAATAATATGTAAAGAAGTGGCAACGCTAACTTACCTTGGCCATTTGGGCCTGCACCCCAGTGGCTTTGAGAGATGACACGGCCTTCTGTGCCGCAGCTGGGCTGTCAAAATCCACAAAGCCATAGCCTGGAGAGAGGAAAGAAGGGAGAGGGAGAGAGAGAGAGAGAGGGAAAAAAAAGAAAAAAAAGACATGCATTAGAAAAGAAAAGGCAGATTAAGGCAGATGACTAACAAGGAGAATGACAGGCGCTTGGTAATTGTAGCAGTAATAAGTTGGTAACATGACTACAGAGGCTGCCAGTTCTCATATCTGGTGAGCACTACATTGTTTGATAATTAGTGACACTGATGCTCATAGGGGGATGCTATGCATCTTAATTAGTAGCATGGATGAGCGATTTAGTAATAACAAACCCAGGCACCCTGCCCACCTCCACCTCCACAAACTGATAGATGCATGCGTGCGCAAACGCGCACACACACACGCGCTAGCGCTAAGTGGCATACAAATCCAGAATAAAGCCCGTTACCGTTGCAATTCTACTAAATAGAGAAAATCTGATTTGTGTTTAAATGACAACTCGTGTGCGTTAATTCAACAGGTTTACTAATTGATGTAATTGTAGCAAATGAAAAGTAAAAGATGGGTTTATAAAATAAAAAAAAACTCTACTACTTTACACATGCACACACTCACACCCTGGGTCCTAATTCTCCACAACATTATTTTGAATTTTCACTTGCTCAGCCGTTTGTATGTTCGCAGGTCTGTGAAGCTGGCTGGCACACATCGTGCTCCTCAAAACCAGACACATTAACACAAACCCATTTCACAGCCTCCGTAATCCTCTCCCCGGTAACAAATCTCTCAAAGGTTGACAGCGCACCAGAGCAGCGGCAGCCATTTTTTTTTCTTTCCTCCCTCTCTTTTTCAACCCTCACTTTCATACGAATCAACATACTTCAATTTTTTCGCAAGCGTTGCCCTTCTGTCCAGCCGCACACTGTCCTCCCCTGTCAGTCTCAAACAAACACGCACGCACGCACGCACGCACGCGCTCATATTTTTCCTGACATTAACAGCCACCAGCCCCCATCTGGAAATTCATCAGCGGAGAAAAGTGGAAGGGAATGAAATCTGTGACCGTGATTTATGAGTTATTGTGATCTCGACGGTTCTGCGGGATGTATCGCAGGCGGGGGGGGGGGGGGGGGTCTGTGTTAATTAAAATTTGGCGGCGGAGTAAAAGCAGTCAATGGTGCCCTCTGATCCACGGTTTCAGAAGAAAAGTGTAATTAGAAACAGATAATGGGCGTGAGGTGGAGGGGGGTGGAGTCGCAGGCATGGTTATCGTGGCCAAAACGCACATATTGGCACCATACCTGTTTGCAGTGGGTGTTTTGATTCCTTTTTTTGCTTTCGATGCGTGTGTTTTGCGTCGAGGCAGTGGTGTGAGTCCGTGGGGGTTTTGGGGGTCAGTTTCTTGTCAGACGGCGGCGAAGGAGTACGGAGTAATGTGAAAATCATAACCTGTGGCGGAAAGGAAATCGAGCACGAGGACGACTGATTTATGGCCAGCTGTCAGAGCGGGGCTGGTGGAGGTAGGTGTTTAATTGTGGAAAAATGAAGAGCCGGGGCGGAATGTCCACATTCAAATACGAGCGACGGTTGGAGACTCTGCCACAGCGGACGCACAAAAGCGGAAGTCTGAGGTTTGGGGACTGATTGTGGTTACGGCGAAGAGAAAAACTCACACACAGTTTGAAATGGAAATTGAACCGGCGGGTTTTTTATCGCTTCACAATAAATCCCCCGGTTTTTCTTCTGTCAAAGCTCCTACAGCTGCCCCTTGGAACACAAGGGTACACGTGTCAGTTCGGGATACCGTCTGAAAATGACTGACTAATGACTGACTCTCTTTCTTGGAAGGTTTTTAGGTTTTTTGTTTTCAGTCAAACGGAGATCCGGTGACTGCCTGGGCCACAGCATGTGATTCAGATCATAGTTCTTCTCGTTAAATTGCCACTCATGTCATAGTTTTTCACATTTGTCACATGTCTGCGATTTATCTCGTCAAAACATTTAAAATAAAACGTTTCACAATGGAAAAATCGAGAGCAGTAGGGAGATACTTTTTTCGGGAAATCGCCTTGCTTTTAAACACCATTTTTCAGCATTTCCCTCCATTGCACTGAGAGGGAGGCAGAAAAACAAAAAGATGAATAATTCCCAATTTTTGGCTGACAAAAAAATATGAAGTGTTCGGTTAGATATCACCAGATTAGTGTTTTTGTTTTGGAACTGTGGGAAAAAGTAAAATGTAATCACACTGAAGAATGATCCCACCATTTCTCTCTTTGAGGACATAGTATGGGCACATTGAGAAACGGTTCGGCGCTGCCCTCGGTGCAGGGGCGGATTCTATTTCATAATCCAAATAATCCAATGCTGCATACTTCGGCCCTCCAATTACAAATGTAATATTCACCCCACTACCACCTGGAGTACACTTACGAAACTTTCAGGAGGACGAGGGTTTTACAAACTGCTGACCTATATTCAGAAAGCTCTAAATGGAGGACGACGAGAGAGGAGAGGAAGGACCTGAGAGAAAAGGGGTGAAGAAAGCAGAGGGAGCGAGGGAAATTTGGGGTCAGCCGAGAAGCAGCGAAGAATGAATCTGAATGAATGAATGAATGATGAAAGAGTGAGCTGGCACTCAGCGAGACGACTGCGCTCACGGGTCCAATTTGCCTTTTTTGCTTTTCTGCCTGCCGGTTACTTGACGATATATGCACAACGATCCCGGGTGTGGAATGTTTGATACATAGCCACGGGGCAAAACTGTTAAGGGGCTTGTTTTGTTGGAAAAGGGAATAATAATTGAGAAAAATCCGAGACGTCTCAACTCCCCGGGACAGAACAGTTGTGGAGGTTGTAGAGAAGTCAATGTGGTGTGTGTGTGTGTGTGTGTGTGTGTATGTTAATTGGGAGCTCTTATGCTGCATGGCGTGAAAGAAACGGTCTATAACGTTGAGTTAAGTGACTCGTTCAAGATCATCCTCGGTGCTTATGTACGAAGTTAGATCATTGGGAATTATTGAACACTCTTTCTTAACTGCTTGAAACTTGCTACTGTCTGCAGTGAGTCCTTGTAGATATTGTTCACATCGACAGCCCCCCGGCTACACACTCTGTGTACTGTCCAGCATGAAACTGAAAGACCAGAGATAAGACTGGTGTCCGCCTTCAATCTTTCTCTCGTTTGTGAAGCAACCAGTCGCTGCGCACAAAGGAACGGGGCTGCCCAGTAACCTCGGCTTTGGCGAGGTCAGCTTTGAAAGAGTCAACTAACTACAAAAGGAACACCAAACTCCTTTTGGGATCCAGGAAACTGCTTTTGTTGACCCCCCCCCCCCCCAGCGCAGGTTTTGTTTTCAATCAAACACCAGAAATTCACTGTCCTCAATATAATATATAATATATACTATAATAGAATATGTGTAATATACCTTCATTTTCTACTTTTCTTTTATTATACTTTTGAACCACTGCGTGCATACACAAAAAGCGCTTTGTCTACTACACAGAGACTGTGTTTACGTGTGCATTTACTGGGCGCTGACCCCTGTTTAGCGTCTGAGAGGAGAAAGTTGTGAAGATGTAGCGGGATGGTGAAACAATATTCGGCTCTACTGGAGACGCCACATTCAACAACCCGACACGACATATGCACGCCCACACACAGATGCATGCAGATGTTTCTAAAAAACGAGGTGGCGGAGCCAAGCACACGCCGCACCGCCGCCGTATTGAATATGGATGCTCGAGAGTTACTATCTCGAGTGGGATGCAGAGGGCAAGGTGTTGCTTTGAAGCCTCGGCAACAACACCAACATCCAATCGATAGCTGTCACTTAGAAGCAGCTCAAAGTGACTCACTACAAGAGTAACTGCTGATAATGCTGTGCAGCCACACACTAATGTGCACACCCACATACAGAGATGCTGAAGCACTCATATATCCACGCACGCACCAAGAACTCGATCCACCCTGGCGGCCGGCTGCAGTATAGGTTGTAAACTTCCGTGTTCGTCCATCTACTCCTACTACGACAAAAGAAAATAAAAACAAACTTCCCAATAGCAAAACCGAAGCGCCTGAATTCTATTTGTCTTCATTTTTGGGCAGTGTGTGGGGAGGGGGGGGGGGGCGGTGCACATGGGGCGTCTATCTTTATATAGTCAGCCGCGCACAGCGCGCACACACACACACACACACACACACACACACACACACACACACACACACACACACACAGGCCTGTCTCTCTGAGAGGACTAAAGAGAACATGAGCTGCCATATCATATTTCCTGGTCTGGCTCTAACAAGGAGCCTGTCAAGATAAAAGGGCCGTCTTCAATCAGTTACTAGTGGATGATGCTGCAGTGTAGGCTACCATTGCTTCCACTCCGGCGTAGCCCCGGTAATTGCGCTTGTATAAATGTGTGTGCACATGAGGCAGGGGCGCTCCCAAACAGTCCCCCCCCCCCCCCCCCCCCCCCCCCCCCCCCCCCCCCCCAACCCCCCCCCCCCCCCCCCGTCCCCCCCCCCGTCCCCCCCGTCCCCCCGTCGCCCAGAGGTCTGGAACGGCAGTAGATGCCACCTCCAGCTACGCTGCTCACAAAAGTCTTCGGCGGAGAGTGGAGATAGGGGACTCATTACAGTGCGTGTATCAACATATCAATCATCCGCGCATCATTCGTGCAGTCACCATCATATTATGCTAATCCTAATTACTTCCGGGGAAATTGCCATTCTTTATCTGCCAATAGTCTGGAATGTTTGGGGTTTCCTAACCACTATAGCCACCGCCATCCCCCCCCAAATCTTCATTTTTCACATTCTCATATTCAGTGCTAATGATCCCATTTTGCCCCGCGCACAATGGAATAATAATGCCCTAAGTATGAATAATGAATCTGTGACAAGTCACGGAGTGTTTCCGTGGTGTACGAGGCAAACAGGGTAATTGTTTATGTCCTTGTGAGTCATCCAGAGTAGTGTGCCATTGCACAAGCGTGATTAATCATTGTGGTAACACGCGTGCTCATAATTCGTACTTTGCATGTGTGAAAGTAATTATGGTTAATGGAAGAGATAGATGGGCAACTCCACGGACAAATATGCATAGCAATAGCTGAAATATGGTTCTTATGATTCAAATTACAGTACGGCATTTTATTTGTTGCTTAAGTATGCGCATCATTTTGACCTCGTTCTGCCTTCAAGCTCAGTACAGTATAAACTGTGTGTACAAACAACATATGACATTTGTAAGTGTGCACATACTGCCTATACACCATGACTACTGGCATTGCTTATTAATCTGCTGCTCACGAGTAAATTAATGGATCTTTGAGTATTGAGTAGCAAAGTAAACAAACAAATATTTACTGGTTCCTGCGTAATTGAGCCAAATCCTTACATTTTACTGGATACAAAAAGAAGTTTAGGGAGGATTTAAAACTCCTTAAACTGGGGTTGCTGAGGCTGATTAGACAATACAAATGAGAAGCAGTCACTTAGGGGCCCCAGGCAAATTGTGACGAGTTTAACATTGATGACATTTAACGTTTTTTTTCTTTTTTATGTGTTGACTTTCCACATTAAGTGATACATTGTACAAAAAATGATGGTTTGTTCAAAAATGTTATGACATCCCACATTGAAAAATTACAGACTTGTTTATGTGACATGTACTCGTTTAAAAACACACAGCTCAGCATGGAAGGTGGGTGATGGTTTTGGGAGGTTGTGGTGAGCTGCAGTGCAAACATTGAGGGGAGAAGCATGGGGGCGGGGGGGGGGGGGGGCGGGTTTAGGGGGGGTTTAAATAGCAAGATGGATCCATGACTAACTGCAGCCATGCCAAGACCACCTCGGTCACACTCCAAACCCACGGAGAGCATTCCTCCGCCCTTCCCATTTATCCTGCACCACCAGCAGCTGACTGATGATACATTTTGCGGCGGCCCCTCCGCTGAACCAGTCGGCTGTGTGCGCGGGAACGTGCGTATCCCTGCGTTTGTGTGTTTGTTGAATCCGTGCGCGAGACCTCCAACCGACTTGTTTGGGCGCGCATGTGTGGTCACGTGAGTAAACAGGGGAGGATCATAAATCCGTCCTTCCATCAAAGGATCCCACAGAGCAACATCTGCATTGGATATGTAAGCACTGGGGCCGGGGACTCACTTACCCACATCACTGCCATCAGAGCGTTAACGACACCCAAATGTGACAAGTCGTAAGACAAGACTTCCCCCAAATAACACACACCAAAAAAACCAAAAAAAACCCTGAATCCATCAAATGCTTTGGCGCACACAAACTAAGAGGCAAAATAATGACCTTAAAATGAGCAAAAACGAGCAACGTGAACAATGAAATGCCATTTATTCCCTCTGAGACACAGACTGCAGCTCTTTGAACGAGTCAAAATAAAAAAGATCCCTCATTTGCTGGTCCGGCGTCATTGGAGACAATACCCATATGTGGTACAATAACTCTCGCAGAGGGCTCTTATATATTAGACATTGGCGAGGAGATAGCGGCACAGGCAATTAACTTATCAACCCTGCAACATGGATTTATAGCTCAGGCATCGGTCTTGGGCTGCTGCGGCATCCGGGGGGTGGGGGGTGGGGGCCCACCGGCTGCATTGTATGCCCTGTCATTTTCTCCTGCAGGTGTAGGCGTGTCCTTGTCAGAGAGCTGCAGTCGGGATCTGCAGAGGGCGCGCTGCCAGGGCTCGGGGCCAAGGGGGCCGCCGGCAGCTCTTTGTGCCGGAGACAAATTGAGCAGGAGGTTACAAAAAAAAAGAAATTAAACCCTCATCCAATATCTGCGCGAGGGTTATGGATGAATGCTGTAGAACAGCATTGTGCTCGCACAGTCGATGCGTGTTACAGCGAAAAGACTGGATGCAACACTAATGGGAGCCGCGCATTTTTCTCCGGCTCCGTAACTCAGCAACTGATGAATCACACCACGAAAAGAAATGCCCTAAAGAAGCCATTTTGTTCATACCAGAGCGGGGATGAAGTTTAAAATCCAATCATAGGTATGATGAGCATTTACCGGACCAGAGCTTCAGGATTTTAGCGAATGGGTTAAGCTTTGCTTTTCTTTCATCACCGTCTTTCTCTCGCTTTAATTTTTCAGACTTTTTCCGCCGTCTGTCCTTGGTGCATTCAGTCATTCATATCTCTTCACACCCATTAGCTATAATGGTGCGGCATACGGCTTCCACTAGACTCGCAGCTCTAAATGCAGTCTTGGCAGTTGGGACACTGTTTTAAATGTTATGTCACATTCCACACTGCGCTGCCCCAAACTGGCAATCGAGACGAATGGGGAGTCTGCTTTCAAGGGAAATAGCTTCCAGCAAAACACTACATTGTCTATACACGATTACCTTTACAGGCATAAGGAAGCATCGCAAAACAGGAATTCACATTAATGTACCATAGCATACAGTATATAAATAGACGCTATATACTTTTTAAATGTGTAATCCAGATCCTGTGAACGGCATCGCCTCTTTCACCACTCCTTTGTAGCCCCATCAACTTGCGCCACAGCACGACCTCAGTGTGTTCGATTGAACATGTGAAGAGCGCTCGAGAAAGGTTTGAGACCTGAGGGGTGTTAATTACTTGTCAAGTGCTTGTAAAAAATTAGACCAAATGGCAAACAACAAAAAAAACGAGTGGCTATGCCGAACAGGCGACACGCGCGCGCACAGGTTTGCACACCTGGCCACATTAGGAAATTGCATTGACTTTCCATTTATTTGGACAGCCTAGTTAAGGCCACATCCGCGACCGTACCCTACCCAGTTCATACCTAACACCAGCCTTACCTCAATTCGCATCTTGACCCTAGCCCTTTAGGCCAGGGGTGCCCACACTTTTTCCGCTCGCGAGCTACTTTTTAAACGACCAAGTCAAAATTATCCTGATACCGACATTATAAAAATGCTCAACATATACATATACACACACACATACTGTATATATATATATATATATATATATATGTGTGTACAGCCAAAGTGACTCAGGCTGTGTGGGTCAAATGTACATTTTGTTCATTGTGACAGTGAGGATACATTTTCATCTCGCTCGCGGCAGCTTTGCGTACGCGCGACTCATTTGCAGTTTTGGAGGCGGAGAGCGTGGGTCTCCTCCCGCCTCTACTCTGACTCTCTGCGACACTGACCGCCTGTGAGTGCCTTGAGACGGCGGAGGGACTCACGGCAGCATCGGCCGCTCGTTCACGACAGTTACTGCACAACGATACGCGCTTTCCTGTTGGATTGCCCCGCCCGTCTACCCTCACTACCTTCGTGAGCGACCGGTGGCGCATTGGGCACCCCTGCTTTAGAGTGTATACATTGGAAGGCTAACTAGCTAATCGGCTAATGCCGTAGTGAGGATGGATGATGGGCTAACTCTTTGATGCGATCCACCCACACTAACTGGGCGATCGACGCATTGGGCACCCCTGCTTTAGGCTCTCAGAGAGCAGGTTACACCTCATTAACAAGGTCAGTGTTTGTAATATGAAAGCTCATTCATAAGTAACACACACCAACACGAACATGCACGAGCCCGCGCGCGCGCACACACACCGCATTTCGATTCAAGCATGTGCTTACCTCAGTGAACATAATGGATAATGGAATCACAGTCGCGCGGGACCGTAATCCCGCACAATCAAGCATTTTATCATTTGCTCATAGCGATACAACCGGACGCCCACACCGGCCGGCTTATGTGCGCACACATTGGCACGCACTTCGGTTAAAGTGTCAAAAAAAAAAAAAAACCCTGAATAGCTGCTCGTTATGGTATCTGCCGATGTGAAAATGCCAGAAGCACATTTTTACACAATGTGCCGGTGCAGCCCTTCTGTCATTTCCCGTTATACTTCGTCTATGGAATATCTCAAAAAAAGACCCTTTGTTCCAACTTCATCTGGAGATGATTCACTTTGGTATTCAAGCTGAGTGCCGGACTGTGTACTACCGCGTTGTCCCCAATTGAGCTGGACTTTGTAATAAGCAACCTCATCACGTCGGGTACTGGGCCCAAAAGCACCGCTGGCGAGAGGAGCCGACGGGCTAAATATTTGAATAGAGCTGGATCGATGAAAATCCAGCACCTTTGGAAGACGGAGGAAATCTCTAGGTAAAGACAAACATTCAAATCCGGACGAAGACAAAGTGTCCCGGGGCTGTGAACGACCAGACCATTTCTTTTGTCTTACATCTGTTAGTCATTCACGGGGAACGGCCCGGCCGGCTGTGGGCCGGGCCCTCTGCGCTGCAGTTATGATTTATGCCTTCCTCAACTAATCAAGGGTACGGTCATTAGTCAAGGGACGTTCGAAGGGCCGGGGCTTTGTCAGGTCAGAGTATATCTCCCTGTGCTTCCCTGGCCATCCACGGATGACGTCTGGGATAAGAGATGAGTGGAGATACGCCCCTCACCTTCCGCCGGTGCCCTCTTAGGCATTTGTCAACAAACGAGACAGGGAAGCAAATCCGCGGGTTGTGTTGTTAAATGAACTGAGCCAATTACTAGAAAAGAAAGCCGTGCTGGTGATTAAAATCTAGGACACAGCCAAGAAATTGACTGTTGAAATTTCTTACAGATTTCCCTGTCTTTGTTTGGATCGAGAAGACAGGAAGTAAATATCCCTTACGAAATGGAAAACATGTACGAAATTTGACGTGGTTCTGTGTAAAAAAAAAATGACCGGCGTGACCTTGATCTATTTTGAGGCCATGGAAATCTCAGCTGGATCTCAGCTCATCCACAATCTCGAAACGCACACACATAAAAAATATAGGCACATACACCTTGAGCAAAAGGTCGCCCGCTCAACTCCCGGCTGGCCGGACCATTTACTGTCAGTCCTCTGCTTTTTCCACACTCATTTCCTGCCCATCCATCACCGGAGCTATCAAAAAAAGGCATAAAAATATCCAAATACACACAAATATACAGATAACGACCACACTGCATGCAAAAAATAGCACAGGAAGTAGGGGTGGTACAATAGGTCAGAGCTCATGGAATGCAGCGCTGATGTCCCCGGCTGCTTCTGTTTACGGCAAACTTGGCCAATCACGACTTCTTGGTGTGCAGCCAACTCGGAACTTACCGAAATGGATATCGAGGGGGGTCGGGGGGGGGGGGGGCGGGGATGGGGGGGGGGGGGGGAAAAAGGGATCTTTGTGGGTTTCTTTTTTGGAGCGCATGTCATTTGGGCTAACAAAGGTTACGTGTGTTACCCGGTGACGTCCTGCTACCCGAAGACACATTCCAAAGTCCAAATCAATGTAATTACCCCTTCAGATATTGCTAATTGGAATCATTAATAGGCAATGCAAAGCAGGACAAGGGAACATTCTCTCCCTCCCTCCTCTGGCGGGTCTCGCCCCTTTCTGGAATGGCTTTGAGGGGAACAGAGGCGTTTGGAAAAGGGCCGCCGTTGGCCGCGCTTCAGTCGAGATTCTCATCTGCACATAATTCACTTTCAAAGGGCAGAGGGGGCGGCAAAGAGAATCCTTAATTGCGCCAGCACCGTGCACAACATAGACAAATGTTTATATCTCGGGCCTTCTAATGAGAAACCAATAACGGATGCAGAGAGCACTCTCCGCCTTTTCCCTCTCTCCGCCTGCCTCCCCTCCCTCTCCCGAATGGCCACAGATACATGAACATGACGATGAAAAACAGGACATTTTGGAGAGCGTCACCTCATTCATCGCCCGCCGCTGCTTAGAGTCATGCAACACTCCAGTACTCAGGCACCGACTCACGCCCCATAAATCTGCTTTTATAGAATGCCACGTTGCCTCCATTGGCCTGGACCTGCGTTAAGGGCGAGGGGTGCTTCCGGTGGCAACGGTCAAGCTTTTGGACAAGCTTTTAAATTGCACCATGGAGAGGCTGCACGTGCGTGGGCCCAGCTAGGGGGAAATTGATTGGGCGTTCGAAAGGCAATGAGTTCAGTGTGTCCACATTTTATGAACTGTACATTCATTTATAACTGCAGTTTTTCCTCAGACTGATCTGATATTCAGTCGGAACCCTTTGAATGTGTTTGCTTTGAAGTCAACCATCAAAGGTTGAGATACTCGATTTCCGAAATTGTTAGGAAGTATAGCGCGTCGCAACAAGTCACCCACATAATAATAGTCAAGCAAACAGTAATACATTCAAGACGCAAGTTTACGTAATGCCCTGGTGAGCTTTCAGCATCCACGCGCAAAATGGATGGCGAGTTACAGGGCAAAAGAAATGAACAAAACAAACTGCCGAAACGAGCGAGCGAGGCCACCGGAGACTATCTTCTCATCTCATCTATCTCCCACAATTCAGTTCGGGCGGGCCATCGCGGCAGAGCGCCAGTCAGACCGGTGAATCTCGGCAGGGCTTTATCTCCCCGCGGCGGAGGAGGAAACGCAGGTCCTTTAAAGGGGCTGAGGTCATTTCCTCTGCCTTCGGGCACCGGCAGAAAAAAATCTCTCCATTCGGTCGGCCCTGCTTTATTTCAAATGCCGCCGCTGCCTTTTAACAGGTCCTCGTGGGCACCGATGGCAAATGTTTGGGGTTCTCACAATCTACCCCCTTTTTTTCTCTCTCTCTCTCCCTCAGCCATCCTCAATCCCCAAACCTCTGCTGTGTTTCCACAGTAAATGTGAAAGCAGCAGAGACAGATGTATAGACGGGGTATGAGAGCAAGGGAGGGCAAACACAGAGACAAAGAGGAGAGGGGGAGCTGGAGGTGGAGGAGCATGAAAGAGAGAGAGAAAAAGAGAGAGAGAGATGAAGAGATGGAGGCCCCCACTCACCCACAGTGCCTGAGAGCCCCACACCCGAACCACCTGCGTGCGCGCCTATCTGCAGGCACAGTTTACATGCCTCTGCGCAAGAACCTGTGTGAGCGCGCGTGTGTGTGTGTGTGCGCGCGCGCGCTTGTCACAGAGCGAGGTAGGGGAGCGAGGGAGTGAGTCAGCACCGGGGAAAAGATGGAGAGGCGCAGTGAAAGGCGGAGGAGAGCGGGCCAGAACAGGCGCACACGCTGTGTTGCTGGGAAAAGGATTGATAGATCCATCGCACGGCCACTGCTGCTACTGCCAGAGTCCAATACACCTCAGGCAGACGGATGGGGAGTGCGTGCGGAGGTACGATCAGTCTTTCTGTGCGAGTGCGTGGGAGAGGTGTGCTGTGTGATCTTGGTGTGTAGTCTTTTTTTTTTTTATTTTTTTTTTTATTTTAGGCGCTACTTCACGCCGGGCTGTACGGCACTTTATCCGCAGCGAGTACGTATAGATACAGCGATATGGGCCTTCATGTTTGGACGTGGGCGCCGTACCTGCGTTTATGGCGGTGCGCGGACTAAAATGCACACGCATTGGTGACCCCCTGACCTGCTGCTTACCGAGAGCGTCGCACAAACTGCTTTTCTGCTTTCCCACAACAGAGAGCCTTCACTCCCACACTCACTGTCCTGCCTCACATTATCAGCCCCTCTGTCTCCCCATCATCTTCCCCGATTATGTTTTCAAAAAGAGGTGAACACCATTCCAAACTCGTTTTTTCCAAAGTTGTTTTTCTGCCTTCGCTGTTTTTCGCCAAGCTCCGACAGTTGAGCGCACAAAGCAATATAAGCCGCTAAAATCGAGTTTGTCCAGTTTCACAACGATATGAATTTTCAGGGTTTTTTTTTTTTTTTACTCACAGGGATGTGTGGGGTTGTTTTTGCCCCACTATCACGCTCCCCTGCTCACTTGTCATGGTCAAGATAGCCATCGACAGCAGCGGGAGCAGTTCCGCCCGTGTGGGTAGCCCATTAAAAGCGATGCAGAATCCGATGGCATGTTCACGGGACACGTGTGCAGACGTCGACTTAACACGGGTCCTGCTCTGCGCCATGCCTCGGCTGACTCCGTTTGTCTGCCGGCTACACCGGTGCACGGGCATGCCGGAAGAGGATATTGTCCCAGTAGAGGTGAACTTCATTGTAAATAATTGAATGGAAATATAATTTGCAAATATTTCTTAAGCAAGGAATTACAATATAAAATTCATGCAATCAATTTTTAAATCAGGCAGAACATACATTATGACATAACATATTTTTCGCCTCCAGGGCCCACTGCCTTACAGCAATGCTTATATATAAAAAAGGAGCTGAAATGAGCTGTGGCTTTTCATCCCAGCATCAAGCCAGCCAAGCAGGGGCTACACTAAATTGTTCAAGATATAAAGTAAATCCGAAAGGAATATGATCATCATAATGAAGAATTCACTATACCAATGGAGTACAATTAATCTATTATGCGTGTGAAAATGTTTGACAGCATATTTGTTCCTATAAAGTCAGACTAAACCAAAGGCTTTTTCATTTATAAGGAGTAGGTTTGCCTTTTTGTTTTCCCACTTGTCGACTGTCGATCTTTTACATCCTAACTAGCTGTCTCTCGCTAATAAAAACTGGTGACCTGACCTCTCTCCGTGCCACTTTTCTCACGTTGATTTTTGGCGGCGCGCTCGGGGGGCCGATCTAAACACAAATAGCACAAAAGGGGAGGAGGTGGGGGGACGCTCGCAGTGTGACGGTAGGAGCAGCGGTGATAAGCCACTGCTCTGACATTTAAGCAAGTGTCAGGGTCAGGGGGTCAGATGGCTGGAAACAATGCGGCACCAGATCGGGGCGATGAGCGTTGTTGCCCGGATTACAGATGTACAGGCCTCAATACCCCCCCCGCGCGCCCCCCCCCCCCCCCCCCCCTGCCAATACCATTCACAATGATGACGTTCGAGAAGAAATGTTGTGTTGTGATTTTCTCCTCAAGGTTAATTAAGGTGTTTCTTTCTCTTCATAAGCATCCACCTACCCCTCTCTAAGTGGGTACAGATAAGGACCCATCCACTCCACTCATGAAATGCATCTTCTTTTATATATATATATATATTTATTTATTTTTATTTTTCTGGCATTTCAGCAGCACTGCATTCCAGGAGGCTGACCAATGGGAAACGCCGTTTCCCACCCAACAAAGCACGAAGCTGAGCTTAGATTTTACGCTGTGCACAGCTCAGCTGGACACAGGGAGGGCTACTCCTTCGGTTGAGCGCGGCCTATTTATTCCATCAAAGAAACCAGTCTCGGCCCCCCTGAGCTCTCTCATCTCGGCCCTCCCTTAAATCCACAAAGTGCGGTGACCTGCGGAGACACCCTCTCCTCCCAACATGCACCCAGTCTTGTCCTTAATAGCCTGTTGGACTCACAAAAAAGGGAGCCGTCGGGATAATCAGCCCTTCCCAGCCCCAGCCCCCCGTCCCCCCCGTCCTCTAGAAGGCAGGTTGCTTTTTTCCCCCCACATTTTGACCCAGACGGCACCTGGCAGGATAAACCGAGGAGTGGAGAGTAGGGTTAAGAAGGCGGCTTCACCTTGAAAGGCCACACTTCAGAGCCCGGGAAACCACAAAAAGCAATTAAAAGTATTGATGGAACTTCAATAGCTCTTAAACAGGACAGCCAGACACCTCGGGGCAAGCGGCACACTAATATCCCCCCCGCCCCCATCTCTCTACCGCTTCATTCTTTCCCTCTTTCACTCCTCTATTTTCACTGAAGAGTAAAATCATTCCTGATTATTAATAACTTGGTACACCAAAAATAACACGCGTATTGACATCCCCGCGGTGCAGGGGGCTGCAGTGAGAGCCCAGCAGAGACCACGGGAAGGAGAGATTGTGACAACGCTAGTAATTAAAGTTTATCTAATCCAAAGCAGCTTATTAGCCCTCTAATGGGTTGTGTACGTTCAAGCATGTAATATGTGTGTTGCTCGTGTGCACCCTTTTAAATGAGCCACTAATGCTGCTGCGGCACGTGCGCACCATTCACTGTTCAGACACTAATGGGCCTTTCGCAGAACCACGCTCTCCGAAAGATTGTCTTCCATATGACAAAACAGGAAATCGAAGAGGAGCAATAAGGAGGGGCCGCCCGCCTGCTCATCCACAGGCAGGCTGTTTGCCCGGCACTTTCCTGCAGTGTTATGCAAAATCCCTGATTTATAACGCGAAGCCTCCTCGGCCGGCGTCTCAAAAGGCCTCGCATTGTGCGCCCTGGGATGAGACACAGGCTAAAGAGAGGGGCGCCAAACAAGGTGGGTGTCCCGGACGGAAAAAAAAAAAAAACATAAATAAATGACGTACCTTTGCACTGGTTGGTGTTCTTATCCAGGATGGCCTTGGTTGACACTATTTTCCCGTACCTGTAAGGAGAGAAGAATATCAATTTAGTGACTTTTACTCGGAGTGACCTACAGGACCTTTGGCTGGTGGGGCAGTTCACTCAGATGACCATCCTGTGGTCAAGGCAATTGTTTTATTTTCCATTTAGGTGGGCCGAATAATTTGCAAAGCGGCGCAAATGTCAAAAGCCACTGGGAAAGAGAAATCACCCGACGTTAATGGCATTGTGCGTGTGCCTGGCTTCAAATACGTTTGCACGCCGCTGACATTTGGGAGAGCCACTGAACACTCAGAAGGTCTAAAAGCATGCGTGCACAGTGGATCGTAAAAAAGATCAGTACACAGCGTACGCATTTTGGATTAATTTCCCTGCCCACGTAAAAATGATACATGTGATACTGGTTCAAAAAACCGATCCGTAAGAGGGACCTTTTCTCGAGCGCTTGCCTCGGGCTAAAACTGCAACAAGATGCACATTGTGCTGCGCTGTAGTCGTAAAATGAGTGTGTGTGTGCGTGTGCTCATGTGGATGTATGAGATACACTGGACTGCGTGAGGGGAGCCGTGCTTTTACTTGTACAATTACATTTGTGTAGGTGACGCGTACATGTCCGTATACAAATGCATAAGCGCGAGCAATTGCCAGTGTTGAATGCACACTCCACAGTGACTGAGCAGAGGACAGACAGCTCGGCTCTGTGCAAACACACACACACTCGCACACAGGCCGACGCGCGCGCGCGCACGCACGCACGCACGCACACATTCTGCAGGAAAGAAGCAATGGTGCATCCTGGGCCATATTTCACCAGCAGGGGATAATTGTGCCATTTCTCAACGAGTGGCAGAGACTCTATTTACTGCATGCTGCGGTGGAGTGGGTGGTGGATATGAACTGATGAGATCCGAGAGGAAAACTACCAGCTCGCGCACATAAATACAGAAATGAGTATACCAGCGCGCGCGCACACACACACACACACACAGACATGCGCGCACACTCTGAACTATGAACACAGACAGCACTCACCAATCAGGGCATTCTGTTCTGCAGATAAACAGGCCATTTTGGCCACAGAGATCCATAATCTAATGCGACAGAACGGGACTGATGTGCGGCGTTTGAACCCACTGAGACACTCTCAAGCACAAGTACACAAGATTACAGGGGAAACAGCGAGGTTCCGTTGGCGGCAGAACACGCAGCGCGGGGTTGTTCAAACCGGAGACATAAGTGAACATTTGCTTGGCCGCGTGTTGGATTTTTTAATAATACCATAAAAGTGTACATTTTTATTATTTTTTCCCCCACAGAAATTGATTAACAAAAATTTTAAAAATAAAAAAGTATTAGCACCAGGCGATACAGACAAAATGAAAGTCTTGGAGGCCTCAGTGTTAATATTAACGGCCCACTATGTGACCGGGACAGCCGAAAAAGGAATTTCTCGCGTCACACACGACATGGAAGCCGGAACATGCAAGCCACTGAACCAGCTGGTGTGCTCGTACATGGACGCCTATTCATTTATTTACACACAGGTTCCTGCTTCAATATTTGAGTTGCGGGGTGCGTACCCTTTTCGTCTGGAAGCCGTTCAAGAGCCCGGTGCTTTGAACTCCCGGGGGCAGCGGGAGACAGCAGTTCTCCGAAACGCGCTCGACCTCACTCCACGTTCGGGACGGCTCGTCAACGCGTCCCGTCCGCGGTTCCAAAAGCATCCCACCACAAAGAGACACTGCAGAAAGATGGCGAGACGGGGCGAACGGAGGAAGCCTTGAAGGGAGACGTATCGGGGACGGATGGACGAATGTGATCAGCGTGTTCGCGTTTGTGGTGCCAGAGCGTGCGTACCTGTGTGTGTGTGTGTGTGTGTGTGTGTTTGTGGACAGCACTGCTGCTGGCTCCTTTGCCTCTCTGCCAGGCGGGCCGCGCGGAGGCTTTGATGTGACAGAGGCGGTCCCTGCGAAGCGCCGGTTTAACACCGGGATGCTGTGGCCCGGGATGCAGAGCCCGTCTCCACTAATCCTATTTCAATCACTCTTGCTGCCTCTTATCTCTGACTGGCCCTTGGCCCCACCCCTCCCCCTTCCTCCTCCTCCTCCTCCTCCTCCTCTTCCTCCTCCGCACAAATCTTCTCCTCTCTTTGGCTCTCTCTGGCCCTCTTCCTCACTCAGTGTCATCCTTCCATTCCATTTCTCTTCCCCAGTAGCGTGTGGTTCGGCTCTCCCCTTCTGTTTCTCTCTCTTGCGCCTCCCTTCTAATGGACCAGACCCATGGAAATCATTCTGATGCAATATGGGACTAACCTCACCTAGAAAGAGTACGCCACAAATTAAACGAGTTTACAAAAAAATAGGAGCTTAATGAAGGACTTGAACCCGATACAAATGAAATTGCCGCGATGTAAAAACACGTGGATTTGTTTGTCAGCTGTCTGGACAGAGCGACGCGGTGAGACCGAGCCGAAAAAGCTCGGGCTACGTTTTTGAGATGGTGCAGCCGACAATTCTTTCCCGGACGAAACGATGCAGGTGCATGCCGTTTCTGTCCTCCAAGCCGAGAGAGCGAAGTGGCCCCTGCGCGTCACAAGGGCAGAAAGAGAGGAACGCAGCGCGCCACCGGGGTGGCGCCTGCGCAGAGGAACGCGGAAGTCACCGGAAACGTCAGACTTTCCAAAGGTCGGCGAGCGTGCGAGGAATTACACGAAACGAACGAAATGCTCCAAAATGATGGATAGGCAAAAGACACAGATCTTCCTCGGAGTGTATTTTCTGAACATCTATGTATATGCGGTGTATATAGGGTACATGCTTATGCATGCGAAGATGTGCCGTATCCTCCTATGACCAACTGTGGGTGGAGATAAAAAGCGTGAATATATATATAGATTGAAGTGTATAAAAGCAGAGAGATCGGCTTCGGGCTTTTTATTAAAAACCGCCCGAGCTGGGGGTTGGGGCAGGTTTGGAAGGTGTGCCGCGGAGAATCATAATTTCAATTTACCGACCTCTGGCAGGTTTTCCAGCCAAATAATTAGCAGCCAAAAGATAGCGCAGCTAAAAACAAAAAGGTGCTCTATGGAGGGTTACACTCGTGCAGGAGCAGGTGAGGTGCGGCAGGCAATCCTCCTCCAGATTATCTACTATGCTCTATGCAGTAAATATGACCCCGAAGAGTTTCAATAACCCCCCAGAGGCACACTGTTTGATTGAAGAAAAAAAAAAGTGCAATAGTTATATCGGTGCTCTTGTAAGCGGCAGAGGGAACATTTACATTATTTACACCTTTTTACTATTTCAGGAAATGACAACCTTGACGATTTCCTATCCAACAAACAAATTTGCAGATGGAACAGTACTAAAGAGTTTAGAAGTAGGATGAGTCACGACTTTTCGCTTGTATTGGTATGGTATTTTCTTTAACATTTCTTTCTTGAAAATTAGATATCCAAGTAATATTTTGTTCAACTCGCAAAAGATATTTTGCGAGTTGAACCCCACCCCCCCCGAGAAATTTCAAAGCTCGAGCCCAGGACTTTTTGTTGCCGCTGTAAAACTGCTTTTACGGATTCCGAGATTTGAAACGTATTTGCTTCTGGAAGCTGAAGGGAACAAAGCCTTTATAATCTGAACGCAGCAAACCGATGCGGTTTGTACCTCAAAGGAGGAAAAAGAGAAGTTGACACTTAAAGAGAGATTCCCTGAGGAGAGCGCGTCATGACAGAGGAAAGGGAAATGACAAAGTGATGAGAGAGGACCTGAGCTTCATACATAAGGATCATTTTTAGAGTAAGTAAAATAAAAAGGCCGTCGGCTAAAAATAAGAAATCTGACGGAAATAAAAAGTTTCGGAAAAAAAGAATAGAGGTGAAGAATCGAAAAAAATCTTAACCGAACCTCATGGCTTTCATCGAAGCATGAAGCTGCAAGGAGACCGTGACACCTGAACGTTAACCTTTAACCCTTTCAATTTTGGAAAATATGTTTATTCTTCTATATATTCTATAGAGTGCTTTGCTTGCTAAACCGCATTTGGTAACAATCCTGCATGCGGTCTGGATTTTTAAAAGAGACTCGAAGCGAATCAAAATCCTACATCAAGGTTTGGTTTCGGCACTTTTCACACTTTTTTCGGCAGAATTGGATCCTGTTTTTTGAAGGCGTCGGAATGCCGCTCTCGTTCGCGCGGCAGGCTGGTGGTAAACTGAACACTGTTTACTTTCGATCCTTCAATGCCTCCAAACGTGGGAACGTCTTTGAACAGTGAGGTTAAGCCAGCCCTAAGTGGTGGGATTTTCTGTTTTCATTCGCTGCGACGCTACATTCTCTGCGCAGAAACGACACCGACACCATTGCACTGCATGAGGAGTACAGCATTAGGTGTTAGGGACCAAGTTATAGCGTATGTAATATGTCATAAAAAAAAAAAACAACATGATCGAGACGTCAAGCATAAAGTCCATTTATCTCTGACACAGCGGAGAGATTGCGGTGGCCTGGCTGTCTCATCCGCGGAAATTGACCGCGGTCACGCACTCTAGGCTCATTGGGCGTTATCTGCAGAGTGTGAACCCTTATGAATGAGAATAAAAAAATATATATTTTTGAACCTAGGCTATGCCAATAAAATTTGGAATTGATGGGATCTATTATTCAGATTGTTTCTCATTACCCTGCCGATGTGACTCCTTGTAATTAACACACTTTTTTTGCTGGCAAGTGCACAAAAGATGGCACCATTCAAGCCACCCCGCCTGCACAAACGAGGCCCCCGAGCAGTTGACACTGTGTATTTTATAACAGATTGAGAAAAAAAGTTATAAACAATCCAACAATAATAAAATAATATATCATTTGAGCCTTAACGTTGGTGCAAAAGTGGTAGCGAGGCTTCTTCCAGCCTCTAACTAGGCACGCTGTCCACATGTCATGTATACACTCGTTAGGGGTATAAATAATTAAGACCAACCACCCTGAGGCAAATCCAGCATCTCTGCTCCCCCTCGTTCTAAAAAATGATGTTTTAGGAGGAAAAGGGCGTTTGGCCTGGCCAGTGAAATCACTGCGTCACTTCTGCATGAGAAGCAAAGTGGAGAGATTAACATGGCGCAAACCGAAGCGCGAGAGAGCAGGGTGAGACGGAAAGGCGGAAAAAGGCCGGGAGGGGGACACAGAGGGAGGAGGGAGCGAACGACACACGGTGAGTGAGAACAGTGTGACAGAAGGGTGGAGAAAATAAAAGGAGGTAGCGAGAAAGACACAGAGGTGTTGGACTGTGCGTCTTGGAAGAAGTTGGCAAAAAAAAAAGTCGGCGCTGCTCTCATGACTATCGGATGTTTCCGACTCTGCTTTTTGACATTCCTGTGGCTGTCTCACCACCTTTCTTATTTATTTATTTTTTATTCAAGCACCACTATCGCTTTATGTCCTGAGTGACGCACAACTCGCCCCCGTTTGTAAACTGCAGAATGGCGTGCGAGGAAGCAGACGGGTAGTTCCAGCGGAAAAGACGACGAAAGCAAAAGAGGCAAAACAGCAATGTGACCAACACTGGATTTATGCATAAAAAAAACAAAAAAAACATAGCCAAGTTAAAGTTCTAATAATCCTACAGTGGCTACTAATCCTTTGAGGAATGGTTAAATCAGGTTCATTTCTTGTTTCTGGGTTTGTTTAGAGGCGTGCTCTACAGAACCCGTACCCAAGTTTAATATAAAGTGTTTGAAAAGTGCAGCGACAAACCCTACACTTCTACTACAAGGTAAGAATTTAAACGCGAGTAGTGAAAAAAAAGTGTTCAGTTAAATTAGATAAATATACACGTTGTAACATGTAACATTTAAACACATGCTTTTAATACTTCGCCAATCCCGTTATATGTTTTTTTTTTACCTAGCTAGTGACTGTACTGCGATGGTTGGCTTCTCGTTAGCCCAATGAAAGGACAGCCTTTGCCAACGTGTCTGCCTCATCCGCCGTGACTGGACGGGCGGTGACAGGAAATTTCCAGGGCTCCGGGCCTTTGAAGCTGGACGGGAGCCCCGCTGCCTCTCCCCTGTGTCAGTTTGCGCGGGGGAGAGGCCGGCTTTGATAGCCAGACAGCTAATGTCAGCAGTGGGCCACGGAGAGTCATTAGGGATAATGTGCCACTGCTGAGTGGGCCGTGCCTCCTTCTTCATAAAAACAGGTGGTCCCGGGGTCAGCCCTCCCCTCCTCTTCCCCTCAATTTCTCTAATTAGCATACCCCCCCCCCCACACACACACCGCGCGGGCACCCGTGCGCCAACCCCCTCCATCCTTCCCTCAGCACACACGGGAAAGGTTATTTGGACAATTGGTGGTGATTAGCTCTTGATTTGGCTCACTCTGTCCGTTTGATCAGACCGTGGCACGGAGACGAAAGCCAGCGCCAGACAGGGTGCAGCTGTGACTCGGCCGGGGCTGAAATTCTGCGCGGACGACCAAAAGGAGAAGGGAGGGAGGGGAAGTCAGATGAGAGGGAGGCAGGGTCGAGGAGGAGGAAGAGGAAGAGGAGGGGCGAGGAGCCGGGGGGGGTGGGGGGTTTGGGGACCTCTGGGCTCCTTTGCTTTCTTGGCAGTTTGAGTTATGGATTTGAGCTGCTGGCAGGGAAAAATGTGAACCGTATGTCCCCGTTATTCCAGTTGTGGACCCTCGTAAAAAAAAAATAAAATAAAAAAATCTTCCTGTACACAGTTTGTCCAACAACCAGTTTTCATTCTCTCTACGCCCCTCCGGGGGCGGGGGGGATTGCTGTCAAGAAAAAATGTGGGCTAGCGCCATATACCTGGCTGGGTAATTGGGTTGTAAAAAGTCTGCGTGGCCCTGAAGTGTTCGGGGTCTCCGTTGGTTTTGTTGGCGCAGTTTGGCGAACTGGCTACACTGGTCTTTGGGTTGGACGGGTTTGGTGGTGGGCTTAGTGTTGGCGCAGTGCCTCAACTGGGTTGGTTAGGCAAAGGAATGTTTCTCGCAGTAAGGCCTGCTCTATCCATTCCTCCGCCCACCCCTCCGGCCAGCCATCCATCCATCCATCCACTCGTACAGGCGGCCGGGCCAGTAGGACGAACTCCCGCCATCTGGGTGTCGAGCCAACAACCCCCCCCCCCCCCCCCCCCCCCCCCCCCCCCCCCCCCCCCCCCCCCCCCCCCCCCCCCCGCCCCCCCCCCCCCACTCCTTTGGCCTCCTCTCTGCGCCCATATATCAGGCTGACGGCTGCAGAGAGCCCCGACATCCAGCCAGCTGAACAAAACAGAGATTAAGCACCCACCCGAATCAATTTAATTACTCGTTCAACAGCTCTCTGCATGTAACCTCCAACTGCTGTGGGAACTTTGGTCTTCTCCTCCTTCCCCTTCAACTCCCAGCCACCAAAATCGAGGTCGGACGAGGTCTCAAAGAGATCTCAAATAATGGCACAGCGGTGGTTGAAATGTTGTCAAATGCAGGTCTGTGCCATCAAAATTGTTCAAGTTCAAAGATACCAGGGAATGTCGGGCGGAGGGAAGAAGTCTGATGTGTTTGTAAACATGACATCCCATCTGAAAACATCCGATACCAATACCGACTTCCCCCGCTGGTAAATATGGGGAAGAAAACAAGAACGACACCGCGCTAAAAGTTTCATACAAACAACATTGTCACCATTTAGAAAACGTGTGACATGCTGCTGCGATGCACTATTATCCCACTGGTTTAGCACATGGCTGTTTACTGCATTATACGAGATTTAAAAGGTTGAATGTTTCGAACGCGTTTTCGGACAGTACTGTCTGTATAAAGGATTTAGCATTACAAATAGCCAGAGTGAGCAGTGAGTGAACAGCGGTTGGCCGTATCTGTTTAAATATAGGAATTTGAACTCTGTGAATTTCTGGGAGGCTGGGAGGCCTCGGTGCGGGTGACTGAGCATGTGATGAGTTCACCGAGACCGGGTTGCAGCTACAATAAGAGGCATTTCTTTTTTTGGCATCGCTCAGGCCATGTGCAACAGCTTCCAATCAGCAACTACAATGTGGCCTGATGTCAAGAATGCATCAGTTTGGCGGCAGACTGCTTGCGTTTGAGATATTGGTGAACCCGGGGTGGAGGGAGCTGCCTTTCAGAGTGTGCGGCACAACAAACACCCACCGAAGATTCCGCTTTCACTGATCTCGTTGCCAGCATGCACAAGGATGGCTGCAGGAGCGCGCACACAATCACACTCCCACACGCACACGCACACGCACACACGGTATGCCGTGAGAAACAGAAAAAGAACTATGACGTGGATGAGGATAAATTGCTAGGCCAGTTAATGTGACTGAAACTATTCGAGTGAGTTAAGTGTGCGTTTACGTTTAACATGAAGTCTCCCTGGGAGACTTGATGAGCGCAGGGCCAGGAGAAGGGGCTGCTGGGTGCTGGAGGGGGAACGAGGCATCAGGGGGTGAAAAAGAAAAAAGAAACTTTGCGGGGAACCAGGGTGCCGCAGACTGCAGCACAGCCTCCTGACCTTTACCCGAATGCTGCCACCCGCCTGCCACTGGAACACGGTCTGGCCAATTAAAGTTTCTGTGGCACTGGCGCACCTCGAGCAACCTTGAGGGCTCTTAGGCAGGCGATACACACAGAGGGGAAAGATGGGAAATCTGAGAGAGAGGAGAGCGGCGGAAACGGCAGAGCGGCGGGGGACAACCACCGGAAGACAAAGCGACAGATCCCGGCCGCAGCAGACAGGAGTCAGCGGCTTTCTGTCAGCCACAGGAGGAAAAAAAAAAGCAAAAAAGCTACCTTTTAGAATGCAAATCTGAACTCACAAACATGCACGCTTATTTAACATAGGGCCCCCCCGCCCCCCAACACGGCTTGCCCTTCCCCGACTGTTCTGCTCAAAAACATTCTAAGTCCGTATGCAATTAGAAATTAAATTGAAACTGTCCGACTCCGACTGTTGGAGCTTAGCGGAGATATGCGACGTCAAAATGCTGAGTGCTTTTCCAAATCTTATCGGGGGCCGCCTCCCGGGCTAATGGAATTTCGATGGGTCAGTATCAAGAATAAATGCATGACTTATGACATGGTTACTGGGAGCATTACCAAATGCACTGGACGGCATGTTCCTGTCTCCGAAGGATCATTGAATAATTGGCCGCGTTTGACCGGGACATTTCTGGAAATATGGCCAAGAAAAGGTTATGCAACCAGACAGCCTCGCTCATGGCCCGTATTTCGCAATCTGCTGGCCTCGTCTCCATTAATGATCTTGACCCCCTTTTCACCATTCTAGAAGTGAAAGGGCCTAATGGAGCCGAACAAAGCTGCTGGTGAGTGTCTGTGTGTGTGTGTGTGTGTGTGTGTGTGATTGTGTGTGAGAGACAGAGACACAGAGGGAAAGAAAGCCCCTGTGACTGTGTGTTCCGGCTTGATGAGGTCTTGGTCTGTGATTCCTGGGGGAGGTGGTCCAATCTAAGCTTTATTCTGCCTTATTAAGCTGTGTGCAGGCAGGTGTGTATGTGGTTTTGCGCGTGCGCGTGTGTGTGTGTGTGTGTGTGTGTTCTCAATCAAGAGCATTTGGCAGATTTTTACAAGTGCTGTTGTGTTAGGGTGTGTGTCTGTGTGTGTGTGTGTCTCAAGAACACACTCTGCACCAGTAGTGGTTTAATGGGGTGTGTGAGGCATTGTACACGGGCCCATTTTAATGCCTACAAGAGGTGAGCCCTTTAGTTTGATCAGCTCGGCATTTAAGAGCTTTAATATGTCATTTGTGCATGTGTTGTGCGGCCATACGCGCCTGAAGTGCCGAATGCGGAGTCCCCGCATGCCCGTAACCACACTATTATGCACTGCTGTTTGATAAGGAAAACACCCCAATGCATGAACAAATCTATGGCGACGGCTCCAAAAAACAATTGCGCTCCATGACCGGTGGCCAGGCTTGATGTGCTTAGACCGACTCTCGACGTTTCGCGCCGTGATTTGATGCCACAGCTACCGCCAGTCCTCCGACGTTTCCAAACGCAAAATTGCTTTTCCATCGTGTCTAAGTACATCATCATTTGCGCAAAACGTCTCCCGTGTCTCCGGGCCGTCAGCTATTTGTTCAGTGAGTTACTGAAATCTGATCTTGTCAGGGGATTCTGCCCATTTGTCTCACTTCAACCGCAGGACAAGCTCAAAGAAGTATTCCCCTTTACAGTCAACATTTTTATCTTCTTTCTCAAACGTGAAACAGTGTGGCCACGAAATCCTTTCCAGTAGGACAGCTGAGATTAAGACATTAACGGTATATATTTAGATTGGATTCGACTTTTTCTCTCTCATAGTTATTATATGGAATATCAACTTTCCGAAAGTGGGGGAAAGAAATTACCTTTTTATTTTTTATTGACAAACGATCATTTGTCCCTAATAGAATGTAAATCCACATGGATTGTGTGGAAAGATTAATATGGAAAAAGTGTCCACATAAAAATCTGTGCGGGAGACGCTTATGTAGGCCACACTGACATATGAGCTGGGAGATGGAGTAATGTGTCGAGGCACACCGTACCGTTAAAGACATACAGTGGCCCACAATGGCCAGAGTTCACCACAGAGGGATGGAACTAATAAATCCAATATTTGAGCTCAGATTTAAACAGTGGAGCTGACACAGAGTGGCAGTGCGACCCCTGTAATGAACTAAAATGGTTCCCAGGACTTACGGTTGGCAGAGTTTGATGAGGTCCTGGTCGGTGGTCCCAGGTGGCAGGCCTCGGATATAAAGGTTGGTCTTGCTCAGCTGCTCTGCCCCTCCCTGGCTGCAGCTGTTGGTGCTCGGGCTGGGAGGAGCCATTGGATGAGGGGGTGGAGCATAGGGCTGCTGGGAAAAGAGGAGAGAGAGGTGGATTCAACAATAAGGGCCAAACGACGTTTCATTTGACGAACGAGGACGAAAGCGGCGCGTGCAGAGGTAAAAGTGCGAGAAGGAAAAAAAGAAAAGACGTTCCTGAGATGGCAGAAGATAATGCGAGAGGTGGAAGAGGAAAATATGCACATTTTCTTGCGTTCATTTATTCTTTTCAAGACACAGCCATCACACCATTTCCGCGTTATGCAATTATGAGAATGGACATTATAGGGCGGCTGGAAGACAGAAAGAAGATGAGATCAGGGATGAAAAACCCGGCAGCAATATTAACGAGTAATGTTTGAGAACAAATATCTGACAACAATCTAAAAGATGACACCCCGCCGCAAACACTTTCTTCCAATAAAGACAAGGATTTGCGCGATGACAGATGTGAGACAATCTGTAAGCAAAAAGGCTTTAAAAAGTGATGTAAAAAAAAAAAGAAAAACGCTCTTCAGAGGAGCTCATGAGTTCATGGACACTTTCTGTGTTTGTCTATTCACTTCACCGTCTTCCCTTTATACCACCGTTTTTCCACTTAGTGGGGCAATAAATGATTGCATCTGGTTCTCCGCCACGGAGCCCGTCTTTTGACTAAACATGAGGCCGTGGTCAACGGTGCAAACTTTTGTTGTCGGCAGGGTTTTTTTTGTTTTTGTTTTTTTTTTAAGTCAGCATTTCACCAGGGAGAGTCTCGGAAATTAGGGTTCACGAGGCATCCAGCGGCTTATAAACAGTTTTAAATGGTGGCAACTTCCTGCTTACTATTCATACCCTCCAAACCAATTTCATTTCACTGTAAAACAATTTACACCTCCAAGGGTGTGATATCTTGATGCTGCAATCCTCTCTAGCCTATTTCACAAACATCTCAATACGAATAAAATTTTTTTTCCCAGTATCATCTCTATTAGAAATATATACAAAAATAGATGAATATGATTCTGCCCCCCCCCCCCAACCCTTCCCATTCCTTTTTCTCCTCCCACTTTCCCATCCTTTGCTCTCCTCATGTGTCCGTTGTGCTGTTAGTGTGGATTTATGGTATAGGAGTCAGCCCCCCCCCTGCTCACAGACCATTTATATCTCTATTGCAGGGACACTGCACATAGTGACAGGAAGAGAGAACCGGGGCCCTGTGGGCATGAGCGAAAAGAGAGAGACAGAGAAAGGGGAAGGGAAACGCTACAGGAGAGAGTGAGCGAGGAAGGAAGGAGTGCACACGGTGCACACTGCAATAAAGTAAGTGAGTGATGGATGAAAAAAATGGCCAGGGTGTGAAGGGGACATGAATAAATACCACCGGCTCGGGTAAACCGTGTTAATCCTTTATGTGCCACAGATAGAGCCTCAAGACATCCTAGTTCATGCACGCGCACACACTCACACACACACCATTAGGCCTCCGATCTACCCCACACGGTAGCAGCGGCTGCCGGAGCATGGCTGATTTGATGCGCTATTTTAAGCTGTGTGCGTGCGTGTGTGTGTGCGCGCGCGCGCGCGTGCGTGCCATGCCAGCGTGTCGCTTTCTGCTCCGCAGACAAAGAGTCGGCGTCCCTGGAGCGTGAAGAGGGAGTCACGTCCATCAATGGGCCGCTAATTACCACGCTGAGCTAAGTGGAACTGATGGGCAGCCACTCGCTGTGCCGGACGCACGCGAACGCCTATGCCGTATGCGTGCACACGTACAGTATGGAAACAGCTTTTCTTTTTTTCTTTTTTTTTTTTGCACCGGAGCCCATTCGCATACAGTGAACCATCAGCTGAGCTACTCGTTCTTTGCCGTACCCCGACAGATTGCGTCGGGTAATGACTTTTTTCCAAAAAGAAGGTTTGCATGCGAAGACTGCGTTTTCGTAGCTCTTCGCGGCGTCGTGTACGCAGCTGAGACATGTCATTTATGTGCGCAGGCCTAATGTGGTCATGTGGTTTTGCAGGGTCGGACCTTGAGATTGAAAGAGCGGCCTCATTCATCCCCCGCTCTCTCAGTGCTACGGCTGTTGAAAAGAGGCAGTTGTCCTCAACTGGAGCCTTTAATCAGGTAATTCTACCCCATAGAAATTCCAATTTGACTCCACCTCCAGCTCGATGCCTCACACTGCTTTGGTTGCGGTGGGATAAAAAAAAACAAAAAACATTCGCGATCCCATGTCGTGGCGGGAGAATAGACAAATCTTAATCTTCGGAGCGCCAGTGGAGATACTTTCTCCCACTCTAAGTCCCAGGACCACGCACAGCTGCAGTTCAAGCGTGGACTTTGAGGGTGTCACCCAACCTTCTAGCCCCCCCCCCCCCCCCCCTCTTCATTTTGTTTTTCACTAATCCACTTCAGCCTAAAGCATACATGGTTCTTAACATACCGTTGTCACGCGACATATTCGCCGGCACAGACGGGAGACGCCACACAGAGTTACTGTCGGCTTCCGAAGGTTAATCGAAAGCCTCTCTCTCGTTTCGCATGCTCTGTTTTTTTTTTTGTTTTTTGGGGGGGGGGGGAGAGGGAGTCTTTGTTCGAGAGCCTTCGGTAATATTTTCGCAGCCCTCCTCCTTATCCTCCTCCTCCCTCGGCTCCGGGCTTGGCTCGCATCCTGGGCTTTGGAATTCGTGTGTCCCGCCCTATCGATTTGCTTTCATTTCTTAAGGTCAGGAGCTCAAATCTTACACAATGAGGCATGGAGGGTCAAAAACAGCTCATTACTTACAGTGTTGGGCGAGAGAGCAAAGTTATCCAAGGGGAGAGAAAAAAAAGGCAGGGAGGGGATGAAGGATGGAACGGGGGTGGCGAAGGTCTAAACCGGCAGAGACCGCTAGAAGATGTGGGGGATTCATTTTTTTATTTTATTTTTTTTACGCATTCTTGAGGACTCAGAAGATTTATCGCTTGCATTTAGTTTTTATTGTATGAATAAAGCGAGGACTCGTGTCATGAGGAGTGCAACATATGAATATTATACTTATAGGATAAGTCAAGAACTATAAAAAAGAAAATGAGGCCCTTCGGATCTCATAAGGATTGTGTATGTACACGCACTACTGTACATAAAAAAAAAAAAAAAAAAAAAAGAGTAGTGGAGCTTGCGTGAGAAAAACGAGCAAGCAGACACACACACACACACATTAGCGCCGACGTGTTACCCGACCCCACCCCCTTTGTTGTTCTAAATCAAGTTTTCTCTCAGCTTCCTCTGGTCACGCCCGCTGGAAGGTTAACGACTTGGGCTTGTGTGTCTTTCCGGACAGTTTCGTGACTCCGTTTACCCTCTGCCCGTCGGCCTGTAATATCCGGCTTCTCAGATACATGACAAACACAGGCCTCGCGTGTCAGAATGACGAGGGGGGAATACAACACTTGACAAAGAGAACGACGCACGCACGCACGCACGCACGCACGCACGCACGCACGCACGCACGCACGCACGCACGCACGCACGCACGCACGCACGCACGCACGCACGCACACAATAAAAGCAAGATACAGAGTAGAAGGGAACAAAAATGGGAGGGGGGGGGGGAGAGGGGGAGAGAGAGAGAGAGAGAGAGTGTGTGTGGGAGAATAGCTGGTTATGACACTTCAAAAATCTCCAGGTGGTAAATGAGAAAAAAAAAAAACTCCACTCTTCCCTCCTCCCTACCCAGCTGTGACATGCTACTATACAGAGGCTTACTGGGGGATTTCAATTTGCTGCACTGTATTTCAGACGAGCAGAATGGTTTACACAGGCCCAATTTACCGAGCCAGTCGCGCAAGGGGGGGGGGACTGGGGGGGGTTCACAGCCTCGGTGACATGCCAGAGGATGTTTACGAGTGTATTAAGTGAAGATGATAAATCTAGCGCAGGCTACATAGGGCTGTGGGCAAACAGCCCTGCGCCGCACATTCGGCACAAGGACGAGACACCCTGACTGTGATTGAAAGCAACACGCGCGGACCCCGAGCAGCTGTTTGCATTGTGCCATTTGCATGTTCGCCTGCATACGGAGCACCTGCGCGCTGCATCAAAATCCCCGTGGATTTGCGGTGGACGTGGTGCCAACGGGGTTGGCGGCTCGCCCAAAGGGAATTTTAAATTGTTGGTTTGGCTCTACGAATAACGTCAACTTTCGCAAATGAACCCCTCCGCGGCTTATCTACAAGAGGGCGAATAAAAAATGTCGCTTTCACAAACGAGGGCTGCGAAAGGATAGATAGGAAAGCGGCATTAAATCCGGCGTAATTAATCAATTACGTGACACATTCCGATTCCTAATTTAATGATACGGTTGCTCGGCAGGTAGCACCTGGCACGTTGGGTTTCCAATTTTTTCCCCCGAGTTGATTATATCTTCACAGAAAGTGGTTCCCCGCTTGTGTACAAATTGTGGCCGGATTCCATGTGAGTAAACACTTTCTGCAAAAAAAAAAACATAAAAAAAAAAAAAAATACAGGGAAGCTAAAGCCGTAATTGGAAAGAAAGCAGGGTTGCGGCTTCCCTGCCTCTCTCTCTTCCTCCCTGCCCTCAGCAGGGCAGAGCTGCGACTGGAGGAGAGGCGGCTGTGCAGCAGCGTGGTAATTGGTCCTGATTTATAGGCCGGAGCAGCCAGCCACAGCCAGCTCCGCCCTGGCACGGGGCCAGACGAGGCCGCACCGTCAATACCGGTAAACCAACCTAACCCGGCCCAAAGCCCCCCCCCCCCCCCCCCCCCCCCCCCCCCCCCAGTGCTCCAGATGGGCTGTCGCCACGCAGGAGGGTCCTTTTGTGCGCGAGTGAGTGAGTGTGCTTGCGCATTTCCTGATCTGTGTTTTTGTGTCACGAGTCACTTCAGTTTCTCTCTCTCTCTCTCTCTCTCTCTCTCTCCAACACGCGCGCACACTCGCAAATGCACGCTGCAGGACAAAAACGACGCCACGCAGAAAAATAAATGACAAGCCATCCCCTTAAATTGAAGAACAAAGCCTCTCGGTTTAGCCTCCATTCATTCACGCTCTGCAAAGACTCTTAAAGAGAAGCGCGCTCCCAGAGGCGTACCCCCCCCCTTTCCCAAACTGCCGGGACTAACAGCCAGCTCAGCGGTCGGCTGCGTTCTCAGCAGCCTTCAAGCGCGAGAGGAACACAAATCCCCCACATCCATCCAGGGCCGCGGCTCCCCGAACCTTTTAGTCCCTGGACCACGTGTTTTTCGGAGAGCGGCGGCTGCATCTCAATGCAGGAAGGGCTGGGAGGGACGCTGGTAGACAGAAGGGACGGGGACATTGCCCGTCCTCCCGTTTCCCCGCGCTTTCCCGCCTCGCACCTACACTCTTTCGCCTGTGCGCGTCGAGCTAAACCCCCACGGCCAGAGGAGCGACGAGCAAATCATCCCGCGACTCACCTGGGAATGCGACTCCACCGGCAATACAGCCAAAACGCGTCCTAATAAGGGAAGGCTGGCTATGCGAGGGCGAAAAGTGAGGGGATGAGAGGACGAAGAAGGGAATAAAAATGCAGTCACATGTACGAGGGAGAGGAAGCCAAGGCCTGGGGGGGAAAAGGCAAACAGAAAAAGCCAAGGAAGTGAGTGAATGAGGAAAAAGACAGATTGAAGTGCAGGAGTCAATCCGACTATCATATTCTCTATGGGCTCCCAATAGACGGCTGGCCCTCTGCCTCCGTTGAAACACAAAGCTAAAATATAATAAATAATACATATAATAGTGCTAAATATGCTGATTGCTCTGTCTACAGTCTCTTTCACTGCAAGATATATGGAACTCATTGTCTCCTCCCGTTTCTCTCTGCGTCTCTGTCTGGCTTTATTTAAATAAGTATCTTATTTTTCCTCCAAATATCCGCCCGTCCCCCCGTCCCCCCCGTCCCCTTAAGGACAGATAAATGTGATGACCCGCGTGGCTCCATACAAAGCCCCCGGGGGTTAAAATACAGACCATATCTAGGAAGCCTACGTGTTATCCCGACAGTGAGGACAGGAGCTACGGAGGCAAACAAGCGATGTTTTACGTGGCAGCACCGTTGAAAGCACGGAGTCGTCCGTTTTAGGGTTGACATGAAGGGGGAAAATGGCGCTTGGGCTGAAATACATCTTTTTACTAAAACAAAGGTAGCACCAGGATAGAGTTGCGGTAGCATTGATTGACACTTCTTTGTCACCACTAAATTCACCTTGTGATGATCACTGTGGGATCAGCACTTAGTCGCAAATAACCACAGCCTAAAGGAGAAGTAATAAATGTGTGCCAGAAACAACGGTGCAAGTGTATGACTTCAACTATATATTTCTCAATAAGGCCTTTATCAGCAGAGAAGGCGTTATCGGCAGAATCATATCATAATACTTCTGCAATATTATTGCAAGGTTGCGCATAGAGGCTGCGGGACTGGAGGAATGATTCATTTCCACTTTAAGGAACTTATTCCGTCAGTGAGGTCCTCTATCATATGTTTAGTTTCTGCAACGTGAGGACGACTTGGGACAAACACACGTTTTCATTTCATGGCGATAGAACCCACGGCGCATTTACAGAACAGGTTAGTCACCGAGCCCACACAAAAATCTACATAAACATACCCTATACCCGTCCGCTGACAACCATAAACTGGATTTTCTCTGCGGACACTTAGAGTCAACCGGTGTTTAGGTGACACAAGCGGAAAATGAAGTGTGTTTGTAGAGAGTGATTACGACGCTGTGGCCGCGAGCGCGGCGCCTGCCGCGGAGGGACCCGTTAAAAAAGAAAAAGAGCAGAGAGCGAGCCGTGGGCAGAGCCAAAGTGAAACTCGATGGACATAAATATTTGGGCTGATTTGTCATCATTATGGCCAGCTGCGCCTGTTTGCAGCCGGGCCAGGGCGGGAGTGGAGGCTGCAGGATGGATGGAGCGAGGGAGTGGGTGGACAGCGGCGCTCATTTAAAGACAAGGCAAACCGAGGCCAAGGAGAGAGGAGTTGATGGAAGGCACGTAAAAAAAAAGAGCGAAAAAAAACCGGTCCCCAGGGCACCGACTTGACCACTTCCGAGCTGACCGTGACTGGCAGAAGGATAACACTCCAACAATTATTAAAGTTAGCCCGAGGTGACCTCATCAGAAGAGGTCCCATGTCCGATCACCTGTCAAAAACTCAAAGATGTTTATTTCCAATGGAAAACGGAACCGATTCAAAAAGAGGAAAATCCTCAAAAAGAGGAGGGTTTAACCAGCAAATGTTAGATTATCGAGTTACATTCAAAATCAGGTCATATATTCATAACGTCACCTGAGCCAGGGGTCATTTCCCGAGTTCAATCATTGCGATTTCTGATCAAATGCATGAATATATCGCCACTGCATTCTAATTCTAGTGAAGGCCGCGCCGAGTGGTAATCTCACCCTAACCAGACCTCTGGACCTAGAGGACCCTCAGCAGAAAGCCCAAACTCTGTACAAAACTCCATCCGGCACTAGAGGAAGAGGAGCAGCCACAGAGAGGGAAGGCGCTTCTCGTCTACCACTCGCCGTCTCCAATCGGGGACATTCTTCAGGAGTCAATTTTGTTTTTCCCAGGAAGCGTTACAAACAAACTGAGGACTGTGAAAGATGTGGAAATTGGAGCCGAGCCGGGGGTAGGCCATTTTTTTCTTTGAAGAGATACCTGCCTCTCACTGAGACGAATGTCTTCCAATCCCGCTACGCACATGGGTTGGCACGGTGCCCCGAAAATGCTTGCGCGGACGACGCAAAGAAAGAAAGAATGAACGAACGCAACACAAACACGGCTGGGCGTCTCTTTCCCCTTCTCCCTCTTCTTCCAAAAAATACATCGAAACTCAACTCTCAGCTGTACCGCGTCCCGTGTAGCGGCGGCCCACGCCAACTTGTGGACTCGCTGCCCTTTTCAAATGACCGGATGACCGGTTGATGGAGAGTTATTGCTCAAGTATGGAAAATGCCTGAGGGAGAGGAATGACACAGGGGCCTGATTGATAGAGAGGAAGCTCGAGCTGTCCCGGGATGCCATTTGTTACGCCACCCTCCAGACAAACAAATTTATGTCCCCTCTTCCAGAAGGTCAGCTGTGCTCAAATTCATAAATAAGGCTGTAATTGGTGCGGTAGCAGCGGAGAGGCTCAAAGGTCCAAAATGGCCGAGTGCAAAGAGTTAGTGCCCCGACGCCCACGGTCACCATGTTTCACTGTAACACAACCGTTTGTTACAGGTGCAACGCAACGTGGAGCGATGTCAACGTTTCCTGTACCAACACTGACTCTGTATTGAAAGACTACAGAGTACATAAGAGATGCAATACACTATAACTTCAGAAAATTCAAACCTTTTTTTTCTCATGGCCAAAATGGAATGTTAAATGTGTCAACCGATAAGAATAACTAAAGCTTAATATTATAATATAGTAATCAATTATTATAATATGTATTTACTTGTTCTTTGAACCTATTTATAAGAAAAATGTGTCGGTTATTGATTTTTTTTTTGTGTCAAGTTTCTGTTGTGTCATAATGTATGTCAAAATATTTGTTTTAAGGTTTTTGCGTACAATCATTGTTATTTTGCACATTGTCTCGCGTTTCCCAGTGGAGAAACTCAGCCATATACACTTTTGACAGTGCCCATAAATAAGTGATACACACAGGCAAAGTACACACAGGTGGATTAACATACTCAAACAGAACAAAAACAAACAGATGAGCCAACGCAAACCGGCGCAGACGCACAAAATGAGGAGGGGATTATACCAGCTGACGGCATATACGGATGTAACCACACAAAGGAATACAAAATATAAAATTCACACAAATGCAGATCGGTCTAGAAAAATGCACGAGAGAGGACACGCATGCGTGTGTGTGTTTGTGTGTGTGTGTGTGTGTCCCCTTTTGAATATTCAGTTTCTTTCACATGCAAAGTAGCTGCATTGGGTCTGGAATGTCACTTTTTGGCCCCCGAGGAATGAACTCGCTGAAGCGTCACTGACAATTGCCAGACTAAATACTGGCACTAAACACCAGCCGCTGTTGTGGCAGGGAGGCTTGAGACAGCCATAACAAATCAGCCAGGGACTGGAGAGCGGGCCGTGTTGGCGGAGGTTTATAGGGTTATTTTATTAGGTGCGTCTGAAATACATATCCAGGGAATTTCGCACGGTTCCTTCTCCATCCAAGCCAGGAGTAATCAGGTGTACAAGCAGTGGCTGGGAAAAGGTGGCCAGGTTTCAACACTCGGGCCAGATTAGTTGAATAGAATAATGGCCTCCCCACTAGATTTTTTTTTTCTCTTTTTTCGAAGATCTGTGCCATATGAGGTACGCGGTACATCGGCTATGTCGTTTGTTGCCGGGAAAACAGTAAAAAGCTCAAGTATAATCAAATATTGTAAAGAATTTTTTTAAAAAGCGTAGCGTAAGACGGCAGGATGTGAAACGAACATGTTTTCATATCTGTTCTATAGCAATTCACTGCTAAGGTTGGGCGGGGGAAAAAAAAACGTATAGTTTTGTGAGCTATTTATGGTAATTGCGTCATCAATCACTGATAAATACAGCAAATGATGTGACTACGGCCAGACCACACAAAGGGAAGTCAGGCGGGATAATTACACATTACACATACATGGAATTGATAGTATACTAATGTCTGTGATAAGGTTCATCCTAATAATGGTTAAACTATTCCGATGATTAAATAATCCCTTCCAGTGGACGACACGCGCACCCCAGTTCTGCCACGTAGTGTTGAATCGAAATATGAGGCGAGAGTTCATTGAACTTCTCCTTTCCATACGTGCCCTTCAGTGACCCCGAACTATTCTTTTGCCCCCCCAGATACACTCACCGGCTCTGATTTGGCCAGTTATTTTCCCAACGTCCGTTATTTCAATCACTGAATTCAGTAAACTACTGAACCACTGGGTCCCGCGACTCATTGGCCGGGCGCCGACTCACGGTCAACAGAGGCGGACCATCCCCGCCTCTGTTTGCCTCTCCCCAACCCCTCCATGACGGAATCCATCCCCCCTGTCCTCACCTTTACCAATCCCTCCCGGTCACCTCTCATCTGCCTGTCAATCCATTACAATCCTCACCCACGCTGCCTGTCCTGCGTTTCTCCTCCTCGCTTCCCGTCTCTTTTCTTTCTCTTGCCTTTGTCTTTCCCTATGCTCACGCACCCATTGGGGATTTTTTTTTTTCTTCTTTTCTTTTTTTACATCGTGCTGAACGGAGTTTAGTAGGCCAAAGACGACACCGTGCCGGAATCCGTACAGTGTGTTAAGCAACCCCCCCCCACCGCCACCACCACCACCCCCTCCGAGCAAAATCAGCATTACTCAACACAAAAACCTCTGCGTGCGTCTGCCTCCCCGGGCCTGAGCTCCCATACTGCGAAGCTGCCGTCACTGGCTGACAATGAGGCCGAGCGGAGGACTGTTTTACTCCGCGTCCATGTGAGCACAATGCTGCATTGTGCACCATCTTCGGCAGCGCTGCTCCTGCCTCTGTTCACCTGCGTGTGTCACAGCCAGGAGGACGCGGTCAAGAAAAACTAGGAACAGCGCAGATGCACGTCTATCACTGCTCGCTGCCCCTGTCCGGCAGTCTATTTTAGCTTTTCTTTTTCGAAGAAGGCGCATGAAGTATTTCTGTTGGTTTGGCACATTGGCATGGCCGCTGAGTTAGGGGACGCCACGGGCGCGCCGCTCCGAGTGATTTAAAAGGAGGCGAGTCGGCCTCTTCTGGGCAGACCGTCCCGAGCTGTCAATCCCGTGACTTACTGGAAACCGGAGGGAGAAACGATCCGCGCTTCCCAGCTCTCTCTCACGAGCGAGAGTTCAATCGGTGCGGGGTGCGGCGCTTTATCCAAAAGTGTCACAATGTGCATGATAAATAAAGCCGGCGCCGCTCGGTCAGCCAGGCCGAGCGAGAGACGTAAAAAAAGTGTGCAGGAGGAGAGAAGAAGAAGGAGAGCGAGCGAGAGAGAGAGAGAGAGAGAGAGAGAGAAAAAGATAGATAGGGATGCAGAAGTGTGCCAAAGGAGAAGAAGTGTGGCGTTGGAGTTGTCCGGACCTGGGTAGTGTGATTTATTCATGAGATAAGTCACCAGGCCTGGAACAGGTGAGTGGAACGGTGTAATGCCCCCCCCCCCCCAACCCCACTCCCCCCTCCCCATTCCCCTCCCCCCTCTCCCCCCCCCACCCCCACCACGCCTGACAGCTCGCTTCAGTGACTTTGGCCTGCTGTGCTCTTGTCGCCTGCTGGAAGACTTTAATGCATGCAACACTCGGACACGGCGAGGGATCCCGGCCAGTATAGATAAACACAGTCCATCTGGGTTCAAGCAGGTCCGGGAAAAAAAAAAAACTCCGCCGCGCCACTATCCGGCCCTCTGCATCTTCAAAGGTAATGGAAGTTTTCCTTTAAAAAAAAAAAAAAACTCTCCGCCATTACGGCGTCAACGGGAACGAACGAGTCAAGAGAGCGTCCCTCCAGCTGAGGGTCGTTTTATTTTTCCCCTCGTGTGCCGGGGTTCTCAAAGCTTCTCCGCAGTCTAATTCAGCAATCGCCGCGAAGCCTGAGCGACCGTAGATTTCACGGCAAGACGTGAAAGCGGCCCACGTCAGCGGCAGCTTCTTTTTCCGACCGCCCCCCGATAAGTCAAGGGCACGGGTGACGGCTCTTCCCTCCCTCCAACAACTGCTCCGGCGCTCCTTCCCTCGCTGAGATGCTCTCACTCGATCCGACTCTCAACACGGAGTAGCGATAGCGAGTGGTCTCCAAAAACGTATTTCCTTTCGGGCGATGCCACCCCTGAGTCTAATACGCACACTTTTGCACGCTATTGAAAACCATTTAATGGAACCTATTTTTTTTTTGTTCACCAGTTCGACTATAAATCTTTCATAACAAAACTTATACCACTTCTTATCCTGCCCCCCCCAAAAAAATAAAAAATAACTCCTAGCCTTCAGGGTAAAATATACTATTGAGCTTCTATATTCTTTTCCCAGACAGACATTACATCTCCATAAACCCGGAGCAAATTGTAAGGAGACATCAAAGAGGAAGATCGGCGTTGGTCTGGCCCCATTGTACTCGCCAAAAGGTCCCGAAACTATTTATTTCCCCCTCCGATGGAGACTTTTCATGCGGTGATAGCGGTGGACTGTTATTGTTGTGGTGTGTGGCCCCTCCATTCTCTGACTGAATGCGCGGGGCCGGGCTCCGGGAGAACGGTTCCTCGCTCAATTGTACCTCGGCACGGATTACCACATGAACAGGAAACTCCTTGGCTCGGGCGTCCGCCAGCAGCGGACCACCTCTTAAATACCGAGACAGGAGAGTCATTGTGGGGCTGGATATGAAGGGGTCTGCCCGCAACTAGGGACGGGCCATTACCATCACAATGAGCCTCAAGCTGTTTTATATGAACAAAAAGGAAAAAAAAACATCAGCCTCTCAGCAAATGACAAGTAGGTGAGGCTTACCGCACACACAGAAAGCAGTCCCCAAGCCAGGGTGGCCTTCCGTCATTTATGGTTAAGACAGAAAGCGCTGGAAATGCATAATTAATTAGTTGCACGCTGCTCCTCGTCCCATAGGCAGCATCATTTATAACTCCCGCAGCATTTTAAAGCTCATTCCAGGCCTCATAGATCTGCCAACCTGTTCCAGTCACTGACGCACAACGGTAATTCTTATCGGGCAGGCACAGGGTGGGGCGATAAAATATGGAGGGAAAAAAAAAGCAGGTCAAATGACAAAGCGTCATGAACAGATGGTTCGATTTTCAGGTGGAAAATTCAGGACGGTGAGTAAATACAATGAGGCCGATTCGCAACGAAGCAAAATACGCAACTCATGACTCTTAAGGGGAAATGTCTCGTTCAGGTCGCGCCCCGGTCGTGATCGAGCATTGTGGAAAACGGTTATTCGGACTTATTTGCAATCTGATCCTACGGCCGATGTGCGACCAGTGTCAATACAGCCCCTTACAGAAGATGTAGACGTATTTTAAATCTTGTTTTAAATTGGGGGGAAAAAAATCAGCTGAATAATTGACGGTGTGCATTCGCTGCTTGCATATCGTTCTGATTGTTATCCTTCCGCCTCTGTTAGCTGTGCAGCAATGCATCAAGACCGCTGCTTGTTGACTGTGGAAATAGCCAGTTTGTCAAACCCGCCCGAGGGAGAAATAGTGCTTTCAAGGGATGTTCAAGAGACAGGCAAAGGAAGTTTTTCAAAGCCACAGGTTCCCGTGCAAATTCAAGCTCCAGCTCAATATTGGATGCCGCCGCGTTTGCGTGTGTTCTTATAAGACAGGGAGGGAGGTGCACTGATAGACGATCAAAGCTTGTGCTTGTGCTTGTACAAGCAAGCTATTTTGGCCCCGGTTGTTGTTTTTTTGTTTTTTTTTACAGAAACAAGGGAGCAACAGAGGAGGAAAAAAAACGGAGTCTAATGTCAGCTAAAGGGCACTTAAGCCATTCGGGTGACAAACGCAACCATGGATAATGTATATTACCAGGCGGAGACCGGAGCCAGCCATTTCTGGGTACGAGCAGGCGGGCGAGTGGGCAGTCAGGAACTCTATTTAAAGACATCTGAGAGACCGGCGCTCAGCTCCTCGCCCCGGGTTCCCCGCGGCACAAACACTAAATAACGAAATCACAACAAACTTAAAAAGCCCCCGCCGTGCCGCCATATCCACACGTTTCCTTCCCTCCACAGTCCCACTCCTCTCTAAACTGTTCTAAATGATTTCAATTCTACGAGAGAGAGGGAGGGAGAGAGAGGGAGGGAGAGGGAGAGGGAGAGGGAGAGGGGGGGAGAGAGAGAGAGAGAGAGAGAGAGAGAGAAATTCATTCAAATAAAACAATGAGTCTTGGCTCACTCTCTTTCCTCTGCGACAGACTTATTTGACAATTCTGCAACATTAAACAGCCCACTGGTGAAAATAGAGGGCGGAAAAAAAAAAAAAAAAGAGAAAAAGAAATGCCCCCCCCCCATTATTCACGCATAATGATAGCCCTGTTATCCAGTAAGGCAGGGGCCGGAACACAAAGTGGTTTCTCCCCCTTCTCCGTCTAATACATCTTGAGGACCGACAATCGCCAGGAGTCCCATTTGACGGGCACCTAATTTCGCAGCATTGCCGTCGCCGCTTGCACGAGTTACGGCCCGGCGGCACCGTCTCAAAAGACCTGGAGAATTTATGATGAGGCGATGGTCCTGGGTACATTAACTCGTGACCCCCCCCCGACCAGACACACACATATTAACACAAACCCGCCCGCACACACACACACACACACACACACACACACACTCGCAACGTTTAAGGTGAAGACCTACTACGTAGACATGAGCTCAAGGTTCACAGCACCTCATTGCCTCAGCTACCGCCGGGGCGATAAATTCTATCGCAGGAAGGGATCGGTCGACCTCGAGGGAAGCCGCCGTTGCAAGTTGGAATCCAATGCCGCGCATTGACCTACCGGTCCTACGTGTATTTCTTTCCCGCCACACGTGCATGCGGTGGATAAATATTTCTCATTTCTCCAATGCAAATCGGGCAAGGAAAAAAAAAAGTCAATCACCCCAAAAAAAAGGGGGACAGGCTCAATAGTCTTAGCAAGGCTGGGACCAAGCAGCTGCTAGTGCTTTTTTTTTTCTCCAAAGTAACGGCAAAAAATGGAACTTGCTTCACTTTTGGTTTTACCTTAAAAGGCCCCGGCTGAAATCCCCCCACCCCCCCGCAAAAAAAAACCACTTTGAAGCACACTGCACTGAAAAGAAAACAGCGTGAGCACCTGAATCAGGCGGGCTTTTTACATGCTTCACCTTTCAAACCAGATCGGCTCTCATTCCGCACTGGACTATGCTCGGCAGATGGCAATCGTTGCCTGAGGCATAAAAAAAAAAAAAACCAAGGTCTGCACCCTATGCATGATGCTAATTGGTAAAGATAGTGAACGGGTTTCTGTCGCCCATCGACCGGCAAAGTTTCGGGAATGTCTCCTGCTGACAGGACATCAGGACTCATTAAGCTCAGTGATAAAAAAAAAAAAAAAAAAAAGGAAACCCATAAACACGAGACATTACAATAAATAAAAACATATTTGGTCGTACCGCTGTAATGTTTCTGAAATATCGCAAAGGCATATATTTGGGGAATTTAATTGACGCCCCCCACCACCACCACCACAGATTAATGGACAGAATGAACTGTCTGCTCTCAGTGGAAACAGGCTGATGTGTGATAAATCTCCCTGCACTCTTCCTACCTAAAATCGAAAGACAATTTCCACCAGTTGCTTTTATTAATTAATTTATTTATTTTTTAATAATTTCTTTGTACTGGTGCTGATAACATCCCAAATTGCTCTTTGCTGACTGCTCTACAACATTTCATCACTGCATCAGTTTTATTTTCCCTTGGTAACCTCCCTCCTGACTCTCTCGTTACTATTTCTCTCTTTTTTTTCTTTTCTTTTTCTCATTGACATCATTTTTCCATCGCTCTCTGCCATTGCCGTCACTTCGTTTGGCTCGCATATACCCAACGCGCACGTCTTTGGACTGAGACCCACACAGGCATGGGGGAGAACGCGCAAACACAACACGGAGAGCCCCCCCTAGTCGACTGCGCCTACGTGCCATCCGCAACAGAGAAGATGATAATTAAAATGTGCATATCATTGTGTGCAGTGACACTGATAACCATAATCACTTTGGTTGCTGTTATGGTAACATGAACTTGTCGTTGCCTCGACTCGGGCTCAAGGTTTGTATTGCTGCCGCGTGAAAAAAGGTGTATGGAAGGGAGAAAAAAGACAAAAGGAAGGCAGACATTAAGGAAGGGAGACCTTCCTTCCTTCAGTTTTTTTATAATTTTATTTTGCTGCCCTCCAACCCTCCCTGATCCACACCTTTCGCTGAAGTCACATTTCATCGAATCACACGGGCGCACGGTCCCACCCTGCGTCGCGTTTAAACCGGCACTCGGGCGCCTCAGCAGGAGACGGCGCGCGCCAGACGGCGGCCACCGCGAAGGCCCAAACGGAGAGGAAGCAAACGGGCGGGGAAGAGGCACCTCTTCAGATGACTCATTAACCAACGAGGCTATCGCGCCGTGTGATTTCGGCTTCCCTTCAAAACGCCCGAACAATGTCACTTGTCTCCAGCCATCGATTGCCTCCTCCCTGGCTTGTAATTGGAAGAAGAGTGAGTGTAATCCGAAACCGCAAGATGGGGGCTGAAATATTTCGATGATAAAATCGACCCTCTTCGCACGGTGCTACATCAAAAAGGGCCGTTCCAATAGAACGAGGCCCGATTGATTTCATCCTAATTCAATGATTCACAGCGTGGCGCACTTTCCTATCGGTTAGCCGTGGCCCGGATTTGTCCTTTCAGTCTCACAAAGTGAATTCATTCCACGGCGAGGGCGGACATCTTCATACATAAACATTTTTCTGTCTCTTCTTAAAAAAAAGAGAAAGCGAGAAGCTCATTTTCAATTTCCCTCGTCTCCGCCCGGTTGAAGAGGAAAAGGAACAGGAAAGGTCTGACGGGATTAAGCCAACGTGCCACTGCGGATAGGGGTCCAAAATCCCCTCCTAGCGCGGGTCAGCGTGGGTGAAAACAAACCAGGATGTGTTTCGGGGAATGATGGACACTTTGGAGGAGGCAGGGGAGGGGGAGGGGGAGGGGCCAATGTTATCAAAGTGGTCTGCTAAAACATGCATCACATCCCGGCGAGGAGATTGGATTCCAACTGCAGGTTCAGGGCAGCACCGCCGAGGTCACTCCACAATCTGCACGGGTCAGCGCCAAGGCAGCGCTACGAGCCGGTTTGACGTTCTCCATTAACTCACCCCCCTCTAACGCGCAACGCAAATCTAAGCCACCGACAGAAGGAGGGAAGAAGGGGAGGAGGGGGGGACAGGGGGGGTGCACACTGTAAGAGAAAATGGAAAGAAAGGGGACCACACGAAATGGCACAAAGTGTGCGTGACGAGAAAGAACGTATTCAAATATAGGGTTACGTATTAAACCCGCGCTGTTTCGCTAACAATTCCATTGCGACAACGAAACCCCAACTGTGCCGCTGCGTTTGAATTACAATCCAAAGTCAACTACTCAACTGCAAACCACCATATATCCACTGTTAAGACACGATTTTGGTTCAAATAAAACGTATGTAACTACGCGCGTCGTGTGCACCAACATCTGCCGTCTTCGCTCACAGTCTGCGGTCGACCTTCATTTTGTTGTTTTTTTGCCAGCCTTTAGCATCTATATGTAGGCGCCGGATCCGATGGTAAGCCTCCGGCGTACTGTTTGGAAACAGGATCTCAAAAGAGCTCGTGGGGCACGCGCTGTTGCTCAGCCTCATGCACACGGGCGCACACACACACACACACACACACACACACACACACACACACACACACACACACACACAATGCCTAAAGAGTCAGATAGCCACCACAAGCCGCCGCTTTATTTTAAAACTCCACCAAACCTCAAATGACTTGTGGAAGTCATGAAGTCCTGAAGGAGGAAGGTTATTCAGGGTAGTTGAGCGCCAAAACAAGAACAAAAAAACCCCTCTTTGAAACGCCATTTCATGCTTGCCAGCAGGAAAATAAAGGAAGACACAAGCAAGCAGCTCAGGTATTGACTTTTGCTTTGTGATTGCTGGGAAACGGAGACGTGAATGCTAAATACTGCTGCTAGTGTATGTTTTGCCACAGTGGCACTGGCAGCTGCAACGTTATCGCGCGGATTTAGTCGTTTCTGAGAGCAACAGCTTTTCTTTCTTTATTCTGGCGTTAGCACAGGTGTAGCTGTCTGACATATCCAGAGTGCTCGCTCGGCTTCATTTCCCCAAATGTTACCACCTGAACTGCGTCGAGAGGGAACTGGCTATACTAGAACAATTCGAGTCTTGTACTAATAGCATACGAGCACGGCACGCTTCGCATTTAATGCCGGCGGAGACTCACCTACGGCCTTAACGTTGATCACGTGTAACGATAAAAGCCTATGACCTGCCGTCACTACATAATTGCTCGAGTTACATTGGTTTCCTTTTGCCGAAACCCAAACACACGACAGCGTGACCTCACAGAAGACGGCATATCGGTTGGGCCCCCGCGACGGGGCCTGCAAATTTGATCATCCTCTGTCGGAGAGACATCGCGTTGATGATCGCCAACGAAAACAACAAACCACGCCAGCGCAATTACGCGCGTCCATTCGAGCGTAATATGCGGAGAACGTGAGACGCGTGAGAGCCAGAGGTGACTGCTGTGGGGGTGGGAGGCTCCTGCGTGCTATTGTGTGTGTGTGTGTGTGTGTGTGCCAGCATGCATGCGTGCTCGTGAGCGACTGATTGAATGCAGGTGTGCGCGCTGCATGCTCGTGTGACAACAGAACAGGAGCCGGGATCTAAAGAACACATGTTTAGGGTCGTTTCCAGACCAGTGCTCGGAGTTGACAGTGTTGTTTGGGTTTGGGTATTTCAAAGAGCATGCTCGGGGATAAAAGGCGGGTCTCGAGAGCTTCCAGCCGCCGCGCATTTTTCCATTTTAAGATCCCACCACGAGATGAGATATTGGGTGTAGTGCGTTTTGTTTTTCACACGTGAAAAGACGCCAACAATAGTAAACGCACAATGCGCCCCTTCACGGATTCTCATGGATAAGTGAATGGTAATGTTGCGGTTTAAGTTCAAGATAAGTTTGGGGATTTTTGGAATTATTATTACTTTATGTTGTACTTGGTTAAAACCTTTTTACATATGCTACTCATAATACACTGTACTCACCAAAGAAACAAGTCGGGGGCGACAGTTACATACGTCAAGCATGGCTGAAAACTTTATTCTAAAGTTAAACTGAGGTCAAAATGTGAGTTCTATTTAAAAAAAAAAACAATATGAACTCTGGCTAACACGTTTTTTTTGGACACCTTGCACGACTGCCCGACATTTTTTGGCCCACCGACGGCATGTTGCCATGTGACCGAGTCTCAACACTGGCTTTGGTGAGTGCGATGACCGTGCGGACTGCGGGCCAACATCAGACCTGAGTCGCAATAAAACAGGTTATTCTTTTTATGAGTATGTATTTTTCCAAACGGCCACATAAAGGGCCTGCTGCAGTCCCAGAGACGCATGAGCCTGCAGAGTCCTGCAGTGGATTTCTCGGTGATACAAGGTTTCAATCTGACGGCGGTGGAGGGATGGAGGCTGGCAGGCGGGACCAGTCACTCAGGGTGACCTCATGTGTTTGGCGCTGAGGGGGATGCCTATCATGTTTCCTCCGGCGCAGATTCCAGCTCGCTCACCCCACACCAGCGCCCGGGACCCACCCCCCTGAGGCGTGAGGGTGTGTGTGTGTGTGTGTGTGTGTGTTGTGAGTGCTGAAGGAGATAATTGCATGTCTGTGTTGTGTGTGTGTGTGTGTGTGTTTGTGTGTGTGTGTGAGACAGAATGAGATAGAGAGGTAGAGATAAATTATAAGAGATAAATTATTCAGATCAGCTATGGTGGGGGGGGGGGAGAGAGAGAGAGAGAGAGAGAGAGAGAGAGAGAGAGAGAGAGAGAGAGGGAGACTGTAGGAGGGGAAACTGTGTGTCAGTCCAGTGAACTCGGTGAACTCCGAAAGGCTCCCACCCTTCCTCCTCTCACACACCCCCCGCACCTCCTTCCCCGACAATAAACGTCCTGCTCCCTCATGTTTCCTGTCGGGCTGTTAAGTATGCACATGATAATATGGGTCAGTGTGAATGTTTTTAAGCGTGTGAACAGTTTCCCCACATGCTTTGTGCACAGTAGGATTCATGCTTGAGCAAGACACGTTTTCTACTGATTTATAATGAGATCTATTGGCTGGAAATAAAGCAGGCGTTTGTCATACTGGTGTGCCACAACAGGTGAGGATTAGGGTAAAAGTCATATGCTACTGGGGTTAAACTGTCTTTTTTCACAAAATTATCCAACCTAACAGGATTCTTCAGGGTGGAAATAGTAAGTTTACATTATTTATAAACAACTTGGGGGGAAAAATCTGAAAAGTGCTATGGATACCATCGCAGCGGCAACTGAGATTAGACAAAAAAAATATATATATATATGTTTCGTGCCGATGCAGGCCGTATTACGAACTTGAAAGCTCTGTCAGACAAACTAATCTAATAGTTGTAGTGCTGAAAAGTTGAAGGAATGACATTTAAAGAATAAACAGATCACCGGCATCCTCTTTAAACAGCAAAAAAAAAAAAATAGGAAGAATAGGCATGCGGATGAAACAACAATACAAACAACAACAGGAATGCGCGAGTGAACTTGCAATTCTCCACAATTGCCGATTGGAATGCCGCCCGAGCAGTGGTGAGCGTAATGTAACCGTAGGTGAGCGAGCACAACTGGCAACAATGGGAACAATACGGGCACACCCTGCCAGCAGCCCTCCCAATAAAGCCTCAACAGGCTCGCAGGCTTCCCATTTCGCAATTATCTGTGGCAACTACTAGCAGAGAATTGCAATCTATACACACACACAACCGCGCACACACACACACACACACAGGGGTTCAACATATGCGACGCGCCAGTTAATGCTGCCACACATCCGCCAGGCATCCTCCATAACCCTTTGAGTGGGGTACGACGGAGCAGGGGCCCGCCCCGCTGCAGCTCGGCAGGCTGTTGCAGACCAATATCCGCAACGAAATAGATCAGCAGATCCTCCGGGCGCGCTACAGGAAGTCTCCATAACTGGGCCACGGAATGCCTAAACACTTTGGGAGACGGAGTGCGCGTCGACAATTCGACTGAACGATTACATCGGGGTCTCTGGCAGGGGGACGTAGTTTCACTATTTCCAGAGTGTTTATCCGGCGTTCGCAGGCAGGAGCAATGTCCGCGGTGATTAATTGTAGGCCCAAAGTGCTGAGGACACAGAATCTGCCGTGAATGGCGCCGACTGCAGCTCCTACAAGGGTTTTATTGCTTTATCGGCTGAATCCTAATGTGACCCTGCCCCCCCGCTCCGGCAGTCCCGGCGGTGGCGGAGCGTCTCAGAGTACTCCGTCCGTGTCGTGGTTAATTGGCATTGTTTTGTTTTTGTTTTTTTGTTTTTTTACACCACTTGGGGAAGTTTCTAGTGCTTTTCCCATTAATATACCGGAAGAATTAAGCATATAGGAAAGGATGCGAGTTTAGCGTGTCTTCCCAGGGCCGGATAGAGATCTCTATGGGTGGAGATGAAATGTCCCTATACAGAAAGATACCCCTCAATATGGTGGAAGAAGCCTAACATATGGCGGTTACACAAGCGTGCAGCTGTTGTTTTTTGAGGGGCTGGAAATAAATAATGGACACGTTTTCCACGGGGCACTCAAGACGGCTAATGAGAGAGAGAAAGCAGACAGGGAATTAGCAACTGCTATTGGAAGCCTTTTTTCTTTTCTTTTTTCGTTATTCCTACATTTTCATTCAGCTCCCAAGGACGGGGAAGAAGACAACATCGGTATTCATCAGCTGTACAAGTACTTAAATGCTAACATTTGCATTTATACAAAACTTGAACCGGTAATATATTTTTGCATATTTTCTTTTACATACAGACACAAAGCGAGATCTGTCTTCCTGAACGACACGTAAAAGCATTGATTCTTGCATGCATTTCCTCTCTCACACACACAGACACACACTTCCTGTTCTACTGTTACCTTTTTAATGTGGGTAACTTAATAATTCAAGGGGAAAAGGGCAGAGAGGGGGAGACGGCCTTCGCCTCGCTGCCGATCGTACCGGCGGAAACTCGTGTTCTGCATCAAACCCCTCCACTGGGTTTGTCGTTTTTTTTTGTTTTTTTTTTTTTTTTAAGGCATTCATCTGCTGCAAACTAAATCCTACCCGCTCTCGGTGTGTGCGCACGCGGGGTGTCTGCGAGGCACCGTGATTAACTACTGAAAAGGGAAAGAGCCGCCATCTCGTACGGAGACCACATATCATAATGACACTTTTTTTTTTTTTTTTTTTTTATTCTGTTGCCACTGGCTGTTTATGTGCTACTAATTACTGGTGAAGAATAATAATCTCTCCTCCGATTGGACTCCATCGCGCCGAGGGCTTCCTCCGTTGCTCCCCCCCCCCCCCCATTCATCCCCGGGCGCTGCCGCTCTCTCACTGCATCGGCGTCCTTGCCGCCTAATGTATGCCGCCTACCTGTCCCACTCGGTGTTTTTCCGTGCTCTGACTAATGCGCGCGCTTTGGTGCCTCGTCGGAAGGGCCTGCCAAAGAAACCATTCAGTCAAAACCTAAGAGGGTGGCTTGAGTCATTTAACTCAAATAAAGCCGGGAGAAAGGCCTGTTTGCTCCCGGTAATCCCCCCCCCCCCCCCCCCCCCCCCCTCTCCGCCACATCTGGCCCCCCCACCCACCCCCACTTGCTCGACAAGGCTTCGCAAGGTTCATCCGCTGTGCTAAATTGGTGCACGTATCCTTATTTGTATAGGAGCCCATTGTGGCTGGGCGAGAGGGGGGATCTGACAGCACTGGCAGCTATTCAAGCGCTCATGCCGCCTATTTGCTTATCCTCATTCACGGCAGAATTGGCTTTTCAACGGAGCTATTTTCTCAAGGCAAGGCGTGACACACTGTTTTCACCGAGCCCACTTGCGCAGCTGTGCAGACTCACTGTCGCAGGCGGCGGCGTGTGTTTTCGGAGGACGGGGCGACGAGGGGCCTCCGACGGTAATCACAGCGGTAAGGTTACACTACCATTTGCATGTCTGTGGCCGGTGTCTCCTCCGGTTTCCGCGTCTGAATCTCGAGGTGAAGACACTCGGTCATCGGTTTGTGCCGCCGCGGTGGAAATGAAAAGTGCAAATTCTTCAAAATGAGACGTGCCGGGCAAAAGGATTTTTTTTTGTTTTTTTTTTCTCTTTCTATCTCAGGCGTCACGCGTCATTAGTTAAATGAAAGACCATTGCGAAACGTAGACTGTTTATCTTTTCATCCTTCTCTGTTTCTCTGAGCAGGTGGGATTCCCTGTCTCAAATTGGGAACTTGATCGCTCGGTGTCAGGGAAAAAAAAAAAAGATCTGACTTTTGAACCGCGCGATGCAGTGCAGGGGTGACATTTGCTTTTGCAGAAAAAAAAGGTTCTTACAGGAAAACAGATTTTCGCCTACACAGTAGAATGTTTTCATAATAAACTCGCACTATCCGGAACAATCGGTTCACCAGACCTGCGTCTGGTAATGGAGCGCTATAACGGACCTGGGACTACACGCCAACAATAAGCTGAAACAAGGCCGCTGCCTTCTCGATCAGCATTGGGAAAATTGTCATTAAAACACCCACCCTGTGTGAGGGGTTCACTCGGTTAAGATATTTATTCATAGCGATAAAGAGACGTTTAAGTCCGACTACGTACGAACACATAAAATAGACGTGGCTCTGCCCTGGGTCAGGAAGGTGGAAAAAAAAAAAAAAGAGGCATCTCTGCTGCAGCAGGCGCCGTGCGGGAATCCTCTGGTGTGCTGCGGCTGCTCAAAGTGTGCGAAGCGGCAGCCTCTCGTTAAAAATGCAGGAGCAATTACCCAGGCCGAGTCGGAATCAGGGAATGCAAGTCAAGCTGCCATCTCCTCCGCCCCCCGTCCCCCCTCCCCCGTCCTTCCACCGCCGTTGCTTGCCACCGCAGCAACCTGAGCGCCCTCGGCGTGGACTGGCATGCCAAAGGTAGGGCGGCAGACGCCGCCAGCTTCGGTTACACGGAGAGGACAAAAAGCCCCTCTCCGCCTGCCCCGCTCTCGGCCTCAGCCGGGGCGCAGTAACTCCCTGCCCATGCGACATCCTTCTCCCGCAGCTCAGTCCTCTGCCTCGGCCCATCTTGCTTTCAAAAGATATTTCAGATAATACAGGTAGGGGAGGAGCAGTGCTATTCTCAGGCAAGATCGACCGGACGGTGAGAGGAGTCTGCGTATTTCAAATGTCTTATTTGGTATCTATTCAGCAGCAACAGAAGTTTCAAGAAAGTCAGTCATTCTTTTCTATCTCTTTCAACGAGTAAACAGTCACTCACATAAATTCCCTTGAGTTGGAGCGTGGCGGCTATCATTTCTCCAAATAGATCTTGGGCAAAATGTATATTTGAACTTGACACTTGGATTATTACAATATTCTCCATACTGCCAGAGCAAGTGTCAAAAACTATTTTGGACCTGTGATCATAACCCATATGTTCCTCTGCGTTTTATTATAGGCCATAAGTATAAAAAGGTTCCACATGCAAATGGTTTCAGCAGTCACTCATGTCGTAGCGCACAGATGGCGGGACACAGCGTGGCCAACAGACAGCAGGGGCTCCCGGAAACGGAGGAAGAGGCACGAATGGGAAAGTGTAACGATAAAGAGGTTAAAAAAAATCAAAAAAATCAAAAAAAGATAATAAAAGAGAGTATAAAAAGGAAGGTGAGCTCGGCAAAAATAAGAAGAACTATTATCATCATTATCATGGAAAAAGGGAGGGAGTTTTTTCCGAAAGCAGTCAAGGATAACGGAAAAACGGACGAAATTCTAGGGGACTGCATCCCCGCCATCGTCAGATGAGAACATGAAAACGCCGCGGCACGGCGGGCCAGAGCCGACGGCTCGGAGCAGCAACTATGTTACAGAAAGCAATGCTGGTGAAAACTAGAAAGAGGGGGGAAAAAGCAGGTGTAGTTGTGGAGTCCCGCTGCGTTGGTGGATTTTTGAAGAGCACGTCATGTGTCTGCTTTCATCGGGCTCTAAATCGGGCCCTCGCCGTTTCGCTTCGCTCGTTCTCGCTGCAGGAATACTTTGGAGAAATGCAGAGACCACCGCAAAGACGGATTTCAGGTCGCTCCATCAAAATGGAAGATCACTAAACCCATGGACCAATAAGGGTACCCAATACACCGAAACACGCGGCGGTACGCAGGGTTACCGCCGACCACCTGGGGTTTAAAGTTCAGCTACAGGGGATCGAACGTTTTAACTCTGGCTTTCCGGATGAAGGAAACTCGCCCGGCTCGCTCCCAACGCCGACCTACCCATATGCCCCATTGCACCGCGCAGGTAGGAGCACCTCCCCCTCCTCCCACAGCACAGGCGAGAGTCTCCGGGTTATCTCCAGATGGTCCGGGAAGGAGAGTTCCGAGACGCAAGAACTCCACCACCCAGCACATCAGTTTTGTATTTTTGGCATTTATCTCAGATGCCGTTTTTCACGGCGACCTCCTCGGCGAGCGGGCAGGTCCTTTGTTCGGTGTCTTGCTCAAGGACACTCCATGACACAAGCCCGTCGTGCAGAAGCAAGAACGTGACCTGGTTATCTCAGGCAAACCCTACACCATCAACTGAGCGAACATTGTCGCATCACCCCGGGGTTCGTAAACAATGTCGGGAAATATAAGGTCAAATCACCGCAGCTCCATTCATAACCTCCACGCGGCCTTTAGCAAATAAATTGAGTTGTTTTTTGGCGCCGGGCGACTGACGGGTGCACACGGAGGGATCGCACGGTTAGATCAAGCCCACGGGCATAGGCAGGAATGGGCGAGACACCGTAGGCAGATCAACGATTAAAAGTCTGGTGATCGCACGAGGACCGGCCGAACGTGACAAAAAAAAAAAGAATAAAGAGATGTGGAGTCAGAGCCCCGGCTAAAACATTTTTAAAAAGCCTCTCAATTTGATCGAGGTACGAGGCAGGACATGGCGGGGTTAAGATTTACGGCAAAGCACGGGCCGAGTTCTGTTGGGGGCAGCCAGTCGTGAAGCACGTATCAAGAGTTACAAAGCGGGGGGGGAAAGGCGTTATGCCGCCCCTGTCTTAGCGCTAATGAGAGCATGTCGCCCCGGCCTGGAAGTGAATGTAATGAAGGGAGCGTTTTTTGGGGGGTTTTTTTCTCCCCCGGAACTAAAAGCTCTTGAAAGCAGTTCCACATCAGCGCAGACTGAGGGGACTAAGCTTCTCGCTGAGTTTTACGCAACCGATAACTAAAAAAATTAAATGAAAGACTGTGCCTTTGATTCGGCTCGCTCCCCGTGTCCACGTATATCGGTCTCGTCCCTTGTTGTCTCCGTCGGCGCGTCTCTGCTCTCGCCTATCGAGGCATTAAAGGAGGATTTGGACGGCTCTGTTGTTATTTCGGTAACACAATGGCTCACCCCCCCTGTAATGTAGCCAAACCCTTTTCTCTGCTTTTAAGTGGCCCCTCCCCTCCCTCCATCGCTCCGCTTTCTCCGTCTCTCTCGCCCGCCGACGCCCCACTCGCCCCATCTCCTCCTCCTCCGTTTGTAAAGAGTGAGGTAGCTTTATATTTATATTCCTATGAGCTGACCCCGAATGTAACACAAACGAGAGCCCCCGGGCAACTGTGTCTGCGTGCTGCCCCGTATACTTCCTTGGGGGTCTGCGTGCAGATGGCTAACATTAGGCCGTGTCATGACCCTGCGTATCAGTTGTATACGGCAACACTAAAGTCAACTAATAATCGCAGCAGTGATGGGCGAGGATCCTTTTCGAGAGTTCTTGCGGGTCATAATGACACGGAGAAGTGAAAATGCCCATCATCGTTGGGGAAAATTAGACGCAACGCGACCAAACACTAACAGGCACTTAGCGCACACATCGAGTTGAAATGCATATTCCTTTCCAAACACGATCATAAAATAACAATAATTGATTTGAGCGCTGTAATTGTTCACATGGGCGAGGGGAGGGGCCGGACTGGGAACGGAGGTTTTTTTTTTCTCCTTTAACTGTAATTTCACATTTATGATGCACATCTATTACCTACCATTAAAGTTGAATGCAGAGCAAGCGGTGAGCGGCACTACACGTCGAACCTACACGGAGGGACGCAGAGTGAGCAAAGGCCAAATTTCATCAAATGACTGCGCGGACTGATGAGCCGGGGCAGGGACAGAAATAGGGCCTTTAAAGGATCCTCTCATCAAAGCAGCATCCTGCCAGCCCAGCTACCCCCCCCCCCCCCCCCCCCCCCCCCCCCCCCCCCCCCCCCCCCCCCCCCCCCCCCCCCCCCCCCCCCCCCCCCCCCCCCCCCCCCCCCCCCCCCCCCCCACTCCCCCCCCCCCCTCACACACACACACACACACCCCCACCCACCCACACCCCTACTCCCCACCCCCCCCTCTCACACACACACACACACACACTGATACACACACACAAATCCTCTTTCAGCAATCAATAATTCAGCTAAAGAGAAGCACATGCTACGCCCCACTGCACTAATCAATAGGAAGCCAAATGTTATTGTTTTATCTCATTCCCTGACTTTCGCTTTCTAATCTGGGCTGACGAGCACATGCCGGATAGCATCAGAGAACTCCATTAAATCTGGCCGTAACACAGACACGGGCTCAAATTACTCTGCCGCGCCATTATGAAAATGTTTAGCTCCCTTTCTTTAGCATAAAGTCCTCGGTTATAACCAGGCACAGATGCGCTATCAATTTTCCATGCATAGAAAATCGCCAATATTTGTCATAAAATGGGAGGCGAGAGAAGGGGAATGGCAATACTTTGGTATGAGTTACACCCGGGCTCCCCCTCCCTATTGCTAGAAGATATTTATGCCCCCCACCCTCGTCGCCCGCATCTCTGGGGAGATTGAGGCTATACGTCGAGAATGCAGAAATGAAGATGAACAAAAATACCTGTGTGATTTGAGGCTCACGGGCTCAGTCGGAGCGGCGGAATGTGTGCAAATAACGGGACTTGCGGGGGATTTGTGTGTAGGTGTGAGCACGCATACACTTTTGAAGTGACGCGGCGTGTGATTTCTGTCAACTGCGGAGCGCACCCGTCCGCCGGGGCCCTTTCCTCTCCTCTCTTTAATCGACCTATCAATGATCATTAATGAGAGCGTGAGAAAAGCTCTCCACAGCCCGGTCGGCCACATCGCCCGACAACGTGGGCCGCCCTCTCTCCCGCTGACCCTGTCCGTGGCTCCATCGTTTCAACACGCGAGGCCACAGGCTACGCACGCTCAGCATTCAAATTAATAAGAAGGTTTGCTGCTGATTTGTAAACGCAAATGCCTGCTCCTGTTGCCCCACCGCTCCCCCACCGTCGCTCTCGTTTGCATGACACAGGACCCCAGCGGCTCGCTCGAGGAGGCATCAGTCGCTGACGGTGGCAAGATCGGATCTGCGCTGACCTTGGGAGTGAACCGCAGCATAGGCGAGGGAGGCGGCCCTGTTGCAGCAGAGCAGGGAGGCAGACAGCGAGAGAAGGGAGGAAAAGAAAAGTGGAAGGGAGGGAGGGAGGGAAGGGGAATGGGGGGGGGGATACCCTGATTGAGAGGGCCCCGAGAGGAGTAACTCCGCGATATGAGGAGGGGGAGGGTGAGAGAGGGGGATGATGGAAGGAGTAGAGGAGGGGGGTTGGAGGGTCGAGGGAAGCCATATGGCAGCAGCACAAATGTATTAAACTATAAATCAGGGAGAGCTTGTGGACTGCCAGGTGGAGCAGCAGGAAGGTCTCCCCTCCAGGAATTGCAATGGTTCCCAATACAGCTCCACATTAAGCTCACAAAAACTTTCAAAGCATTAATAGTATTTTGCTTCATCAATTCAATCGGTACTTTAGTTTCATAAAAATTTCCGCCTTAAAAAAAAAAAAAGCTATACTAAGTTATACATAGTCGAACTTTTGGGGGATTTAAACTTTTGCTCGTTGGCCTGAGTATCGTTTGATAATGATCCACACCGCTGCCAAACAAACAACCTGAGTTTTGAAAACAACACTATTTTCAAAACATCTCGAATAGGAAAATAACTCTCACTGTTAGATGACAACTTTGCAAAAAAAAAAACAGAAAACATTTGAACTGAAATGAGAAAAGTTTTTCTAAATCACAATCAGGGAATATAAGTATAATACACGATGGGACTGCAATCTGTTTTTAGTGGATGGCTCTGACTTGACCGCTGCACCGTCAATGTAATTCTGCATATTACAACTACACACCTTAGTCCTCCTGTTCAGCCTTTGCCTCACTTCCTTCGACCAAGGTTAGCCCAAAACGCATCCATTTTAACCACTCGATGGCGTCTGGCTAGTGTGCCCGGCCAGAGTCCTGGCGGACACGGGGGCCCGGGCCGGCGCTCCCATCCCAGAGACACTGATGCACACTGCAGCAGCGGAGTAAACACGGGCAACGTTCTTCCTGCCTGCTCAGTGTCAAAAACACACCGACACCACGCTCCCACTCCTGCTGCTCCTCAATCAGACATTTGTGCCCGTTCAGTGAATTATCAACGTCACAGATAAATGATTTATTTGCCCCTTTAGAAAAGTGGCACTGAAAACGTTGAAACAATGGCCTACATTCAGCTCGAAAATACTTCATGAGCAAATAAAATCTGGGTCCTAATTCTGTCATCCGTTTAACGTGACAGCACAAACAGAGCTGTCTGACAGAGTTATTTTAACCGAAGCCACTGCAGTGTGTCACTTAAAGAGCCCATCAGTTTACTGGTGAGGGACGGGGGGGGGTTACTGGAAGTCTCCCAGTTATGGTCCAGTAGGCTGGACAAACAGTAGCCCGATAGCCTTGATCCCTCCATCGGATATATATATCGCTTGCACACGCACACACTCAAACACGCACACCGAGAAAGACATCTAAACTGCAACGAGGTACCTGCCATCTGAAACCATCACAGCCAAGGCCGGCTATCCATCAAATCCCCTCTCCACTCAGGGATGAGAGGAGGGGGGCGAAGTGGGAGAGCAATTTTTGGGGGGGGGGGGGAGGAGGAAAGAGGTGCAAAAGGGGAGCAGAGGTCGGGGCATACCTTGGTCTGGAGATAGTGGGGGTAGTAGTAGGTGTACTGAGGGTACATTTGCTGCTGCTCCAATCGCTTGCCCATGTAGCTGGAATCCTTAGCACAGAGGCAGGGAATGGTGAAACCGGGTGGGTGGGGTGGGGGGGGGGGGGTGTGGGGGGGGGGGGGGGTGGGGGGGGGGGGGGGGGGGGGGGGGGGGGGGGGGGGGGGGGGGTGTGTGGGTGCTGCCAAGTAGCTAGCAAATGGGACAGAGGCAGCGGAAGGTGCTGTGCAATTCCCGTCCTCACTGTTGGCACCGCTGTGGTTCGCTGGTCCGGCCGTCCAGGGGGAAGGCAGGGGTCCGCGTGGGAGGAGGGACGGGGGGGACGGGGGGGGGACGGAGGAGCTAGCAGCTGGGAGAAGGTCTGCTGACGGACAGACCAGAAGCTCAGTGTCCGGAGCGGATGCTCTCTCTGCCTCTCTCTCTCTCTCTCTCGCTCTCCCTCAGTCTCTAGCCGCTGGATCAAGTGCAATATTTCCACAAGTGCCGGAACCAAGAGCGGCGTCTCCCGTCGGCAGCCGGGGGGGTTATTGGAGAGTAACGCGTGGTAAAAAAAAAAAAAAAAAAAAGAAGGGGGGGGGGGTAAGAGGGGGAAAAAGAGAGGACGTGAAGCGGCGCAGGTGGCAGTAGCTCCGGCGGTCCTGCAAATGTTGGGAAATGGGAGAAGGAGGCAGAAGAGGAGGAGGAGGAGGAGGAGGAGAAAAGGAGGAGGAGGTGAAGAGGGATGGCAAGGAAAAACGGGAGAGGACAAATAGGTTCACTTCTCTATTTGAGCTGTTCCACTCTGCTGTCTTCTTCGTCCCTTTTTTTGTCCTGGGCTTTAATCCGTCTCTCTTTCAAACACACTGTGTGAATGTGACTCTCACACTGTGCCCCTCTCTCTCGCTCTCGCTCTCTCTTTCCCTCTCTTACATACACACACTCTTTCTCCCTCCCTCCCTCTCTCTGTGTGTGTCTCTCTCTCTCTCTCTCTCTCTCTCTCTCTGTGTCGTCTGAGCCGACACAGGCTGCGTGCTGTCCTGTTTGACAGAGGGGGAGATTTCCTCAGCACCGGCTGCCGACAGATGCACTCTGCGCACGGAGCGGAATCACAGGAGAGCGTCCTCGCTCTGCGAGAGAGACGTGCCGTCGGGGCAGGAAGGATCCCTGAAAGCGACGGGGCACACGCGTGGGTTTTCAACCGGGGGGGGGGGAGAAAAAAAAAAAAGAAGAAGATCCGCCGGTTGGCGTTGGGCAATCCACTGGCTTCCAGCTGCAGGAGGCGAGTGAAGGCAAAGCGCCACAGTGACCGTGTGTCCCAGGTGAAGGAGAAGAAGAAGGAGCCCCTCGTCTGCGATCCTCCCTCTTCCTGCTCTGGTAAAATGTGTTCTTTATTTTCTTCCTTGGCGCTCTCTCACTCCTCTAAGCAGCTTGCCTCATTCTCTGTCCCTCTGTCACACAGTTGCTCACTCTCTCTCTCTCTCTCTCTCTCTCACTCTCTCTCTCTCTCTCTCTGGCGTGTGTGCTTCCTCGATCACCCAGCCCCTCTCTCTCTCTCTCTCTCTCTCTCCTTCCTTCTCCTCTAAACACTGACAGGGTGGTAGAGGGGGCTCGTCCCAGGCAGCAGCACAAGCCCCCCCCCACCCCCGGCCCAGCTGGTAGGAGGGTCTTGAGCGGCTGTGTGCGAGTTCCTCGATCACCCAGCCCCTCTCTCTCTCTCTCTCTCTCTCTCTCCTTCCTTCTCCTCTAAACTGACAGGGTGGTAGAGGGGGCTCGTCCCAGGCAGCAGCACAAGCCCCCCCCCACCCCCGGCCCAGCTGGTAGGAGGGTCTTGAGCGGCTGTGTGCGAGAAAGGGATCAAGATACACACCAGCGGGCTGCAGTGTTTCCAAAACCTGGGAGAAGGCAGGGAAGAGGAGGAGGAGGAGGAGGAGAGGATGGCGGCAGCGCGAGGAATCGATTCCCCCTGCTGGCTGCACGTGGTGCTACCACCAGGGAAACACTCGTCCTCAAACAAACACTCTTTTACACGCTACATGGATTTGACATAAAAAATAAATAAAAGAACAGTTTCTATCTTTTGGATACTCTGCATGTTTCTATTTTGCAATTATAGAAGCAACGATGTAACGCAAGGCTTCATGCAGAAGGAAGAATGGGATGGTAATTGATCCGCTCAGAGTTTGACGCGACTCCCGTTCACGTGCGGGGGTCAGCAAAGAGGACGTGCACCCAGTGCTCACTTGTAAAGAGCAATAACAGCGCGACGATAACACTCCACGCGAAGGCAGGGCGGCCACGGTCTCAAAGTATTACTGCGGCGAGGGAAGAGGAAACCATTTCCTGTGTAAAATCCAGCGATGACAATGGAGTCACTGATCTCGGTCGACTGACCATGACCAAAGACGTTACAAGCTTGATCTCAGCAGGGATGTAAAAATATTACGCTCCCAACGTCCCAACCCTCTTTGTGTGTGTCTCTCTCTCTCTCTCTCTCTATCGCAAAGACACACACACTAACCCTCTCTAATAGGCACACACGTGCGAGCGCACACACACACCGACCAGCACGGACAGGAACCGACCCAAAGTCCTCAAGGGTACCTCAGTGACGTTAGGGCCACAAGTTCAGGAGCCTCGTTTTTCACTCAATTAGCAATTCAGCCTGGTTTTCATTTAAATGACCTGCAGTTCGGTGCAGTCGAAAAAAAACGACACAATGAAATGACGGAACTGAACACAATTATACTTTGGCAATTGCCACATGTGAAAATAGACCCGTGACTTTGATGAGTTCAGGTTTTGTATTTCATCTGTTACACTCGACAGCACTTTAGGAAAACCCGCGAGGCCAACGTCTCCCTCTGAAACAATAATAACCTAATTACATATCTTCTAGTACAACTCTCAATGTTAAGTGAATTCAGCTGGAAGAAAATACACATTCTTAACCGCAAACAATATTGATAATTACTTGCATCACAATGCACATCACGGGGAGTGCGATACTGACAATTCAATAAACTGAATCATCAGATTATCGCAAGGAGATTTATATTTACATTTTCATATCACAACTTTCTTTTTTTAAATCCAGATGCAATGCAGCCCCATCATGCCGTGTCTGTTATGATAGCCTTTTATTATTCTGGGTCTAAAAAGTCCATGTGGACATGGTGAGAGCAGAAAAAACCCAGACACAGATGCCAAAAAAAAACAAAACAAGAAGGCAATGAAGAGGAACATATAATAATCAGAGAGACTGCTTAATCTATTGTGAATTACCACATTAACAGCCAAATAGACAACAAACACCCTCAGTATATGGAGAACATATTCAGAATGCCGCAAACAAAGTAATATGGACGAAGGCCAACAGGGAGAGAAATAGAAGAAGACACATGGGGAAATGTACCACGAAAGATTCCTGCGTCCACTGAGCCACCCCCAAATTCCCAGCCCAGGAGTGAAACAGCAGTCAATCTGGATAGTTTCTCTCAAATGCTGTGCACATGTAAGCAAAAGTCATGTTCATAACTGGAAATGATGCTTCTACCAGCAGAAATGTGCATAAAAAAGGGGCAAATCGGCTACATATCATTTGCCTCTCAAGAGAAATCGAAAACATACGTGGATAAACGGTGTGTTTGCACAATGCTGTGTTAATCAGATTTTAAAATGATGTTAAGGTTCTGATGTTAGTGAACAGAGGATTCATGGATTAGTAGAATGAGAGAGAACTGAATATTCCGGATGGGAAATGTGTTTTTTTGTTCTTTTCAAATATCTCCGTTGGTAAATAGGTGAAAGTGAAGAAAAAATGTAACTCTCATTTGGCCATGGGAATTTGCACTGGACATTCTTCATTATGTTCCCACCTTTTAAACACAATACTGAAAATGTACTGTACTTTTACTATGTAAAATCATAACATGCAGCACTCGCAAAAACCTTACGTTTCTCAACATTATTGACTAATTCTGAAATATACGCTACTCCTTATGACTGCAAACCCTCCATCTTTCCCTTAGATTTATTCAAATTAGTCGACACCAAGTGGAAACACGGGAGAGTAGCGTTACACGGACACTGGTTAACCGAGCATTAATATTCATTGATCCAATCATTAAGAATTAAAAGTTGGGAATGGAGACTTGACTCTTGAAACTAAAGAACTTGACCTTTGGCACCGCAGCCAAAACTAGAACCTACCTCGAGACATCAGGTGACTCCTACCCTGATATTTTATTGAAAGAGATAGAATGAGTGAGTTCGTTTTCAACCTTTTGTGTTTATGTTTTTGAATATTAACAACTGTTTTTATTCACACACATTTCTTATCAATTACACGTATTTTCCAACCAAAGACATGCGTTGTATTTGCTTAATACCCTAGAGTGTCCTGGAACGTGCTAAATGAATGGTTAAATAATAACTGAATAAACCACTTGGGCTTTATGTTTATGCAAACATTTTTAACCTTGTAACACCTTGTATCAGCAACTCACCTACACTATGGTACAGCCGCACCCCCAGAACAACAGAATAAGTGCTGTGCCGATTCAAGCTGCCTTTGCGCTCTATTTTTTGCGCTCAATTTACAGGCTGCTTCATCACAATAATGCTACAACTGTGTCTCTCTACGCTGTTTTTGAATATTTTAAGAGCTTCGCGGAGAGTTGCTCATATATCTGCAGCCAAAGTTTGTCAAACATGCTCATAAAACAAAGCCAGAGCCATCTGCTGCTCCTCTGTTCTCAGGTCTCCCTCTGATGCTTGCTGATTCACTTTCTATATCGAGAGCCCGTGTGAGTCATTCGCAGGACTTCAAAAGGAAAAAAAAAAGAAAAACAAAATAGCAAGACAGCTGAGGGCATATCGTGCCCCTGAAGGTGTTAAGTATTTGCAAATTTGAGAAGTATGCAAGCAACAAATAGAAAAAAAACGCAGCACGATCACAGCGAGGCCTCCGGTCAGAACAAACGCAGTTTTTTTAATGAGTTATTCAAATACTCAGTGTCAAATGAGCACAACAATAAAAACAAGCCTTTTTTGCACAATATTTGAAATATATTAACATCCACAGAGACATCAGTGGGCTGAGGAGGCCTTGAAAGAACTGCACTTTAGTTCATGGACTGCTCCAACAACAACATTACGTCCGTTACTGTCCTAAATCTCAATTTAAAAGGGAGAAAGTAAGTTGTCCTCATAACACATAAAGAGTAGAAAAAAAAACCCACAATGCTCAGATTGGGTTCCTAGAAAGTTTACAGCCATTAAACCCAACTGGCCGACATGCTCCCCGGGGGCAAGTGCTGTACTTCTTTCAAGGTTCCTTTCCAGAAATGACCAGATTCTTAGAATCCAAGGAAAGGCTGGCACAGAGCCAAGGGAGGGGTGGAAGAACAGAGGAAGCGAGGGAAGTGGAGTTAGGCAACAGCAGCGTCTGGTATTCCTGGAAAAAAAAAAAAAAAAACTTTTGCTTCTAGTGTTGGTCATATTGCATGTTTAATGCAAACCTACAATGCAGCTTGAATAACCAGTTTGCAGTTCGTTCGTAATAAAATGAAAGATTAGCTGTGATTACCAACTTGTCCAAGAACGACGCGGCCATGGCACTAACACGACCACCTCTCAAACGGCTTTGTGTCTCGGGTTACGACATCCTCTCAAAAAGAAAACGAGACTGATTGACGAGGTATCATTCCAGTTAGATTTCTAATTGCAATTATTGTTCGTCACGTCTCGGGTGGTTAGCGGAGAGACGGTGAGAAAAACAAGCTTTCTAACGTGCAGATTGAGGCCTCACTTTGTCTTCGTATTGTTCCTTTGGCCCCCCCCCCCAGTCCATTCCCATAGTGTGATGACGAGATTGATGATTAATAATCCCGTCAAATCATTGTTGGTTTCTCTTAAAGTGACAATGACAAATGGTATGTGGGAAGAAAAAAAATTCGTGATTGGTAACTTCAGCGTCACTCACTCTCAAAACAGTCAGATAAGTTGACAATGAAGATTTACGTCCTTTGTCATTGTGTAAATTGTCAAGCCTAAGTATTGCACTCCGTGAAGCTTCCCAAGCCACTGAAGAAAGGCACAATGCAAAGGCACGAACCATTTGTGGACACAAAGAGGATATATATTACTATTAACATTGTGCGTGTGAGCTCCGCGTATCTCTGACACATAGTTTCCTAATACATTCTTATCATCGCACTAACAGATGACCGCCCGAGGTAATTCAACACTTTCCCCACTCTCGGAGTATCATTTTACACAGTGAGCAAAGAGCAGGCCGATGTGGGCAGAGATGTCATGGCACAGTAACTCTCTCTTTATTTTGGTTTCTTTACATATGATGCTCTCATCACCTGGGTTTCGGCCGTAATCAGATTTTTTTTTTTTTTTTTCATAGTAATTGGCGAAAAGGGCAAATTGAATCTGGACCACCAGCCCTGCACTGAGACATTTGATGAACACCAGGCAGATCTCCAGCCAGTCATTAGCTCCCATCACAACACAGAGGACAGCAATGTGGGGCCTAATGGGGAGGAAATATGAGACAAGGACGCGCATGGGTAAAAATGACTCACAGCAACCCCTTACTACACCAACTAAGGCACAGGCGAGAGACCCAAAAGAGTTCACCACATGCACTTTCACCGAATGTGAAAAGTATAAACAAAAGACCTATTCCTTCCCTGATTTACGTTATTCTGAGAAAAGAAAGGAGTTGTAAGAGAGGATTTCACATCTGCGCGTGGTTGAGTGTGTGCATTTTGCCACCAGAATACATTTACAAATATATCCATCTGAGCATTTTGGCCGATAAACTGCATTGGAAAAAGTCATGAGCCACAACCGGCCAGCGCGGGGCAGTGGCAAACACTATTGCCCGATAGCGAGAAGGGTTTATTGGGGAGAGGAAAGCAGGATATTGCGTGGGTTTTTTTTTTTTTCCCCGGTTACTCGGAATAATTGGATAAGTCGCCCGTAGGTGGGAATGTGAGCATGAAAAGTTTTTGCACCAAGTGTGTTGGCCCTGCGATAGACGCCAAAACCGTCCACGGTGCATTGCCAAAGTAAGCCGCAATTGGCTCCAGTCCCCCCCAATGGATAAGTAGTATAGATAGCGGATGGTTGATCATGGTTATACTTATGCAAAAGGTGGAGAACTCCCGAGTCGAAACTCAGAGATCAGACTTCCTGTGCGACCCCCAATGCAAAATATACCGTGAAGTGGCAACGGGGAGCCGGCCCTGTCCCTCCGTGAACCAGGCAGACTCCCTCTGCCAAGGACAGCATAAATGAGGGGGAGATGTTGCCAAGAAAATCTGTGCATAATAAGGAATTAAGCGCTGCACGGGCCGAGTGAGAGGCAGAGAGCGAGGTTCAAACAATAGACATATTCCATGTGGACCTGCTGAGCCAAAATATTCAAAATCCTTTGGTACACGAGGAAGTCGGGCCCCACGGAAAAAGGAGAGAAACGACTCACGAAAGTCACCGATTTGGAAAGGAGCCTATCAAAGCTTAATCACAGCACAGCACTCTGAATCTAGGATGAGCCAGTTTTATTCATTGTGGAAATGCCCCGAACAGATCCAAGTGCAAAGTCAGTCATGCTTATCGGTTTTGCGCTACTTTTATTTCTCCCCTCGTGCGCGCGCTGGCACATTGGAGAATAAGAGGATCGGCGTTTGAACAATTCAGACAAAAATAATATAAAAATGCCTCCTCAGACCAAGACTGCATAAACAACACGTGGCTTTATACATTATTTGGTGTGCACGGGCGGGAATGTCAGGGGCACACAGGTGGACAAGGGGAAAGGTTCTGCCCGAGGGGCAGATTGAGATTGGAGACCAGGAAAAAGGACTTAAAGCTACCAGGAGGAGATCGGTAAAGGGCCTATGAAGCTCATTGGAGTCTGCAATTGAGCAGGATGGGATGGGAGGACAGCGGCGATGTTTTAAAGCAGCGCTAAGCCATCCTGGAATGAAGTGAAATGACCACATGCCACACAGAGATGAGAAGTGAAAGGGAGGGGATAGGCAGAGTGAGGATCAGTGCAGAGAGGAGAGGGGGAGAGAAAACAGAGTGTGCCGTTCTAAGAGGAATATTTCAGGCTGGTAAATGGAGCAGAACTCCATTCCAGCTCCTCTCTTAACCTCCCCCGGTGTCTCATTCTCTGCATGCAAAGCATGAAGCCCAGGAGACAAAGGAAAACGCAGAGAGACGGAGCTGGAGAGAACATCTCTCCGAACTCGAAATAAAGAGACAGGACATTTTGCTCCGGGTTGGGGGGGGGGGGGGGAAACAGCGTTTAATTGACATTCAGAGTAGTTTTCTTGAATGATACAGTGAAAGGGTGAAGGCCGTTGACCCCCCCGCCCCCGCCCCCGACAACACTGGCAACCAGCCGGCAAGTCACGATTCATTTCTGGACCATTACGGTTCACTCATCTGCCTATACTGCAGCCACTTCCTCCTCGTGATAATTAACCTTTAAAGTGACAGCGATCAAAGTCTCTACGTCCACAACTGGTCACGTGACCAATTCTGTGCAAAAGGGGGATACTCAAAGCGATTCAATGAGCATTCAACCCCCTTAACATTACACGTCCCTTCATTCTGTGATTAAATACTTTTTTTAGCGTAAACGTGATGGAAGAAATGCGTCATTATATTATGATTACATAGACCCGGCATGCACGCTGTCTGTGGCATCCATTATGCCTTTATAAGCCCTCCGATTTTAAGGGGATGTAGTGTACTATGACTAAGCAGACTTGGCGTGTTTTACCTGCGAGCGACTACAGTGCGACTCAGCGTTGGCAGCATCTCTCTGACAAGCAGTCCATGCTTCGGAACGTCATCGTGGGATTCGTGCGGTGTAATACAGCCAGACGGCCCTGGGGTACTAAAAAGCATATACGTGATGATTAGGTACATTTACGTTACCGTGCAACTCCGCAGGGTAATTCTTAGATATCATTGAGCGTTCGAAATTTCAGGGCGATGTACTGTGAGACTGCCGCCGTGACGCGCCTCAGCGATTTGCTGCACTGAAGTCATCAAGGTGCAACAAATGAATTGAGCAAAGCAGCTCCAGCAAACCCACCCACCGGCTTTCACGCGACCGCCGGAAGGGGACGGGGGGGGGTGTTCAAAACAGGCCCCCATCTTTCACACAACAAATAATTGTTTGCTATAAGAGGGCGGGCGCAAAAGAGAGCGCCGGACAGTAACAGGAGGAGCGATGGAAAGACTGCCGCAATATGAAGCAACACTTCCAGGACAGGTGAGGAAACCACACTCGCAGGCGCCGAAGGTCAGATACTTTGTGGCCCTCGTCCAGTTTAACGGCGCCGCTTTATAGCAGTGACAAAGGGTGCAATAACATGCGCCTTCGCTCTAGGCTCGTCCGCGCGAGGCCAGGGCCAACAGAGACGAGGGCAATCGAGCCCTCGCACAATCAAGAAATCCGCCCGCGCGCAGCACAAGCGCACCCGGCGGAGCGTTCGAAACCAGCCCTGCCGTTAAATAAATAGGTAAATCAAATCAGAGATACCTCGACAGCGTATCTCAGTGGCGTCGAGATTCACAGACGGGAGTAAAGCTTTATGGCCGCGCTAACAAGTCATATCAGTGTAAACGTAAACTCGGGCCGCGAACAAACAATCGGCAAAGGTAATAAAACGGAGACATTTATTCGAACGCGGAGCCGCGTGGAAGGAGCCCGACGTGTTTATTGCTCAAATGTTCGGCCACGGACAAACGCCACGTCGCGGGGATCTTCGGCGTTCATAAAATAAATTAGCTTTTAATACGATAAAAATGAACCTTCACCCTTAGACTGGACCGAGAAATGCGCGGAGCATCGCAAGTAGTTGAGTTTGGAATTGTTCGGGCCAGGCTACTGGGTTGAGGAATGAATGTAACGTAATGCCTCACAGCTTCATTGGAACTGCGGAGGCCTCAACATCTCCTCCTTTCCCATACGGTTCATGTTCAGCCATCGCTCATGCCCACACTGCATGATTGCACTGAAGGACCGGTATAATCAGCCGTAATGCTTTACAGATGTTACGGGTGTTTTTAAAGCCAATACTACAGCCCCAGGCATCCACATATGAAGGCCCGTCTGTGCACGGATATCAGTGTGTGTGTGTGTGTGTGTGTGTGTGTGTGTGTGTCTGCACGTGTAGCTGAGAACCAAGATATGATGGGGCCCAAACATCAGGAATTAAGGCCACATCTAAAGCTCAGGACGTTTGATTTATGTTCCCCTGCTTTTCCTGTCATTCACTAATCACCTGAAGAGAAAGCAACAGGTGCAAACTGATTGGCTGAAGAGCGATTTCACAGATGAGACGGCTCTGAATTTGCCATCGGCCGTGGCCAATAAACGGCACTGAGCCAGCAATGACGTGTGAATTTGACGAGTCCACGTGACGCGAACGAGGGAGGACGCCCGTTCAAGCCCCCTCCGAGGACCGCCAGCGCTCCCCCGAATCGCACCTCTCGCATCCCCCGTTGTGTCCGACCTCTAATATCAACCGCCGGCTTCGCATGCTGCTAGATGAGGACCGGAGGCCCACCAGTGCCAGGAATCCGCAATGGGCCGCATGCTCTTGTGAAATAGGAAATGAAACATGCGGCGGGCTTGGAAGCTTAGTCAAATTCTGGATATTCCTGTGGTCTGGCACCCGGGGCTCCTGTGGCCGGGGCATTTAATTCCTAATGGTGGAGAACGCCAAGCTCTGGTCACGACAGGAAATGCCTGCTAGGTGAAACATCCGCCCCAAAATGCATTCAGTCAGAGTGTCGAGCACACACGGTTTCCCTTAAAAAAACGAAGTGCTTTGTCACGGTGACTATATTGTTCGGGTAGAAACAAGTCAGCTGCAATAGTATTTACAGGGGGAATTCTGTGTTTTCACAAACTTATGTGTTGTTTTGCCTTTCGGTCCCCGACTGTACAAACTGAGAATACTGCGGAATAAACATAGATCCAGTATACGGACGATATGACAGCCATGGGGAATAACAACTTCAGTTATTTAAGCACAACGTACGTTTTAAACAATAAACAAAAACATTCCGACTCAGTAAAGTAAATTACCATTGGCAGGGGCACTTTTGCTGAAATAACCCGAAATTGACTATTAAAGCACAATTTTCAAATCCAAACGAGAGCTGTGGATTTTACAGGGACGAGACGTATTTTTTTTTCCCCCCCGACACCGCCAAACAGCGAGTGGGCTTGTGTACGTTCCAGGGCGGAATGGTCAAGCGGAGGGGCGCCGGTGTTGGCACAAGGGCGTCACAGGGAGTAAATGCATGTTCGTACACAGAAGCACGGCACTCATTCACTCTGCCTCAGTGTGGACTCCGAGAGCAAATTAAGGAAGCCTTGGCAGCCTTTGAATGGTCTGTCACAGTCTAACAGGTTTAGGAGCGCTTACAATGGACCCAGGCTCTAAGCCCGACAGCTCGCGCTTAATTGTTCAGATCCAGATCCTCTGTGTGAGTGTGTGTGGGTGGGTGGGCGTGTGCGTGCGCGCGGTGTCATGCTGTGCCCGTAACTAAAGTCATTGATTCTCATTACGAGGACAGATAAGATAGAGACTTCCTTCCTGTCAATCTGTCCGTCTGGCTGGTTCAATAAAATAGGCGCTGCAGCTAATGCGTTAAATTTAATGGGGGGTGCCAAGACGCGTGCTTCGCGTTACTTGAGAGAAAGTGACCCCAGACCTGAGGCACTCTCTCACCTCATCTGCTTATCGGACGTTAATTGTTGCGTGGCCATCCCCCCCCCCCCCCGCCCTGAAAAAGGAAATCACAGCATTTCTAAGCAGTTTCAAAATCAACCATCTACAGATAGAGACAAAGACACGGATTGAGTTGTCCCCAGCAACGGATGATATCAAGTGTCTCGATTCTCAAGTGGTGTCTGAAAAAGACAAACAAAAAACAAAAAAAAAACAAAACCAAACAAAATCGTTTGTTTTACACTGAGTAACCCACACTCTCTGGCAGCGAAACGGTCCATGAAGGACGAGGTGACGCCGCCCAAACCCCCCCCCCTCAACGGTTGGTGACGGTGAGCTATGTGACCTAGAATATGTTTGACAATCTTCTTTTAATTAGGCCTTGAAGACACGACTCATTCCAACTGCTGTCCCGAGAGCTAAATTAATTACCGAGACAAAGCCCATTCTGGCGAGATGGCAGAGATGAATCCCCCGTGGCTACCCCCCCCCCCCCCCGCCCTGAAAAAGGAAATCACAGCATTTCTAAGCAGTTTCAAAATCAACCATCTACAGATAGAGACAAAGACACGGATTGAGTTGTCCCCAGCAACGGATGATATCAAGTGTCTCGATTCTCAAGTGGTGTCTGAAAAAGACAAACAAAAAACAAAAAAAAAACAAAACCAAACAAAATCGTTTGTTTTACACTGAGTAACCCACACTCTCTGGCAGCGAAACGGTCCATGAAGGACGAGGTGACGCCGCCCAAACCCCCCCCCCTCAACGGTTGGTGACGGTGAGCTATGTGACCTAGAATATGTTTGACAATCTTCTTTTAATTAGGCCTTGAAGACACGACTCATTCCAACTGCTGTCCCGAGAGCTAAATTAATTACAGAGACAAAGCCCATTCTGGCGAGATGGCAGAGATGAATCGTTGCAGTATTTGGGGAGTGAGCAGTGCTCCTCAATCACGCGCTGATGAAAGAGGCTCACACTTAAAAAATGTAAGCTAATGTAATTCATCACGAAGCTCTCCCGAGCCGCATTACACATGTACAGTACACATCGGCATCTGCTCCCCCATCCGCCATCGGGAATATATATATATTTTTTTTCTTTCGACAAAATATTCCTTTTGAAGAGTCTGTCAAAAATGTACACAGGACATTTACAGATGTATCGGTTTAGTCTACAACCTCCTTGCACTCCGTCCGCTCCCGATTTTGCTTCCGCCTTCGCTCTCGGATAACTCGCTTCAACTCAGCCGTCGAGTCCGGGTCCCCCGCCGGCGGGCGAGCCCCGCGGCCGTCGCCGGCAGCCAATCATTCGGCCAAATGACTGTGTCATCCGTCAGCCTGGCTGGATGGGTGGTTTGTGAGCTATGGCTAATTAAACAAATCACAACACCGAGGGGTTGTGCCAAAGCCCGGGCCCCACAAAGAGAGACAGATGAGAAGATGAGCTGATGGGAGGGGGTATGTGTCAACGACACCTGATAGATATGCAAGGGGTGCACAGAATTGGAAAATGTGTGTGTGTTTTTTATTGATACGTTAGATTTTCAGTATTTCATGTAAAAACTAACAAAGGGTACTGTTATTATAGTTCAAGCCTAGTTCCGGTTTATGGAACCAAAACTATCGATCGACGGAAAAGAAGCCCAGCCCTTTGAAATTAAGCAGATTGACAATAATACTCTTTTACTTTATGCTTTGATTGCTATTTCCAACGTCTCGCTCTCTCTCTCTGATTATCCCCAATGTTCTCCGATTCTTGTACCGGCCCATTCTGCCTCTTTGAGATTGCAGCTGTACCAGGAATTCCTGCCGGCGGGTTTGTATTGACCGGAGGGTGGGCCAGTGTGTGCTTGGCAGGTCTAATGCAGTAACCAAAGTTTGCGCGTGTGACACCACCTGATTAAATCGAATGTTTCGCAGGGATATCCATGTCCAGAAGAAAAGAAAAAAAAAACGCGAGTACCTCCGAATGTTTTCGTTGGGGGCGGGGGGGAAAGCTCTATCTCCTACGCCTGGCAAGATACAATTGTGCGATAAAGAGGAAAAGGATAACATATGGAATACCATCGAACAGACAATTCTTGCACCGATATCTAAACGGTGGAGTATTTGTTATTCTACGGGGGGGGGGGGGGGGGGGGAGGACGCCCCGAACATATGGAATACCATCGAACAGACAATTCTTGCACCGATATCTAAACGGTGGAGTATTTGTTATTCTACGGGGGGGGGGGAGATGAACCGCAGCAATGCATAGACCCCGCAGGCCGGCCCCTTGGGTTCAGGATACATTCCAATCATTCCAACGGTCATTCCGATCATCGCCTAATTTAATCATTCTCCATATAGGCAGATGTGTGTCGCAACAAAGTTATGACTGGCGCCTCCATTGCAATCCCAGCCAGAATGAGAGTTCGGCAGGTGCAGTGCAGGGGAAATGAAATATAATGGCAGATAGTTACTTGAGGATGAGATGTGAAGCAATGTTGGTATTGCGTAACACACCGTGCAACTAGCGATGGGAAAACCATTTAACATTAGCTTGCACACCGAGAGTTTGCTCTCGAGGCACGTCGAGACCTCCAAGCCGCTGACGGGATTAATAAAGCAGAATAAATTTAGACTTTCGCGACGACAACCAACTCTTCTCCACCTGAGAATATTAAAACCCCTCCTGAAAAACAAATATATATGGTAATCGACAACAATATGGGCCATTACGGAGGTCGAATCCCAGATAAAAACAAACAAAAGGGGTCAGGATGACCTCATGGCAAAATCGGAATATCCGCCACGTTTGTGGGCTCGGTCTCATTCGCAGCAAATGAATAGGTCATTAAAAGTATGCTACTAAAAGTATATTCCAAGTGCTAAAAGGCAAGCACGGCCAGCAGTAAGCTGTCCTGAAGAACGGTAGGGCCTGCGTTGACTTTCTCCGACGCATCTAGTCTTCGCTGTGCCCCTGCACAACCAACCATACAGCACAACGACCTGCCTGCGTTTTAATATCGACTTATCCAAAGGGGTACGGTGTCACACCGCTGTCTCGGTTTAAATAAATAAATAAAGGCTGCCAGAAAACTAAATCCACGCGGCAATTATCTGTCCATATTTGCATATCCACAGGAAAAAAAACACTATCTCCTTGACTCTGTGTCTAGCCACATTTCCTGACTTCCACGCGACTTTCCCCGCTGCTGTTCCGTCGTACCACCTTCCTCCCTCAGGGACCTTCCTCCCACCATATTAAGAGGGGAAATGTATCTGCTTCCATTGTAATTACAAACCCACTGGAGGCAAAGCCTCTTGATCTCCGCTGGGTCCTCGCTCGCTTTTCTTTTCTTTTTTTCTTTTTTCTCCCTCCTTTATTTACTCACCTCTCTCCGCCGACAGGACGGACACACGCCGAGCTATCAGTTCTGTTTTGCTTGCCTTTCAGTCGAGGCACTTTTGTATCCGATATGTTTGAAATTACACTCGCATTTAGGGAAGCCAAAAAGAAAAAGGGAAGGGGACGGTCTTTGAGAGAAAGAGTCTATAAAATCTGATGGGGGGGGGGGGGGGCGAGTGGGGGGGGGGGGGGGGTGCTTTGGTTTCTTTTTTCCCCAAGTGTGGGAATTTCTGTTCCATATTCAGCGAATTGCATATGAAAAGCTGCAAAAATAAATAAATAAATAAAAAACGCAGACAACGCCTTTGTTTACTGTCAGCCACGGGATTAGCCATTTCTGGGCATTGTGAATCCTCCCGGAGGCCAGAGTGTTGAATGGTTACAGCCCAGGACCGGGAGACGATAGCGGGGGAGAAATTGCTTTCTGTGGGGACAGAATGAAAAACTGCAACAAACAAGCGTCCCCTGCAATCCCAGGAACGAAGGACGGTGGGAGCCAAGCGAGCGCGCTGCGGCTTGAACTCCGAGGGTCGAGATTGAGGGGCTAAGTGTTTGATAACCCCTGTAGAGATCTGCAACCGAGGCAGGTTAAGCGAGCACCGAGAGAAGTCTGACCTACCAACCGCCCACGCGCGACAAAAAAAAAAGCACACAAGACAACAGAGAGGAAGAATCTGCGGTGAACTCGCGCATTGTTTCCAGAGTAAGTCGTCTGTTTCAAATTTATTCATGGACCTTTTTTTTTCTTTCCCCCCCAACTAACAAACTTTTGTCTGCTGGATTTGTGAACTGCCATGTGTTCCCATTTCCTGTAATGACTCAGACTTCAGAAGGGTATTACGCACAGTGATGCAACACAAGGACAAACTGGCCCATTGCTGGATGGATTTACTGATTTCTAGCACGGCAGTTACACCACAGACCACCAATTCCACGTTTTCCTTGATTGTAGTGCTGAAAACAGCAGGGTGCGGGGAGTGATGATGATAATAACTTCCTCCCTGGGGGAACACTAACCCTGAGTCTACAGGAGGTGCTACACAGCAGCGGAAAGGACAGCAGCAAGTTACACAGAGCCGCGGCACCATAAATGACAATATAAATATACAATATAAAACAACATGATCAAATTGTCGCATTGGACATATAGCGCGTTGCATTTAGAAGAATGGGCCACCTGAGTGTAGGGGTAGAATGAACCAGCTTAATACATGTTCAAATAATGACATGATGATGTGGACACATCACAGAAAGAGGTTCAGAACTCTGTCAAGCAGCTGCCGATACCGGTCGGACTAAAGCAGAGTATTGTTTACTCCGAGCAAGTATTTATTTGCATCTCGGAAAACCGAACACCATGTTTTGTAAGGGGAGGAGGAGGAAAAAAATAAAAAAAAAAGTCTAGTTTTGGGGAATAACCGGCCAAGCTAAGGTCAAAAGCGTGAAGAAAAAAAAAAAAAAGCCTCCCGGGTCCACTGTGGGGATGTGGATGGAACAGAAAGGATTGCGAATTTCCCAAGAAAGTTTGCGAGACAGACACACGATCCCCACCACAAGTCGAGCCACAGCCACAGTGTTTATGTCTGCCTTGAGGAATGTTCTGTTTTTTGCTTCCTGTTTGCTTGCGTTTAACAACAGAGTGTAAAACAGCCCTGACCCGCTTTGCCTTGCGCCGGTGGGGGGGGGGGGGGGGGGGACGATGGGGGGGGGGGGGGGGGGCGGAGACGATGACAGTGCCGATTTCATAACGACGACAACAAGCGCATTAAACCAAGTAAAACCATTGATTTCTGGAGCACTGTGGTAAAACGGTGCACACCCGACAGCTCAGGCGTTCAAAGATAATCTCCACTCTCCTTGCTCAAAAGCAGCTGGAGCACTGTCTGACGAAACCAATGTGTACCTTGATAGCACAGGAATTGCACGAAAGGAATGCTGCGTGCAACCAGGTGCCAGAGCACGGCGATGGTTATCATTTCGAAAACCAATCCACTTTCTCCACTCCCAGCATGCAAGTGGTTCGGGCCAGTCGCAACATGTTTGCGAGGAGGCAGCTGGAAATTCAAGTGGCGCGTATGTAAGATGAAAGGATAGCAGCGTTGGGTAATGGAAAATAAGAGGGAACGATACGGCGTGCATCCTAGTAAATACATTTACGAGCGGGAGAAGTACAGAAAAATTTAATAAAAAACGGTCGGAATCTTTTGTTTCCAGCTCTGTGACTGTGACAGCTACATGGTGATAATGAAATTCCTCAATTTGGCCCGTGCCTGAGTCGCAGTCACACATTAGAAAGCCAGATCGCACCAATAAAGTCAAATCAAATGGATTGCAGAACAGCAATTAATTCCAAGGATAATGACAAGGGAAGCGCACCAAAAGTGTCTCCGCCTCAATTAGTCTGTCATTGCACTGTCGATGCAGAGGATGGATGAAAGAAAGCAAATTAAGTAGCAGAGGAGAGAGAGGGAAAGGGAGAGAGAGAGAGAGAGAGAGAGAGAGGGGAAAGGAAGCGATAAAGCAGAGGAAGGAGAGAGAGAGGAAGCGGTGTACCCTGCGAGAACTTGAAAGAAAGGAGTGTGGGTAAGATTAAAGGGAGAAGATAGAAAACGGGAGGGGCGGGGTGAGAATCTGCAGAGTAAATGAAAGCCTCCCAGCTCGCGAGAGCCATTGATGGCCATCAGAGAGTGAGCGATTTCCAAATAAAAAATGACGACACGGAGGGCCATGAAGGGTTCTCGGTGACGAGAGCAACACGGAGGAAAAATCTTTTCTACTCACGGCTGTGTGGGCCGGGCAGCAGGCGTAGCTTGTGCGAGAGGACTGATGGTGGTGATGCGGGTGCTGTTGGTGGCCGTGGTAACGCTGCGCGCCTCCGTGAGCAAAGGAGGGGCCGCTCCAGGAGCCTTGACCAGCACCGCCGCCAGTGGTCCAACTGGAGCCCAAGCCCGAACTCATGGCCGCCGCCGCCTCCGCCGCCGCCGCCGCCGCCGCCTTGCTGTTGTGGTAGCCTGTCACGGCCGGGCTGGGCTAGTGGGAAGGGAGAAAAGGTAAGAACAGCTGTTAAGGGAGTGCAGCCACAAATAAACAAAGAACATCCGTAGCACAACAGCCTCCAGTGTGCGGGCGACCAGGCACCGACACCCTCCCGCCCGCTCGCTCGCTCGCTGACCTGTATCGAAAGGGGTACGTGGCGTGGATCAAAAAAAAATCTCCGTCCCGCCATCGAGATTTGTTTTCTCACACTTCCTTTTCGTTTTCTCCCTCCCTTTTCTCTCCCATGAACACCAGATGTTGCGGGTGGAGAAAAAAAAAAACAGCAACCCTCCTGTCACGGTCGAAATGTGTTTTCGCTGCATAAGGGCCGATTGGTTTGATAAGATTCTTGGATTACGGGCTGGCAACGGGGCTCCCTGGTGGGGCATTATGTATTGGGTGTCACCAGGGTTGAGGGAACACGGGGCTGAATGTGCTGACAGGCTGGATTATGACACTCTGAAACGGGTAACCCGGGCTGCACGCATGCAGTGGAACTTTAACAAGGGGAAACATTGTCATGTTTGCTCAACGCTACTCGGCACCGCCACCAAAGAGTTTGCGCAAACCTGTGTGAAGTCTCGAAACAGTGGGCCTGACTGCTTCGGGTTAATTCATAATGTATGTAATTCCACGCAGGACTCAGCTTGATGTATTATTCCTTGACTAATAAAAAAAAAAAAAGAGCTTGATCGCTAAATTAGCCTGCTCTGGTCCTTTTGATCCAGATTTCACTCCCTGGAAAAAAAAGAAAAACTTATGAAATAGCAGGCAATCAGAAGGCCAGGCGCGCGGGGATTTATTTTAGCCGTGCGAATAGTGTGCGGGGCGAAGACAAACATCTTGAACGGAGCGCAGCCGTACATCACTCGTGAACATTAACTGTTCCCTTTAGCCCCGGTAGGATTTTCACCGAGGTCAGAGGGCATCCCGCCCAGGGGAAACTCGGGGAGAGCAACAGCCGCGCTACGGAGTCCCAGCTGCCGGAGAGCTGGCCAGTTTTGTATTCTTCATCACGAAAGAACCAGGAGCGGGAAAACGCGAGTTCAGCCCAATACATACCATATATAATGACAGGTTTAGAGTTTGTGTTAATAGAAAACAGAAGTTTCCCCCAGAGCAAGATAAGCGCATTTATAAAGTGCAGTGCATAGAGTCCATAGAGGAGCAGGAAAGAGGCCCACCGGTGAAATAAAACCACAGCACCTAGGGGCGGGGGTGGGAGACAAACATGTGAAGCACTGGTTATGAATGACTAGGTTTTGATCAATGCGAAACTGGAAAATATATCTAAAAAATATATTGACGCCTCAGGGGGGCAAGTCAACAAGTGCGTTGGAAAGAGCCCAAACTGTTATGCAGGCGATGTGAAAGCCAGCCGGGAAAGTAAAGGGGCGAGTGCATGGTACATTAAGCTGCACGGCCGCGGCTGCCGCTTAAACGCAACTGTTCACCAGTTCATAGAGTTTGAGTGCCGCTCACAACCTCCATTGACCCTATACATGTGGATCACTCAGTCAATGAGGAGGCGTTTGGAAGTAACGCATGTGTGCAGAGGTGTTTGGTTTAAGAGCCCGTTTCACAAAGAGAGAACGTCGGCACACAATTCTAAAGCCGGTCTGTGTGCTGCGTGAGCGGCGAGATATTCGACACTCTTTTTCTCCATCACATGTTTTAACATGAGAGCCGAGAGCCGAGAGCCGGGGGTTCTTGGCATTCCTCCACTGGTATGCAGCGATCGGTCCCCGGACTGAGATCCATGTCGCAGACTTTCAGCGGCTCGTCAGCGACCTACACTTTGCCCATATTTCTTCCGATTACACGAGGGCCAATCAGATCGGGTTGCACAAGGCTTCTCCTCCCACGGAGCGCCAATGTTGCACATGCCTGCAAACAGATGTGTGCACGTGCTGGCTGATGTCCACCAGCGTTGTTTTCCCTCTTCTCCTTTGCCTCAACAGTAAATCACAGCATGCACGTATCATTGAAATTGCTCAGGATCATGATTAATGTCGTTGTACTGATTTGTATTCTACCCTTCGGCCGATCCAGTAGGGACATTCTCGCTCTTTGATGGCTTCCGGGGTTCAAGCCTTGGTTTCAGGGTTACTCATGTTTTTTTTTTGTTTGTTTTTTTGAGATTTCTTTTCAAAAAAGACATTTTTCTAATAGCATTTTATTCTACCTGCATTAGTAAACACACATACTGGAAAATGTCGATGGCACAGAGGCCTCAAGAGGCCCCATAAATATGTGTCGTATATGTGTATAAATATGTAACTAGCCGACAGGTTGGAAAGAAGAAAACTCATTGCTAAAACAGGCCCACGATGTCCACTGTATCCTCCACATGCTCACTCACCATCCCCAAGCTTATAGTCCATCCAAATCTACAAAGTGGCAGGCTCAGTTTGTTATTGAAGTCATATTAGTTTCTATTTAATGAGGCCAGATGAGATTTAGTGGAAGAAGACCCATCTTCTCAGGATGAACCTCTGGTCCGGCCCTCGGGTGAGTGTCTACGCACAGTGGGTTAGTAGAGGTTAGCTGCTCTTAATAAAAAGGCAGCAACTGGATTAAACAAAGTTAAAAAAAAAGAAACGACAAAAATATATACCATATAGACCACATCTAGCTACCACATGGCATACCAGCTGAGCTGCCACAAATAAGGTGTGTGGGTTATTGTCTAGATACGAGATATTCATTTAGCTTTCCATGGAAGAGAAAGGTAAGAAGCACTTCAGATAGCCAGGACATCATCAGCACCATATTACTAAACATGCAGGAGGAAGTGGAATAACGCTTCAGCTCCGCCTACGAAAAAGTGAGTGGAGGTGGCGGCTCCATTAATACCCTGGTATGAACCGAAGCATATAGCGTCTCTCCTGAGCCCATTTTTCACTGGTTAAGTGATTTCCTTCCCCCTCTCCCACTGCACGGTTGAGGGGGGCAGGGGATCGCCCCCTTTTTGAATTACAAAACGCCTGCGCGTCCTGCTCCTCGTACGGAAGTGGCCTCTTCATATAACGTAATGGACCAGAGGGTATCAAACCATGACTCAAGTCAGACCGCAATTCAATTCAGGCGGTGCAAAAGTTTGACTTTCCCGTCCCCCGGGTAGAGAGGTTTCCATACCGATGCCAGAATCGAAAATCCAATAGACCACATCTTTAAAAAGTTCAACCAGATCAAACCGCTATTTTCCTTTGCACCAAATCAATGTGTCCTCAACTGTCCCAAAAAACAGGCCTGCTATACTGCCACCATGGACCGCGGTGACTCCCGGTAGTGTGGCGTAGACCAGCGCTTCATAAAGTGTCAACAATTGGTCAATTAGTCATTTGTTAACCTGTAAACGTCGCAGCGCGACAACGTGTGGATGCACACATGCGGTGTCCAGACATGTCGGTTCGTCAGGGTACCGTTTCCGGTTTCTAGCAAACTGTCCACACACTTAAATCTCCCTTGAAAAAATTAGTTCACGAACTAGCTGCATTTTAACATTGATTACGGGAAGAACTTGTTGTATAAACTAGATGGGCCTTTATTCTCCGTATGCGTTCGTTTTTCAAATTGTCTTATCTGAGCCAGGCCATACAACAACGAAAGCATTTTTCACTCCATCCAGTAGCCCTCTGGCATACAGCTGTTAAAGCATATAAAATATTGAATTGGCACTTGGTATTGGCCAATAGATCTTAGTTCAGGTATTGGAAAGGAGAAAACGCTACTGAAATGTTGCTACCCACAGGTGAAATAGTTTCACAAATTTTCCAATGACCAATGCATATTTAACATTAAATAAACCCAATTTAAACCTTAACCGCAATTGTTTGCACTCTTTTATAACTCGGTTGATTAATCAATCGTGGCTTTGGTCACAACAGCGTGGTCAGGCTTTTTTGAAATGGAAGGGAACAAAGTTAAACTGCCCTATAGGTCCTGAACGGCAAAAAGGAAAACACTGCTTCCTCATTCACGAGAGCGAAGGCTTGACCCCATAACTATGACGAAACCTCCCGTGAGGGTCCCTCTAAGGAATCACGTGGTCCCACTCAACAGCTCCTCGCTTTCCAGGAAATATTTTTCCCGAAGAATCCATAACACAGGAGAACAAAAACAAGCTACAGAAAGGCGTCGAGGAAGAACACCAAGACGTCAGATGCCTTTGTATTACAGCAAATCAAACAGGAATACAATTCTTTATGGCTCTCGGTGAAATTCTACAGTTTTATGGCTTCCTCCAGGTATATTGACTTTCTTGGAGGATGATGGATCAGATGTCGTAAGGCAAGAGTTTGTGTTTTTTCTCAATGTCTGTGCCACACAACTGTTGTCCAATAAGTGGGCAGTGCAAGGCATAAATGGTGATTTCCGAATCAATACGTCGGGGTCCCCCTGTCGGCCTAACGGCCCTTTTTCCCCTGCTCATCCCCTTTTCAAAGGGAACCGGAGCCTCTGCCTCTAAAGGGCATTCCTCCTATCCGTGTCATCTCCGTATTCCCATTTCACACAACACGGATGCAGAATCGCATGGGCGCTAAACTGAATCTCGTACGAGGAAATCCATTAAATGCACAAAAAATATGGAGTTTCTGTACAAATGAAGTTTTCTAAAACACGCCCCAAAAAAAAAAAGCTGAAGACCCAACCATGGCGTTGCCGTTTTAAAAGGAATGGTTTAAGGATGAGAGGCTCCTTCCCCTGGGACCAGGAAAGTCATCCCAGATGGTATTAGTTAGGGGATATTGTCTTCCAGAGGACCCTCCACGCCTGGTTGCTCTGTTTGGCTGGCTATGAAAGAGATACAGCTTTCCTGTGGCATCTCTGATGACCAACTTCCTGGAAGCTGTGTTGCATGAAATGGCCTCTCTCCGTACCAGCCCATCCTCATCCCCTCACACAAGTCACCTCTCTGTTGCGGGAGCACACAGGCTCCGACTGTCACTTTTGGAAAAAAATTACAAAATGGATATGTCTCTGGGGGCTCGCCATCACTTGCATGTACGACCCCAAAGGGGACCCCCGGTTCGCCCACCCTCGTCCTCATCCTCTCTCCAATACTCAAGGGGCAAGTTCAAGCATAGCCGGGGGAGCATGGTCGCGGGGCATGTCTGGAATTCTGGCACATGTGAAGTTTGACAGAATTCAGGCTGGTTTCATTTAAAAAAAAAAAAAAAGAAAGAAAGAAAGAAAGAAAGAAAGGGAGTGACTGAGTGAAGGGTCTTCCCCTGGGCCTCCGTGCTCACTTGGACTTGGGCAAACACACGCACTCGCACCACACACTCCCTCTTTTCCTCTCTACATCTTCTGGTAACACTCAAAGAGAACACTTTTGCAATCTGAGATGAGAGAGGCGTTGGGGACACGGAGTAGACGGTAACCAAGGCAACCGGGTCAGAGGGTGACATTACAATATAGCCACAATAGCCGGCAGCCGCTGATGGAAGCAGTGCAGTTCTGCGCATGGGGGTCGGTCTTTGCTTAAAGCGTGGTGTACCGTGGAGATTCATGCACCGACCACAGTGGGACTGTGAAATCTCTATTGACCGGAGTCCACATATAAACCGCTGCGGCAGACCACTTAATGCTAGTTTTGTGAGATGATGATCAATATGCAGATCCATATCTCATGCACTGTTTTTTCAGTTTCACAGAAGGAGATGGCGCAAGTCAGTCTAAAAATTCCTGCTCATATCATGTACAGTGTTATGCTACTTGCAGTTTTCTGCTTCAAGAAATTTGCTTTCATACCAAATGCTTAGCTTTTTGAGATTTTGAAAGGAGGGAATAGGATGAGAAGTGGAGGTGCAAAGGGGAATGCAAAGTGACGGAAAGTGGAAAAAAAAAACATACAGAGACCAACTCGGGGAATATATTTCACTCTGACCTCTGAGAACTTTGCCGAACAATAATATGACCCTTCCACACTTGCAGCTCCAAGTAAACCCCACAGCTTTCTGTGTCTGCTATCCCTCTCTCCAAATATTTTCCTTGGTCCGACACATGTTTATGCTCTGATGAACCGTGAGCCTGGGGGGCTGCCGCTGTGAAGCGGATGCAGAGCCCCGAAATTTGCATCTCGGCATCTATGGCAAACACAGGGAACGCCGTAGGGATGATCTTACTCACAGTCGGACCCACTTTATTGAAGCATAATGCTTTCGAAAACACATACAGCAGGAAAACGCATACCCCGAGTACCCAGCCCTCCCACTAACTATCCGTCAATGTCCTACTATGCCTGGGCTAACATGAAGAAGAAGCGTCCGCCACCTCCCCGGAGAGAGGACATACACATTTACGCGGGGGTACTTCAGGGGGAGATTAAGGCCTCATTCTGCAAGCCAGGGTAGGGTGGATTAGACAGCGCAACAGTACCATGGGTAATTTTGACACTGTCAGTGACCACCGTGAAAACTGTAAAAAAAAATGTATATATACATATGTTTGAATTACAGTAATCCAAGATGTAATGCACAGTACTTCAACTGAGAAAGGCCATTAATGGCTGCTGCTGAACTATGATTACGGCTGTTTATCCACTAGGTCAGCAGAGCCGTGTCTGAGTGGCTCACACACCCAGACAACTGTTTTCACCGTGACATTTAGCCCACTTCTTAAGTATGCTTTTTATACACCCACTACTCTGGCTCCATCCCTTTGTCCGCTCAGTTTGCTCTATCATTTGCTCCCCCTTTGTCTTGGTGTGTCTTTCCACCCTTCCCTCTCTGACCAACTCCCCCCCCCCCCCCCCCCCCCCCCCCCCCCCCCCCCCCCCCCCCCCCCCCAGCCCGCGTCCCTCTATTAACTGTGTGGATGATGGTTACCTCGGAGTCCAGCACACTAGATTCAAAGTGCTGTTTGGACCTATCTGCCATTAAAGCAATAGCTTAATGCAAGATGCAGAAGTAGCCACACATCATCACTAAGAAACCGTGTATTGTTACAATAAAGAAAAAGGCATGTTTGTAATTGGGGCTTACGAATTCTAACAGACATGCATGTAACCTGTTAATATTTCATTAGTAACCAGTTAATATCTAAACAGGGTAGCGCGCGGGGGGGGGACAAGCTGGCACTTAAGTTGGGATGCGTCACCGATGCATCTGTCCCGGCAGCCCAAAGTTGGAAGGAGAACAGAGGAGGGGAGGGGGAGTAAGAAGAGAGAGGAGATGAGCATGGCTTTGAGGTGACGCAGAGTCTTCCGTGGCAGGCTGTTTGTTTGTCGGAGGGCTGCTTAAGTCCGACTGCCGGTGTGTCCGAGTGGAGGACAAAGGGAAGGAGCGACAGACAGAAAGCCAAAAAGGAAAGACAGAAAGAACGACAGACAGGCCGAAATAAAGACAAAAAGAAAGACAGAAAGAAAGAAAGAAGAAAGACAAGGCCGATGCACAGTATCCTCCAATCTCGCCCCTTCTGCAGTGTCCTTGGATCTGTGTTCTCTCCAGATGGGCCCCGGTTGCTGCAGCACCTCGTCGAATGACGTGGGCCCCAGCTGTCTACTGCTGCTGCTGCTGCTATTTCTCAGCCTGACCCCCGCCCCCCGCCCCCCCCACCCCCCCACCCCCACATCCTTCACTTCGCATTTCACCTGAAATAAAACCCGATACCACCTTCAAACGGGCACATCTGCCAAGCATCACGGACCATGCTGTGCGTCAAAAGTGCTGGTACAAAGAGAGAAAAAAAAGGGTTATTTACCTGGACGAGTGACAAAAGAAAATGAGGAAAGAAAAAAAAATGGAAAATGATTGTGTATTCATTGAGATGACGGGGGTTCTGGTTATAGTCCGTTATAAACAGACTGCTGAGCACGCATCACACACACGCAAAAGAAACGACACCAGAGCAGAAGCAGACATGCATACGCATCGCGCGTATGACTGACGACCCCAAAGGGGCAGGATCAAAAGATGGGCCGAAAAATGCCATTCCCTTCCGTACAGTTACTCTTTCCGCCTCTCGGGTTCGAGCCCTCCGTGCTGTGTTTTGTTGTCCCCGTCAGCTCCCCGTGGAGCCTGGAAATGAAGAATTAAGACCAAACTAACCGAGTTGCAACCAAGTCAGAGAACACCGTGGCCCTCCAATAACAACAGTTCTCGATAAATGTCTATTTTCTCTGCACACTGTCTCCGCGTGATGTTATCATTTTCTTTAAATTCAATCAAGTCTCCTCTCCCTCCACTTCAATGAGGAATGTACAGTTTTGACACGAGTGCGGTTTTGTGCAAGTTGCCCATAAGAGGCTGGCCTCTGCAATATGAGTTGCTGAAATGCTCTGGATGCAGTGCTGAGAGAGGAACACAGACTGTTATTAAACCTTGGGCTTTGTTTTTCAACTTAATAGGGAAAAGACAATTATCCTCAGAGTAAATAAGACAGGATTTTTCTTTGAATAAGCCTTGGCTCACGCTTTCCTAAACACACTCTTCTCATTTGCATTGGTTTGTCCCCAGTGATCACCAAGGAAAACAATTTCTAGGACAAGCGCCTTCTTCTTTGTCCCCTCCTGCATTTGCAGCTTTCGGCAAAATCGCACAAGTGACAGCGAGGCAGAGAGGACACTGGGGAGACACCGACTTCAGAGGACGACGGGGGGAAGATACGAAAAGGCCAGCTCTTTATTTTCGAGTGCTATGTTCACGGTATGACTTTTCATATTCCTTCATTTCAAGAGCAAACACTCTTGAATAACTTAAATAAAGTCTTCACACGATTTAGTCCATTTCCATCCAAATGCAGTACGTCACAAAAAAATGCAAATGTAATGTGTTCATGTTATCATGAATAGTAGGAGCTAGTTCCTCTATATTTTTGGCTGTCCTAGAATGAATATGCGTAAGTCACGCATTTTCGCGAATTCAGCCTCAAGTTGCTGAAACAGTTTCTATTGTACTTAATTGCCTCACTCTTTTGATGACATACCGACATCTCTCAAGCATGAACACATGTATATGTATATATATATTATCACATAATAATTATGCATCATAATATTTCAAGCTGAATGATTCATAGTCAATGATTCATTAAATGTTCATGGATGGAAGCGCACCTTTTGTCAAAAAGGTACAGATTGACCATCTCTCTTGTCATGATGATGGAATATGTTTTCACTTTGCATCGTGCTCTGACTCCTGCTCTGTTATCTCTCCATCTTTCTCCTTCAACACGTGAAGGACAAGGTGTAAAGGACTGCAGTGGAAAACAGAGAGTTCCAGCCACTCTGCTTGCCAGTAGAGCGGAGCAGGGTACGCATGTGGAGTCACGACCACATTCCAACTTCTCCCTCGACCACTCACACTGGGACGTGTTGGAACGGTGGCTCTTTGACCCCCCACCCGAAAAAGCTTGACAGCTATACTCCCACTGTTTTGAAAGAGCGGCAATGGTGGTGGCACTGTATACCAACGCGCTGTCACCTGTCCCATCATGTCTCGCTTTTTTTTTTTTCTCCTCCAGATACTATATACAGTAGGTCTAAAGGGGTGAACTTTGCCTTTCTCCCGTCGGTCTCCGAGGGAGAACACAATCAGCCACCCTGGTAGATATTTAATAATGATCTCAAAGACACTCAAGCGTCTGGCGGAGAATATAAACTCGGATCCCCAGGTCAAAACAGGTCGAATCAACCAGGGTCTCTTTCGCACCGTCCAAATATCCGACTACGCATTTACGGCTGACGCGGTCAAAAGCACCAGGCGCACGGGAGCAATGGAACCTGCGTGCATTGTGTGATTAATTAAGTCCAACGCACGTGCCAGCCCCGCACTGACGGAGTGCACGGTGAATACTTGCTGCTCGTGGTGTTAATTATAGCCCTCCGAGCGTGACGAGTGCGACTTCCTGTCGACTGGCACGCTCCTGAGCGTGTGCTCCTCTGGCTCAGCGGATGACAGGATGCTGTCACAGACACAAATCACAGGGCAGGACTGGATAAATGTCAAGAGATGCAGTTTCTAAGGAGACCGCAGTTTTTTTTTTTTTCGTTTTTTTTTTACCCGACACCCACACCACTGGTCAGGTTTAAAGCTCATACTGAACACACTGTACATTGTTGGGTATGAGGATTCATTCCTCTTTTACTGGCTCCCTTGACAAAGGGAACCCTCTGCTAACAGATGTTCACCGCTGCGCAATCTCAATTTGGATTCAAAGTTTTAGTCAAACCCCAGTTCCGTTCAGTAAATTGTGGCCCGGCAGTTGGACCACGCCGAGCGAACATCACGTCGCGTGGAAAAGACTGATGTGTCAACTAATAAACATAACCATCTGCTTCGGCAATCATTTCTCAGGGGCCAAATGATTTGGCGCACACTCACCAACATTCAGCAAATGGTCAAACCAACCATAAATCAGCGAACAGCAGGGGAGGAGTGCGCCCAGGAACACTGAATCAGCTCGAGAAACGCCATGATTCACGCTCGTCCGAGCCATCAATCTCCGTAATGCAACCAGGAAAACAGTAATAGCTTCCAAATCAAAACCGAAAGTGTCCCTAAAGTTCCCCGGGTCTCGTGAAACCATCATTTGGGGTTCTGGTTTATGTTTGGTGTTCAGAGCCCTCAGTGGCAAGATGCATTTCACTGCAATGCACAACACAAATCCTCCTACTGCGGCAGCATGCCTCCTCTGGGGCCGAGAGAGGGTAGGCAGGCAAGTGTAGATGAAGAATCACAATTTCCACGTTTCCCACCCCGTTTTTATATAGCCTCCAAGCTGTGGAAGAACAGAAGAGTCTGCTGCAGTAGCAGGATACTGTGTCGAAGCTCACGTGTGAATGTATGCATGGGTGTGATCACCACATACAGTATGCAGACGGTAACTATTTCCATGAGGCTTTTTGGACATGAACATTTTTTGTTTAAGTGTCCTTGTTTTCCCCATCTGATCTTATCATCCAAGTCAGACAATGAAGCACGCTGTCTTTTTTTTTTTTTCCACATCCTGTTTTTGGCAGTTAAATTTGTGTATTTTTATCCGACAGCTCGGATATATAAAAAAAAAAAAAAAACAAAAAAAAAACAGAGGCCATAAGGCAAGAGAGGTAACATGAGAACAAAGTCAAGTGAGGTTTCGGAGAGGAAAGAAGGAGCCCCTGAGTCCCAAAAACGGGACTATTTTGTGTTGATCTGTCGACGTACCGAGTCTGTGAGGGTGGCTATTGGTTCGACACAACTTCAAGCAATTTATAGACAGTGTTACTTAATACCCAATTTAACAACACACTGTTGCTTGTGTTGCAGGACCATCCCACAATTTGGTATTTTGATGGGTTCATATTGATTTCCCAGTGAACACTAAATTGTGTTTTGGGGATGATGGGGAAGCTGGACAGAGTGAAAAGCAGCAATCTAAAAATCCAGCACACTTTCAGCTCAGGAATTTGACCTGGGGTGGCCAAATGTTAACGGACCGATTGTAAACAGGCCCAAGAGTGCATTTACATGCATTGTGAAAGCGCTGCTGTGCTTTTTACTCGACACGTCCACCGGACTGAGGGCAAGGACCTCCCAAGTCCGCAGCATGAGCTCACCCTCACCGGAGTAGATCCCCCTGAATGTCAAAGGTCAGATGGAGCAGGGCAGCCTACGACGGCGTGCGGAACTCAGCTAAAGGCTCACATCACAACTCCAGGAAATCCAAGACATCCGGCCAATCGCACCCCGCATTGGTGTTCACAGTCCCCGCGGAAGTGCTTAGGCAACCAGGAGAGCGGCGTAAACATCGTGAATCATCAAAGTAACTGACCGTGAATGGGCTGGGTCAGGGAAGATGGCAATGTAAAGGGCAGCAGTTTGTGTTCATCACAGAAATTGGAGAGAAATTGACGATCAAGAGAAAGTTAAGGAAGGAAAATAAATTGAACAGCTCGCGATTGATTTTGACTTGCCGAGGGGCCGGAAAGGACTTTCACAGTAACAGTATGCCTCGACAGAGCCAGAAGCAATCTTACAGACATAAATAGCGTCGGAGAGCAGAGGACAGCAGTATTGGATTCATCTGTGAGCATTAGCCTCACATACAGCCGAAGCCTATGACAGGTTGAAGGAGGGGACTAAGGGCGACAGGGATGCCTAATGTGACTTTCATTAACGACACGCTACAGGCCAGTGGCTGAGGCAGGCCAAGACCAAATTAAAAAGTGTTGAAGCATAACTGTGTCGGATGCCCAGTTTCCAAGCCCCCCAGACAGACTGGATTCCTGCCTCACCCAGCGAAAGAATTCCTGCGCTCTGCGTATTTGCGTATCAAGAAGGAGGATTCGGCTCATTGGGTTTCTTCCTAATCCGCCGTGGACGGACACAGGCATGTGAGTAAGTGCTATCAGATTAGCCCATAATCAATTGAAGTTATTCGAACTGTATTTTTTTCGTAAGTAAGATTCATCCCCGATTGGAAGGATATTATGTATCAGTACGGATGGGCGAGCTTCCCAAAAAACTGTATCACAATCTTGAAATAAAAAAAATCTCTCTCCCTTGGACCAGACTTATCTGTTTCCGTCCATCTATCCATCAGTGATACTGCTTAGCCTTAGGGGGGTTGGAGCAAATCCCAGCTGACATTGGGTGAAAGGCGGGTTACTCCCTCGACAGGCTGCCAGTCCACAATAGGGCTGACGCACAAGAAGCAAACAACCCTTTACACTCACAATTACGACTGTTTTTTTGCGAATTTAGAGTTTCCGGTTAATCTCACCTGCATGTCTTGGGACTGTGGGATGAAGCCACACAACACGCAGGAAAAAAAAAACGTTTTAAACAATTGTAAAGTCCACACAGAAGGGCCTCTATTAGACATCAGGTTAAAACATAGAAACAACATCCACCAATACATACTTTTAAATCTGGGTTATGGGCAGTTTTACAAATATTTGTCGTTTATACAGTGAATGACTTCTTTTAAAAACATATTGTGACAGAATGACATGATGATATCATGTTTTGATACACAAATGGATTCTTGATGTTATCTGAAAAGAAATATTATTGAATTGCAACGGTGTGTGATGACTGTTCGCTTGCATTCACCATACCGACAACTATTTCAACCATATTGCAAAGCTATGCCGCATCTATATTATTAATTTCTAGCCCCAGTGAGACGTACTATATCTTAATTCCACACACTGCAAAAACGCTGAAAAAAGGGTGCTTGCATACATGCAATGATGGGGTGATATGGGGTGTCAGGCCTGCAGCGGCAGAGATTCCGATACGGAAAGAGCTCCGCAGCAGGGCGAGCGCCGCTCGCTGACAGTCGAACCCGAACCGCTCCGGCTGACGGCTTGGCTGACCGCGGCAGACTCGCCTCCCCTTCGCCGACATCGATAGGCGCAGCGCAGGACGGTGCGCAAACAATGGCGTTGACGAGCGGAATCGGGCCTGGCAGCATGAAGGTAGGGCCAAACGATTGCATTTCCTAGCCAATTCCATTATCGGGACACACAGACTCTACTAATGCCCGAAAAAACAGACAATGCGGGAGCATCGTTCTAATTAAGCCCTTGAGTGGCGCTGCTTAGTGCACCAGCATATCTGTGTTGGATGCCTGCGAACAGGGTGATTGGATTCATCAGCACTTTGAATGTGCTCCTGTCCCAGAGGCCACTGGAAGAGTCCTGGCTGAATTCAATCGGTGGGCCACCCGATATTCTCCATGTCTACAGCCCCGAGAGGCAGATGGGAGGGTCGAGGACGTCAGGAATACACAATCCCACTCCAACCCATGTTGTCTGACGTGCAGACCACAACCCAATATGTCGATGTCAAAAACGATTGTCTCTTTGTATATTATGATGCTGAGTATTGCACGCCTGGCCTTTAGCACGGCCCTTAATTGTCTGTAGTTCACACATACACAGCATTCATGTGTGGACAAAACCCTACGCCCGTACTCAGCACATGCGTCGCCCTATTCAAGCTCATATTAGCGGAATACATGAGATGTTTTGTTTTTTTTGGCCGTCTTGCTATTTTCCAAACCCATTGCCAACATTCGCGATATTGAAAGGAAAGAAGTCGTATATTTAGACAGAGCGTTCAGAATAAGAAACACAACTTCCAAGCCCCGAGGTCATTTCTTTTGCAATAGAGATGTGGATTCGGTCGAGTCCTATTTTAATTACATTCTAGAGAGGTTGAAAATGAGAGCAACAAGTTACCATCCTGGAGAGGCTCCCTGTGTTATCACAGAGAAAAAAATGTCGATGGCCGGAGACCACGAGAGAACGACGGGCGGGAAATAGAGATAAACAGAGTGAGCCACATAGCCTAAAAATGGACATTTGGTGAAAAGGCTGGAAGGAGAAGTGGACTCATAATAGCCTCTGGTGATCGCAATTAATTAGGTGTTGAATGACAACAAACAATTACACAGTCCGCTCTTTTCTATTCAGTTAATGAGCTATGCGGCTTTTCATGAGACACACACACACTTTTTTTTCCCAAACTATATTTGGCAATGGTTTTAAGAAAGCTGTTTAAGAAACGCTCGAGTAGTTGAGCATACACTTTGAGCATGAAAAGGCCTTCATCATCCATTTAAAGCCAAGTGAACATAGGCACTGTTGACCCTCACCAAATAGCTCCACTTGTGGATTTTTTTTCCTGCGCGTACAATGGAGCAGCTCTCCGCACGCTCCAAGTTCGAGGACCCTCTTCGGGCACATCTTCGCAGACAGCGGACGGTGTGAGTCACGAACAATTTTTCCGAGAAAGTATGCTACAGACCACTGTAGCATCAGCTACAAAAAATGCCTTCAGCAACAACACTCGCTCCGCAAGATCCACACATGACTGGATGCGCAAGGCCTATCGAGAATATATGGGACCATCAAAGGGAAATACAGTATGTGGAAACGATACGTTTGTGGGATGCACATCAGCCTATATTTTATCTGGGAAAGCCTCTCCATTCAATCCGCTGTACGTTCATATAACTGCCTCGGTGTGATGCAAACGATATGCCAGAGAGGCCTTAGATATGTCAATAAAACGTTCTATGATATGGTAGTAACCGCATATGTCTGATCAAAGTGTGAGCCGAGCAAGGTTGGAATGTGCACACAAATACACACGCGCCTAGCAGCCTTTCACAGAGGAATGTGGGTCATAGTCGGAGCCTGTTCCCGTCGTGACTTTTGGGTGAAATTGGAGTTTGGTGTATAAAAGGGTATCTGAAGTGGTCCCCTCTGAATATTCTGAAATGAGCAGAGAAAAGTTGACTTTCCTTTTTTTTTTTTTTTAAGATAAACTAATACCTCTTCAATAGAGTCTCCCCACTGCAAGCCGAATAAAATGCCGGCTTGGACAGAGGTTCCGGGAAGGCAACCCCAGCTCAACTGCATCTCAGGTGTAACGTGCACATGCAATCCTGCGGCCGTGACACGTTTCGTTACACCCATTGACGTTCCCAAGGTGCCGTCAAACCGCAGGCGGAGAAGACTATGGATATGATGTGGAAGATTCCGTGTGGGTTAGTTTGATTACGTTAAAAGGTCAGGGTCTCTCTTCACCTCGGCGTAGGGGAGAATGCGAAATAGATACCAATCCCATACAAGTGTGCGCTGGCCATATCAATGTTATTCGTTTCTCCCCACAGACGCGTGGGGAAAGTGAGAAGAAGAAAAAAAAAGATGCCGTATTCTGCACTTGGATCGAGCACGGTGAAAGACCGGATCGATGAGATCTCTTTTCACCAGGTGCACAATCATATAACGACAGCAGAGCGCCGAGCATGTGCTGCGAGTGTTGCAGCTGGTCCCCGCCTACTACACATAATCAGCACACACTTATGTGTACAACTGTGTGTGAGCACAGCTCGAAAGGATCTGGCCCGGTCCCCTCTCTCTCTCTCGCTCTCTCTCTCTCTCTCTCTCTCTCACTCTCTCTCTCTCACTCTCTCTCTCACACTCCTCCTTACTCCACTAAAGAGAGAGATAATGTAGATAAAAGGGGGCGTTTAAGCTCTGCCACTTGTGGAGAGGTCTCATCTCCAGCCTCAGGTGGTGTTCCAGCGCCCGGCTAAGATTGAAGGCGAATCACAGACACCGCTCGAGGCCAAGCTGCTTTCTACAGCAGTACTGGTGTTACACACTTCAATGTGCGCCGAGGGAGAGGGAGAGGGAGAGAGAGAGAGAGGGGGGGGGGGGGGGGAGAGAGAGAGAGAGAGAGAGAGAGAGAGAGAGAGAGAGAGAGAGAGATAAAGCAGAGATGGAGCGGTAAACAGAGAGAGAGAAGCGGAGTAGGACTGGAGGAGGAGGAGGAGGAGGAGAAAATCCTTATCCACCATAGCAAAGCGAGAGAAGCCGAGGCTTCATGGGATGCCTCCTTACAGGGTCAGATGTGACACGCTGCCTGTGAGCAGCAGACAGCAGAAAGTCAAAAAGGAGCGAGGCGGATACAAAGCGCAGAGGCGAAAGGCTAACTCCCTAACATTCATCAGGAGGGTTCAGATTTGACTTCCAGCCAAGCGCAAGTCTCTATTCCTTCCTTCCTCCGGCGCTTCCTCCCAGACAGACAGACGCACGGACAGATACGGCCTATCTCTATATTCTGGGACTCGCATCCTGCCGCGTTCTCGACAAATCTCGTGCGGCGAAACAAATACATAAAAGAAAAACACAGCGGAGAAAAGCACAGAGGGTGAGATCCTATTTGCTGTTGAACAAAGTTTCTGAGACAATTAGCTCAGGTTGTAAAAAAAAAAAAAAATTATAATAATAATCTTTGTTACAGCCACAATCTCCGAGGCCAGGCAAAGCCCCGGCATTTATGGTTTGTTTATTCGGGCGCCTCCTGCGGATATCGAGCCGGCCCCGTTGTAAACAGTCGGATAAAGCCTTCTACGATCGTTGGATTTACTTTCTGCCCAGGGATGAGCCATCCAATTGTGACCTAGATTAGACGCATGGAGAGGCAAAACACGGGCCCTCTCCATTCAGTGATTACCGTCGGTTTATCTGAACAAACTTCTCGCCATTTCTGTCGCAGCATTTTCCCCTCTTATATTATGATAGTGATGTCAAAATATAAGGGTGATATTCCAGCAATTTCCTGATCCTGTTATCCTGAAAACCGTTGCAAGAGCATTCCCCTATTCCTGATGCTTGCTGTCGTTCCATCGATGACCGACTGTAAATATCAGAAGCTCATAGGATCTAAAAAAAAAAAAAAACGGGACATGCCTTCTATGCATTTCTTTTTCACTTTATTCCTTCAATGCATTTTTTTTTAAACCCTGCACTGCTTTGTGCGCAACTGGATCCTATATCCGGCTTAAATTAATTGGGCCACTTCCACTTTAATAAGCCTTGTGGTCTGCCTCTTAGCCGCAACCAGAAACTAATAGCCCGGGTCATCCTGCATGAAAACCATATAAACATCCCTGGACCGTTTCACAGGAATATACACAGGCATTCCATCACTTTGATATGTTTTTTTTTTTCCCCTCGACTTCCACCGGTCACGTGATGGGCGGCCGTTTCTTCAAAAGGTGCTCTGCTACAGTTGAGATCGCAATGCATATTTATGCTGTTACGCTTGGCTGTTTATGGTTGATAATTTGCATTAAACCTTCACCTGATGTTGAGAGAGAGAGAGAGAGGAAACCTGAGAAACACATAGCAGGGAGCTCAGCAGATGTAAGCATAAATATTCCAAACCTAAAAAAGGCACCCCACTCATGATAATGCGCGCACGCACACACAATCACACACACTTTCCAGGACCTGGGATAGGCCTCTGGGGAGTTTGGTAATAGGCCACATCACTTACAAAAAGCATCTCGAGCAGTAAGACTCATTTGGAATGGATGTGGTTCAGGCGGCTATCAAAAATTCTATTATTGCACTAAAAAAACGAGTATCTATATGGAAATGTCTCTGTCTAATATATGGGTGTGCCGAATGGTTACATGATAATCCCAGTGTAATTAATGGTTACTCTGGGACCCTTGGATGATTAATGCAAAAGCAGGCATGGAGCACATATGGATTTTTGGCGTCAACTATTAGAATTTTTAAGAGACATGAAGGCAAATGCACCTGATCCCCCCCACAGGCATTGAAAAAGACCATAAACCAAGAATTTTATTTTTTCAATTTCAATTTGGTTGGCCAGGTGCCTGCGTTTTTGTAGTTCCCGTAATCCGATGGACCAACACCCCGCACTCACAGGAGTACAGAGATGAGAAGAAACGAAAAAAGAAAGACTTTTTCGTTCAGGAAAGGGTTTGAATGAGCCCCATTTAAATGGTATGGCCATTAGATCTTACTTCAGGGACAATAGACTGTATGAATGCGCTCTCCTTCTGCTTCCAACCCAGAAAAAAAAAGCCATCCACGTACAGTAGAGATGCAGTGAAGCTGGTGCAGTATATGCGTGCACATCTACGAACAAAAGAGCCTGTGCATCTTTGGCTCATCTCTGTTTCTTGCTGGAAATTGCACTACCCCCCCCCCCCCCCCCCCCCCCCCCCCCCCCCCCCCCCCCCCCCCCCCCCCCCCCCCCCCCCCCCCCCCCCCCCACCACCACCACCACCGCCACCGCATCCCCCTCACGCCTCTCCATCAGTCCACTTTTTCCCCGTCTGTTATTAGCAGTTCTTTAATAATGAACCCAACAGGCGTCCTCTTCATTAGGCAGGCAGGGGGAGAGAGGCCAGCGAAGCCCGGCTGACCCTGCTACTCTCCCCTCATTGGGGATCTGGCACAGGAATTTTAATAGGAGAGCAACGCAGGCACGCAGGTCAGTGCCGGAGACACACTGTGCATGCCAATCTGCGCTGACCAACCGGCGTGAACACAGCGAGCGCGCTACCTTGCCGGCCCGACAGTCTGCAACGAGCAAGGAGGAAGGGAGGAAGAGTGGGGAGGTAGGAGGGAGGGGGCGGCGGGGAAGGGATCAAGGGGGACAACACGGAGGTATTGAGCCGCTATTCAGGTGGGAGAAGGGGAAGCGGATAAAAGGCCAGGGTGACAAACGGAGACAACCCCTGTTGTGCTTCTCATACTAATAAACCAGGTCGGCAGGCGTTTTTTTTTTTTTTTTTGCTAATTGCCTTTTATTTATGCTTAACCCGCCACTGGTTGTGAGGGGGAAATATGAAATGTGGATGCAACATGGGAACAGTTACGGAGCCTGTTAATCGTGATCGGACACTAAAAAAATGCTACTGGTGGATGCCTCCCTCAGGAATGAGTTGTAATTCAGGTCCCCTGCATAAGCCGTGTGAGTGTAAGCTACATAAAAAGGTGGGAGCTCGCCGTGGGCTTTTAGAGCTACTCCGCTGGGCAAGGTAATAAACCATTCAGCCCACACCCCCCCCCGCCCCCCCCATGCTTAAGCAGTCTGCCTTTGAGCTACACTTTATATCACCCATTTTTAAATTTCCCTGCCCCTAACGGCGCAGGTGATTTGTTGTATATTCAGCACCGGGCGGGCGGATTTTCTTTTTCAGCTTCTCTCCGCTGAGGTAATTGCCACGTCGACCTTGATGCAGATAGGATAAATGAAACATATCCACTGTCAAGACTGTGCCATTAGTAGCACCACGGAATTACCTTATTTCCTCTGTGATCTCTGTAAACATTTCCGATTCGGGGCATGCACACCCTCTCTGCAAGACTTTCCACAGACCATCAGGGAGACAGGGAGACAGAGAGATAGAGCGAGAAAGAGAGAGAGCCAACACCGGTGCTTCATTCCAAAGGACACTGGAGTTGTACCAAGCCCAGTACCTCGGCCCATTTTTCCCCATAAACTCTGCACTAATAGCTTTCTGCCAAAGGAAACTGGACTTCTCATTAATAACATGGCTGAAAATTAATGAGTGGGCGTGCGCGCGTCTGTCTGTCTGTCAAACTTAAATGTACTTTCACAAGTTATTTAAACATGTGGATGGCTCTAAAGCGTCACAAACACGCCCGTTTCGGTTGCTGAGCCGTGATTGGACAGTTTAAGCAAATAGTCCATTTTCCAGAGGGCAATACGTTATCTGCTGTGGAGATTTTTCTCTTTTCAATTCTCTTCTTACATATTTCAAAGCAGGACGCATTAGCAATCCACAATGAAAGCACACAGGGCTGCCACTTTTTGAAATATAACCGTCGCATATCTGCCTTAGCGCCACTGAGACCAACATTTTCCGACAAATATTCAGATTGTGTCAATACATCTGCAGGAGGCACAATAACAATACACAAAACCAGAGGGAACTAATAAAAATAAATCACCCCCCTATAAAGAAATTCCCTTGGACTCTGTTCCATTACTAAGCATCGATTTTGGTTTCCATATCTGAATATGGAGTACGCCGAGTTCTGGTAATGCAGGCCTATATATACGGTGCATTTTTAGCACCGACAGCGGCTACATTTCAGACTGGATCACACTGAAACTCCATAGATTATGTCACTCGTAATTGTCCACGGTCTGTCGGAGGACGGAGACTTTAATGAAGAGCGCGGTACTGGGCCTTCGTATTGTTCTCATTCCTTCTACTGTCAGCTTTTCAAATTAAGAAGGATGCTCCTGTGTGTCTTGCACTTTATTTGTTGCAATAGGGTTGATTTAGCTCAACCCCCACCCCGTTAGTTCCGAGATTGTAAATACTGTAGTGTGAGCTGTTTTTTAAAATTGATAAATGGGAAGTGGGTGAAAAGAAATGAAAACATTTCAATAGCTTGATTGTGCATGAAATATGTGACTTTTGATGAAAAATTAGATCGACCCTTTCAGGATGACATAAATCACCTAACAATTCAAGTTCAACTCCAGTGCCGTTAATTAATGAAGTGGGGTTTTATTCCAGGCCTTTTGTGGGCCTGGCACAGGTGCCGCTCTCCCCAACGCTCGAGTCATCCTACAGATCTACAGTAGCTTTGTGTATTCAACAATTCCCCCCGCTGACAAGGCTGTGGTGGTGGGTCATCAGAGGCTTTGAAGCCGAGTTCCAAAAGCAAACGTCGATGGTCCCGGCCAGATGATGTAACTGCAAATTACCCGTAACAAAACGACAGTGACATCACTCACGAGTGAGCTCATGAAACGCAGAGCACGTTTTTGCATTTGAATCCGTGCAATCGTCCGCAAGGCCGATGGAGATGTGAGGAGGCCAAGTAATTCCTTCGCCCACTCACCAGTTCAAACAGACACATGCATAAAACATACTCCCTGACCAAAACCCCTAAACATCAATTTCCTTTATCCTCATTTATAGTATTCGGTCATGATGTGGGGCATGTTTACTGTTGACGTAATCACGGCCGTCTTTTAATGCTGTGAGACATAAAACGTGTGCCGCTGAAGTTCGCTCTAATTATACATGCAAATCTCGGCACATTTATGCACATTTCAGATGATTTTCTTTCAACTCAACCATTAATTTCTGATTAATGCCACAGTTTCAGAATCCTGTATAAATGATTCATATCTGAAGGGACAGAAGTCGTCAAACTTGTGTGGTCTCATGCATGTAAGGTCACGGGTGTGTGCGCGAGTGTTTATATTGTCCATGTGTCTCATCCGAGTCTCATATTGGTTGGGATGCATCAGATTACCCCATCAGAGCTGGCTCCTCCAGCGAGGCCATCAGTCCAACACTAATCCCCCTTTGATAAGACTAGCTTCACAGGAGGCACTGACATTTCGGACTAAGGCCCTCTCCTTTTCCCACTGCCACGCACGGATGGACCTCGGCTCCGGAGAGATGCTCTTTCATCCCGACCTTGGTGAGACGAGGTTTTGGATTCAGATGACTGGTGGATTAGATGGCAGCTCACAGGAGACCGAGAGACCGATGTCGGAGAGGGGGGCTCGAGAGGAGCGGCCTCGAGAGCTGAGTAAGACACAGCTGAGACCCGATCCCAGGCTAGGGCTGGTTAGTCCCCCTAAAAATAGCCAGCGGTAAAATGGAGCTGGTTCGGCAAACAATTAAATCCCAACCAAAAGGATTTCCATTTAGCTCCTGTCTCAGCCATGTGCTCAATGCAGAGCCGTAAACAGCACTCAATAAAAAAATATATATACAGTATATATATATATACATAAATATTGTTTGGGTACGAACATCAGCAAAGCACCATCGAAAGAAACTGTCATTGATGAATGTGTTTTGATTGATTCTAAGATTCAGGTAAAGTAGCAGGTTGCAGATGCGAGGCTACTTATCCAACACAGATGGGGATGCGTGAAAAAGAGATTTATGCTAAATTAAATTACATAAACGAATGCACTACACAGAGGGCAAAATATACAGAAAAATACAATGCCTATGGAATAATGCTTAAATAATTCACAAAACCAATAAAAAACAAGTCAGTCATATTTGTTTAGTGTGTAGGCTTTGCTATTTAAAAGAGATTAGCGAGAAGTGTGCATGGCCCATTAAATTACCATCAGCACCCAGTGTTGACCCATAATTACTGCTGTGTTATTACACTGAGAGACAGGCATTGTTTAAATAGGTCATTATTGCACAGCCTATATTGGCTTCTTGTGGATACAAAATGCACCCAACTGTCAATGTGAAAAGAAATAAAATGATGAAATGTCATGCTATATGCTTAACATTCCTCAGAATACTATTTCATTTGCCTATGTGCAACAAACGCAGCGCACAGGCCGTAAAAACGAAGACAGACAAACTGAAAATAGACTAGACACGACTAAACGTCCAATTCTGTTTCCAGCACTGTGAGATCCTACCCAATGTGATGGCATAAAAAGCAATGCAATTTATAATTGAGTGTTAATTAGATCTCATTAAGTCATTTAGTGATGAGGGAGTGATTTTGGAAGGCCGAAGTTAGGTGCAAAGTCCGTGGCAAAAAGAAGTTCCGATTTTGTGTTTGGTTCCCAAATAGGAGAAAATACAGAGAAATATAAAAAAAATAAAAAAAAAACAGAACCAGAAAAATTACGAATAACGTATTTTGTGAGAGAGCAATACAGGAGCCACCTTAAATTGATACGCAGACGTCTCATGCCATTTTCCCGAGGGTAACCAGGTAGTCACACTGTGCTAACCACATTACACGATCGCACCACTGCTGGGGACGCTGTAATAAAAAGTGAAAACCCTTTTGCTTTCACAGCACAAGATCAATATCTTCATATACAGGTTTCAGGGCCATGTTAGTTTTATGAACTAAAAGCTCTACCGTGGCTTCGGCCTCCGCTCTGGTAACTTTGCACCGCGGAGCTGACTGATTTAAGAAATAATAAAAACCTAACAGCTGGCCCACTGGAAGGGTATTTATTTCCCTCAGCCGAGGCAGATCAAGAGGTACATTTATGATCAGACAGAGTGCAAGAAATGATACCATAGCACAAATCCCCTATTGACTGGACAGTACGGTGTGAACCGTCAAAAAGTAAAGCGCATGATAAGGATTTTGGCAATAATGATGAAGGAGATGAGGAAAGGAGGATGAGGAGTGGAAAGGAGTGCTCATTCATCAGCCTACATTTTAACCAGGCGCCCTTCCCCCCCCCCCCCATTCTCAAAATCAAAGTGGATTATCATTTAGCTGTAGCTAATAATAGTAGGGCCCAGTTCTCTGATAGTTCTGGTTCGATGTACTTATAGATTGGCTATTTTCTCCCAAGGCTTGGGAAAGTGATAGGTTATTGATATAAATGATCCCTCACAGTTTTCAAGAATTAAGAGGTCAGGTTTTCCAGAACAAAAAAAATAAAATAAATAATAAGGCAAAAACTTGTCAGACAAGCACCGATTATAAAATAATAAATTAATACATGAATTAATAAATGGTTTTACCAAGCCTGATAATAAATACCATTATTGATTTAATCAATTTATTAAAGTAGAGTTATAAAATAATACAATAATAATCATTTTAAAAGCTGGACGCACATAAACTGCCTTTTGATTGTGAACAATTGATTGTAACACAGGCTACGGCAGCTCAACAATGAACATGCCAACAATGATGCAGGGCAATGGGTACGAATCAAATGAACTTTTTTTTTTTTTTTTTGCTAGAGCATCTGGAGATCAGACAAATTGAAATTTGCATCAAACAACATTGACATGTTTGGCTCATGAGCTAAGCGAAAAGGTGAATGAGTGATTCATTGAATGAATAAATGACGGCGCTGTGCAAAGCACACCTCTCACATGAAGGTATGTCACTGCCTCCCTCTGGTGCTGCGAGGAAACACACGAGTCACGAGGAAGCACAGTGCCTCCGACGCCGTCCTTGGCTTTTTCCAAATGTCGTTATCAAAGCCCAGCTCTCAAATGTCACTTCAGTTGCAATTAGACATAATAAAGCCTTCGCTTTTGTCTTTTCACCGGTACCAATTGACCAGCAGAGGTCAGAGGACGAAACTGACGCCCACGCAGACGGTGCACTCATCAACTCTATCGGCGAATCTACTTCGTCGGAAACCCACCAGTGACGCCACCAGTGCACGATGACGTGAATTGGATATCAAATGCACGAGAGGGGCAGCAGGGGGGCCAAATCAATACAGCACGAAAAAAGGCTAATCGCATTCCGCTGTCATTTTGGCGCTGACGACATAGAGGGTGACGTTAGTCAGTAGAACGGATCTCATAAAGAAGATGAATTAAGGCGTTAAAGAGGATTCACAAACAAGCATCGAGTGGAGTAATGACAAAATCATGGTGAAGATTTAAACAAGATTGATTGTCACCAGCCAACACAATGGACGTATATGCATTCTCCGTCCGTGTGTGCGTGCGCGTGAAAAGAATTTTCTGGTTATCCTGACGAAAGCCCACCCCACCCAACCTTGTTCCATCCTGTATCATCTATATTATGTAATCTACCACGCTACCTCCCCTTCAATTCCCCGACCCCCCACGTCCGTCCCCTGCTCTCCCCGTCTCCACAGGCTCTGCAATGACATTTGGGCACTCTAAAGAGCCATGATGGTGCCGTTAACTGTGAGGGGGGAGGTGGTTGTCACGGTTACCTGATGGGGCCCGGTACCTGACCATCTGCCGTGCAAAAGAAAGCTCCCTGCTTACTGCTGTAATTACAGCGAACCCAAGGCAGCCAGCCGTAGTATACACGAGGACAAGAGGGGAGTGTAAGTGACGACCGACAAAAAAAAAAAAAGGGAGAAATAACTGGGTGTCGTCCAAGTGTGTGTGTGTGTGTGTGTGCGTGTGTGTGCGTGTGTGTGTGCGTGTGTGTGCGTGTGTGTGTGTGCGCGTGTGTGCGCGTGTGCAAGCATGCTCGCGTCAGCCAATAAGAGAAAAAGTTCAAACTGAACAATCTCAGCCGAATTGTGATTTCTGTGCAAAAAAAAAAAAAAACAGGCGGCCCTTAGTCCGATCAGGTCGGAGCAAGGAGTTGTTTTGTTAAATCGATCAGTTCCAGCTCCAACCTAGAAAGACAGTTCCCCTTGCTATTTATTTGTCTTAACCCACTGTGCGCCACATACACTTGCAGTCCAAATGTCACAACGTGGGACCCCCACCCCACCACCCCCACCCACCCCACACACTGACAGCGAGCATTAGCGTGCCAAGTAACTATGGTAAAATGGTCAATTTGCTCCATGCTCAGTGACATTTTGCATGTGCAACCACACCCCTGAAGGGCTGCTGTTGGCTGAAAACTGCATTTAAACTTAACTGTTTTGTTCATGCTTGGGAAGACACTTCATTAATAGGGAGAAGGGATTAGAGAAAAGCTTTGTGTCCACACACACACACACACACACACACGCGCGCGCTCTCTATAAGATAACACAATGATGGTCCAAATAGGCATGGTTGCGAAACTCAACAACAAAACCATCCCATAAAAGGACAAAACAGCAATGTTAAAAGGTTAATAAAGCATTTACATACGGTCACGGACCGCAGCACACGAGTTGCCAGCGACTCACATGCCCGCGTGTATTACTCCGGTATTTATATGTATATTTCCCTTTGACGGCATTTTTTCCCCAGGTACAGCAGAGGCCTGCGTTTCGAACCATTTCATGTTTGAAACGTGTTATTTTTGTTTGTTTCATTTGTAAATAAACCATCAAATAGAAAATATTTGGACGATGTTGTCATGGCTCCAGTACACGCCCAAGAATAGACATTGCCTTTTCATTATACTTTAGCTCGTGGTTATGATGCAGAGGGATGGAACAATTTCTTTCATCAGTCAGGCCTCCCGTTGAGCTTGGATGTGCAGCCTTCAAATGTTTATTTTACTTCCTTTGAGCTAAAATCTGATCAGTATGCGTCTTTGAAACGAGGCTTTTGCATTTACAAAAGGAAGTTTGTGATCATTTCTATTTATGCCAAATTGATTTAGTTTCAATAATTCCTCACAACAAAAGCTCTGAATAAAGGTGGCAATGTTCAGGTTTTATGATAAATCTGTTATTCATCCCATGAATCGCACTTGGTTTAAGCACCACGCCTTTTTTTTTCCCCCCCCAACACACATGTAACACAAAATGAGATACAGCATTGGTTTGCATGTCTCTCTTCACATAGAACATACAGAAAAAAATATTTTTTTTTGTTTCATCAAATTATGAAGTTGAATACAGAAAATGTTGCAGAGGCCTGGGGTGCATAAATCCACAAATGTTTGTCCAAGATCTAGATGTGGCCCACAATGCATCATTAAGGTCTTAACATTCTAAACACAAAATTAAATTAATTATTACCATTTCAGTGAAAATATAAGAATATGAAATGGATTCCTGCAGAGAGCCAGTGAACAAATCAAATATAAATAAAAATAAAAACGCAAGTACTGCTTCTAATTCTCCCAAGGTTCTAAGACCGTGGGTGACACATGTGCATAAGACCTTGCAGCTGTGGTACACACATTTTTTTCCTCCCACATCAGAGTTGGACAGACTACATCGCTCAACTCCATTCTCTCCAACTATATAAAAAAAAAAACGTGTTTTTAAGTTTCCCCAAACATTGGGATTGGCTGCTCTCAATCAATCATTGAACAACAAGGGCTGAATTAGAACCCCACATATTCAGCATAGAATTACGATACTAGAGGAAATCGTGTGATCTCTGGAGCACAAGGCATAAATTATAACAATTAAAAATATTTTTCAATATGTAGATGTAAGCCAGATTCACATAGTTATTATAGTAAATACACTATTTCCCACTTGAGTAAACAACTACTGTGACATCAGAGTAGAGGGATCTTTGTAATCATCATAAAAACGAACAAACAAAACACTGCTCCCCAAGGACGAGGCAGCTACTTGCACATCCCAACCGCTGAGCACGTGAAAAACTCTCGAAATGCAAGTGACTCGTCTCGTCCACATTCCTGTACAGTGACCCTAATGAAGCAAGCAGAGGGAGAATGTGATTTCAGCTGTTGCCCGACTCCTTGGCTTCTTGTCTCTAATCCCTAGGCATCGGCACACAGTGAGGGTGAGTGGACTGGACACTGAGGAACAAGGATTGCAAACGGTCCCTGTGGGAGCGGTTACCAAGGGCAACAACAGCGTGGGACACACACGGCCATCATCCTCCCTGCATTGACCAGGGGGAAATAACGTGATGAATAGCACAACGCTACTGCTGCTGTACTTTTTATAATAAAGTGCAAAAAAGCAATTAAGAACCAAATGTGGTTTAAATTGCTTGGTGATCCAATTAAAACTGAAGCCCTGCAGATAGCAGTATGCTTCTAATGAGGTAAAATTAACAGCATTAGCATTGCCTCTCCCTGACAGTCTCCCATACAAGAACTTCCTTCTTTTTGCTTTTTCATATTTTTCTTCCTGTGGGCATGTCCTGTTCTAACTGTCTGCGGAAAATAAATATGTGTATTTGGAGTTATTATCGCTCCCTAATTTACCGTAATGAAAGTGTGAGCCTGCGCTGGCGGATGAGCCATTTTAATTTAAGCATTGAATTCAGGCATGCATATTAATGACCTCATTTGCATAAATCATGTCACTCCACTCTGAATTCCAATTAAACCCTTGATTAATTGCTCGGCTGACCCGTTAAATAGAATCCTTTAAGTGGTTCAACAGGCCACCACAGCCTGTTGACACACGCGCACACACACACACACACACACACACACACACACACACACACACACACTCATGCAAACACACCACTGTGAAGTCACACATGATTCGCTGCAAGTAAAACTAATCAGGAGAAAGAGATCTGCTAATTTTACAATTAACATCTAATGGAAAATGAAACCTGCAGGACGAAACTCAGGGTTGACGGTCCATCTCGCGGAGTCAAAATCTAGTTAAGGAAAAGGGCGCGTCATTTGTCCAACAAGATAAAGATATCATTTCACTGATCCAGATGAAAGCCACACCAAGGCAAGGCATTGCTGTTTTCCCACCACACTTTTTCTAACCCTATTCTTCTGAAAGTCAGCATCAGGCCAGATGGGGTGTAGCCAATTAGCCATTGCCGTGTGAAATCAAAATGTACACTCTTATTTTAGGTTAAGGCAAAAGACTTCAGCCACTTTAATACTTTTCAGGAGTCCAGTCTCTTATTAGTTTGTGATGGAAACATGTTAAATATCATGATGGTGGCACTGACTGGCCAATCAAATACATTGCTTGCAAACCAACAGCTTCCATATCAATAAATGAGAATGTAATGACATGGTATTCTTAGAAGGCACCATCAACTCCATGCTGTGCACAAAATGACTGTTCACAGTCTTTACCACGGCTTTGACAGGAAGTGTTGTTAACCAGCCCTCTGTTGGATGTTGTGATTTCACAGAAAATGTGAAAAATGATAACACTGCATTGTGATTAAAATGTTCAACAACTTTAACAAGCTTCTTCATACGAAATATACATTTTTAGGAGTTTTCACAACTCGAACCACATGAAAGGATCACAGAACTGCCACAAGTTTCCGATTTTCTGCATGCTTGCAATTGGCTGAGAAAAAGAATGGCACACGTCGGCTGCAGCCCGAGTGAGATTCAAGTCCACTTCAGCACTGTCAGTTCTGCTGTCTGTCACAGGCTCTCAGGTCCGGCAGCCTGCCTGACAGAGGTGTGCGTTTGAGTGTGCGTTTCAATGTGCGTGTGTGTGTGTGTGTGTGTGTGTTTGTGCTTGTGTGTGTATTCCCTTGAGCTGAAATTGACCTATTTGAAAGGTGCTATACAAATACATTTGGATTAATTAAAATGATTAATAGTTATTAGTCAATTGAATGGAGATTATTTTTCAGAAAAATATGTGTAACAAAAACTATTTGTGGCATGTAGGGGTGAATCAAATAGAGAGAGGGAGAGTGAGAGAGAGAGAGAGAAAGACAGAGGGAGGTGTAAGGTATGATGTGCCTGACTCCATTCTGTACCTGCTACACTTGCCAAAGGCAGGTGCTGTCATCTGACCCTCTTCTCTTGTTTGGTGGCCTAATGCCACCTTGGCCAGCACACCGCGTAAATATCTGCAGGCCACGTCTCACATCACTGTCTTCTGCTGCTACTGAGAGGCTGCAGCGAGAGGCACCCATGCGTGCCCGCGTTACCATGCTTCACTTCCCAGTCTTTGGACGAGGAGAAACGTGTCGTATGTCGGAAAGGTCTTACATCAGCGAAAATGTTTTGGATGATAATGATTTTTTTTTTTTACATATGGAGCTCTTTGACGCACACGCAAAGTTTGTCCCGACCTGCAAGTGACGGAATTTTCCCGCCGGATGCCGAAGAGAGAATCAGAGGATAGTGATGATGGAACACTGATGTGACTTCTGTCGCGGAAGCTTATTTATTATTTATTATTATTTATTATCTGATAAATAGTAAAGAATGTGCGTGTTGTGTTTTGTGTATCTACTGTATGTCTGCACATTGTGCTCACAGTAAATCTTGAATCCCCGTTCTGTTAAAGTGGCAAGCCATTTGTTTTTTGTTACATATTTGCGGAATAATTAATATTCCACGAGAGGATACAGGAGACTTCCAACGAGATTTCTTGAAGGAAAAGAAAATATGAAGGAATTTACATAGAATGTGATGTTAATGTCAGTTAATATCAAAAACCCTTCAGAAAATGGTCCATTCTGAAGTACAAAAGGATCCCTGAGTTACCAGTCTACATGCAGGAGCCTATAGCTTGACACTTTTTTTTTTCTCTGGGAACGTTATCATGACAATAGTGAAGCCGCCTCCGGGCCCCTTTAAGCTCCCCTCATTTCATTTCCATCTCTTTCGCTCTCTGAGTTCAGTTACATTTGGCTGTGCATCACCATGGCAGCGGACACTGGCCCTTCTGCCCGACTCCGACATCATTCTGAGCATTTCAGCTCGGAGTGAGTCATAATGAGTCCCACTCTCCACTGCTACGGCTCTGAAAATAGGCTCACTTTCCCCCTTAAGATGTCTCCAGGGAGAATGTCTGTGATCATCTCTCAAAGTGCTTATTTCCTTCTGCAACAAACATGTCCCAAAATAAGAAAGAGCTATGAATGTTTGGACCCAGTCAAGAGGATAAAGACAGTTTAACGGATATGCACACAAGGACAGAGAAATACAACATTAATACACACACACACGCACGCACGCACGCACGCACGCACGCACGCACGCACGCACGCACGCACGCACGCACGCACGCACGCACGCACGCACGCACGCACACACACACACAGACCTCTGTACATACAGTATAAACTGAGACAGGTTAACATATGTGTGTGTGTGTGTATATACAGTATATATACTGTATATATATATATATATATATACACACACACACATATAATAAGATACACACACACATTTACCTGTGTACATGTGTGTAATTATATACCTGCATATTCTGTATACACGTCCAACTCTTAACCTGCCACTTCCAGTGCCCCTGCTCAGACTCCTTACATTAATGTTGTTTCCAACAACACGTGGTATAAAAATCTTTTGAAGTGGCCAAAGCTGCCTTTGTGTTATTTCCTGTTAGCGCGCCCGCACGCACACTACTACAACTAGATTCAGAAGGTGGAAACAATAGCAGCCCCCTTGTCGCGGCTGGTAAACAAGATAGAGCCCTGTGCAGAAGGGCTAAAATGTATTTTATAAAATGAGAAGCTTCTTCCCGCATTGTGATGGGGTGGGTAAGACGACGGCATGAGACATGATATTTTCCCACCCGAAACTTGTAAATGAGATTTGTGAACCCTGTGCACGACATCCATTCCAAGTCCCTGTTTAGGGAAAAGGGTAATTTATGTCTCTCCATTTCCCCCTATCTGAAAAATCTATACTGTCCAACTGGCAGATAATGTGTAATGGTCTCTGTGCTGGCATGTCACTCATCAAGGCCTTTGGCTAATTTGCCCTTTACACACCTGCAGAACATTGCCACCAAATACTACTTCCGTACACTATTCTAAGAACCTGGAGGCTGAACACTAAATAAATGTCAATTAAGATAATTGCTTAATAATACTTTTCCAGGGAGACATCTTACAGGCATACTTTGTGTGTTATTCAATGCAGCAATCCCTGCCTATCGACCGATACATTTAAACACAGAGAGAAAAGGAAGCCCCGAGTGTAGATTATTGGGTCTATATTTCAGTAGTTTGTTTTCCGGCTTTTATGGTTGAAACCGTGAAGGTCAATACTATTAAGACATTCGGCATGCACAAAAAAAAAAAAACATAAACTAAAAATTCGGCTGGTAAGGTCGGTGAGAAAGCAGAGAAAGTACAAGTACAAGTAATACATCAATACGGCATGTGAGATTTTTAACACGATAATATTCCACAGAAACAAGCTAAGAAAAAATGGATTTAATCCCTCTGACTCCAAGATAGACAGATCTTCTTGCAGGCCCGGATTGACTTATGCCTTGTACACCTTATGAACAATTTAAATCAATTGTCAGATTTGATATAGCTGCTGGGTGAGCGTATGAAAAAAATAGGCTCGTGGCTTATTTCAACGCGATCCAAATGTCAATAAGAGTCCGAGATTGAGTCTCAAACTTGCGGAAACCGCTGCATACTTTTCACAACACCATCATATGTTACTTGAAGTAACTCACTTATTTGCCAGATTCTGGTACTTAATCATTTCTCTTCCGTTATTATTCGCGGTAAATATATTTGTATTTCACACCTCATTATATTTGTCTCTCTGCATTTTAAGCTCCATATAACTATCCTGTCAGCCCGTGGCCTACCATCAGATTCTGTGGAACGATGGCCATGATGCAACAGTTGTATCACGATTGTAGATTTGATATATAAAGACTGACTAGCCACACACTAGAGGGTGTAAATAAGGGGTTACTCGGAAGACATGGCGCTCATGCTGCTGCCACTGCAGGCCTCTGTCAGGGCGAGAGTCTGAGACAGAGAAATGTGTGCTGCCCGCGTGCGTGCAACAAATATCGTCGTTTGCGTTCTTGTAGGTTATACGAGCGTCGTGCAGTTTCACAGGAGAAAATGGTTGTGGTAATATTTGCCTTTTGTGAGAAGAAACCCTCTCGAGAAGAGGACTGCGAGATATATGTATATACTCTAATCACGCACCGTGTAATAGCTCTTTGCTTCAATATCTATAGACTTCACAAAGCACAGGCATAAAGTCAAATATGTATTCTATCTTTTCCCGGTACAATTGACTCGTGTAACAAGCAGACTAATAATACTCGAGAAATAACTTAATTACCACTCGATCTCTGCTGCGCTCTAATTATAGCCTTTATAAAAGAGCAGCAGTAATGCACTTTTAAGTGTAATGGGAGTATACCTAATTAGGCCTATCACACATAAGCACCCGCATACAGGCGTCCGCACACACTTACACACGGGTGAGAAAACTGTCATTCAGTAATTAGTGGGGGTGATGAAACCCTCAATTAGCGTTTCATTTACGCACCATCACAGGACACAGTCGGATGACCCGTGTTGTTGATTTTCTTTTTTTTTTTTTTTTTGACACAAATCTGGCACAGCACAGCATGATCCATTCGCTGGTTTACCTTTTTATTTTCACAATCTGTTCAAAGCCGGGACAGGATTTTATCCACTCCAGCATTTTATATATCGCCATCGGTGGTGTTAATGAGTGGGCAGGCACGGTCTAACTGCTGCGACTAATAGGGCTGGTCACACAGTCTGACAAGGTGTGAATATACACTGGGGTTCTCAAGTCTGAGACCGCATTCATTTGAATATCTCAGACTTTTGGACCCGCACTTTATGCGTTACAGGTCCACCTGAACCTAATGGAGGTCTTTGCTTTTATTACCAGAGAGCTGGTAGGGTGGCCGGATGGTGCCCTGTGTGCTCAGCGGTGAACCGGCAAGTCATCACAGTGCTCGGGTCTTGGTTTTAAACGTCTACAGATGTAAAAAAAAATGTACCTTACTTGGCCCAGGCCTCCGGAGACCTGAGGCTGTAATGAGGTCATTTAAATAAATCCTCACGAGTTTTGCCAAGGTATGGGTTATTTGCCTTCTCGTTTTAAGCCAAATTAATGGCACGCACTGCCGCTGCCAAACTTCCAAACTGGATACATGAACTACCTCATAAAATAATTTGCACATGTGGCTAAAAATATCCTGTCATGGGACATCTTGAAACAGTTTGACGATTTTTAAACCGCATTCCGCGGGTGATTCATGGGGATTGTGTGTCTTTAACAAGTGCACTAAATGCCAAGGCTAAATGTTGGGGGCATCCAGAAGACAAGAGGGGAAAAAAAAAAGACTCGCTAGCCATCGTGGAGACCGAGTGTCAGTTCCCACTAGCGTAGATTACAACTTGGCGAAACAAAGTAAGCATTGCAATGGCTAGGAAAATCTTTGCGCTAATAACTCCAACTAGGAAACTGAATATTGATATCATACCACTTTCAAACAGCAGATCCACATATGACGTGCGTGTGCTCCATGCACATTCCGTTCACATTGGACTCACTCATGAGACAGCTCTCATTCTGCTCCACACTGTCAGCAGACGCTGATCAACCCGAAAAAAAATCTCTAAATCCTATTATATTGGTTTTTCTCCCACTGATCACCTTTGTGTTGCATTTCTCTAACTCTCTCGGGTCCTATACGAATCGTGCAAAGGGATAAAAATCTACAAGCTTGGTTTTATAATGAGACAAACCAAAACAAAACTGCAACAGACTTCTAAGTATACACTATTGAACAATAAAGCAGTAAACGTAAATGGCTGCATTCTATTAATGCAGGATGCACTGTACTGTACTGTACTACACAGCTAACATGGGTATTTTCATTAATTTACCCTTGTCAACTGCACTTAAAAAGCAGTTGTCTGATTGCTGTTTATTTCAACTGAATACGAATAATAAATGTTTGCTTTCTGCAGGCGTACACGGAGCTACAAGCTCAGTGAACAAAATCACATCCCACTAATTTTCTTCTGAGGAACAGAAGAATGTTATTATTGCGCGACAGCAGGTTGTGTAAACGACTAAATGTACAGCAAACATTTAATCAGATGACACTTATCTAATATTATATAATATTGTGGTTTATTGAAGCCAAAAACTAAATTACAGAGTTATAAAGTCAATGGAACATCATTCTTAAAATATTCTTACTTGGAAGAATGTTTTCAAAGAGCCTCTTGATCTCAGCTTATAGTTTCAAAAAATGCAATCAATAAATTCCACAAAGACCTGAGAGATGCTGCTGTAATTGTTTTTGTATTTCTGAACTATGGTCCTTGCTAAATTAAGTGAAACAACTTTTTCCACCAATCTGTCACCAACGCTTACTACTAACACTTCTCATGAAAGTCAGAGTCATGTGTTTCCTATCATAGCACCCTGTTAAATGTTGTAAACGTTGGACCGGCAATTATCCAGCACACAACAGATATTGTAGGACAAATATAATGTATTATATAATTTTTTTTTCTCATTTTAGGGCTTTCATTTATTTAGCATTAAATAAAATCAGCGTAAAATCTTCTACAAAAGACTTGCACATAAAAAAAAATAAAAAAACTCATTGCTCTTTTCCTTCATCAAGATGTTATGATTACTGCAAGCCAAGTCCTCTCTAAATATTGGAAAATATTGATGCTGTGGGCTTTGGTATAATTAATCAAAGATTTCTGAGTGGAAACAGATTGTCCAAATGGAAATATTTGAGCGCATGTGTCGGGACTCAACAGTGTAGCATCTGTCACGGCAGACAAAGCAGAGCTGAGGTCATCCCCATGTGAATGCTCTCATTAAGAAGATGTCCCTAAAAATACTTTAGACAATTAAGTGTGATATTTTGTCGCGATGGATAAGGTGGCACAGGGGTATATAAGCCTTCTCCATACAAAAAAATGAAAATAAAATTGCATCAGCTCGTCATCAGTTCTGAATCTGATCTTTCCTGAATGTCCTCCCTAACTGGACTAGCCCCAAGGCAAAGTGTGAAGGGGGGGAAAGGAGGTACAAGCAGTTTGATACCATTACTATCAACTGCATGACTAACGGCCTTATTCCAATGGTGTGCAATTGGTTGCAACCTTCCAACCGTCCAAAGCATGCAATGGCGGTTATAATTTCACAATATTTTGATTTTTATGCCAAAGTAAAACAACATTGCCAACAAAAATTGCAACAAACATTCCTGATATATAAAGAACTGCATTTTCCAGCTTTTTCCACAGTTTTGCAACCTCTAAATGGACTCCTTAAAATGGTACTACAACACTAGTGCATTTTTGTGTTTGTTAGTGCTTACATTCAAGTGAATCAGGTCTCGTCTTTTTCCTCGTGTCTCCAAGGCAAGCGCAAGGAGACACAACTTACTCTTGGAAAAAGAAAAAAACGACAGAGAAAGTAGTTTGGATGTATGAAATATGGGAAACTTGTTCAACCAATTACTGTGGGCCCCTTTTGTGTAGCCACTACCTAACAAGGTCCCATTTTCTGATGCAGATTGGCCACAAAAAACAAGCCGCATATTATTAAAGTTGGCAAACACATTATCCAATAAAATTCCCTTTGAGGCAGCAGTCGCCAAGCTGCATATTGTTACTGTCGAGTGCAAACCTTGCATAGGCGTAACTTTTCAGGAAATGGAAAAACACCTCGTCATCAAAGTCGGTATCGTCTCTTTATATGTGGTCATATATTTGCTTTGTTCATATTTTCATCAGGATCCCACTTGGATGGAGTTGTGCGGTATGTGTTACTCCCTAATATGAGGCAGTTACGGCATCACATTATATTATGAGCTATGGGGTTTTGCCAAAAGTTTGAGAGTCCAATAGTATAACCAGATTCAGTCGTACTCATTTTAATACTTTAGATTGGTTGAATATTTATAAAACTCATAAGCAGATAAGATTACGCCAAACTAGGATTGCAATGTTCAATAGTTATACTATTATGTCTTCCATAAATGCAATAACCAGAAATTAGAACACTATATAGTTTCTGGCAAGATGCAACTCTTAGGAATTCAACTCTGGAGAAAATCGGGGCTTACTATCGCTAATACAGCATATTTGGCAATTCTGCACAAGTCTTCCTTGACCTTTGCTTTGCTGCCAAATCATTGCAAACTGTGAGAGTGAGCAGTTCCCAGCTTTGACACAGAGTCAAACACAAACCCCCAACAACAGACACGCCTCAGCTTCAGTGTGGCGCGCACACACAAACACACACGCACACACACACAGCAAACATCCACAGGGTGCACAATTCATTAAAAATGAAAATGCAAGGGGCTGAATTTTTTTAATCACAGGGAAGGATTTTCCAGATGGCTTCCAAAACGGGGTGTTCTCATGCTTATGTTCCCATGCCAAATTGCAAGCCAACAAACATTTCAATATGATCCAAGTAAATGCATAACAGCAACAGCAGTGTTCTTTGATTCACGCTTTTAATGGCGTTCCAAAAATATCTGCAAGAAACTACTCTGGATTTATAGTATTTTGAAATACCTTGTATTGGGGACAACAGTGCTTTTTGCTGTTGTATGGCCTGGGTTATTTCTTCACAAACACACAAGCAAATGACCGCCACCATGGATTTCAAAGGTGACTTTCCGTTTCAGAACCCCAACGCCTGTCCACCACGAAGCTGACTACTGGTTATATGCCGTTCGAGAGGGTGAAGGCGGGAGGTCAACGGGATAGGATGTTGTGAGGTGAGGCAGAGCTGGAGGCATGACTGGTGACTCTGCCGAGTCCAATGAGCCTCTTAGGTCATCAGTGTCGTGGGGGGGATTAGGAGCGGTCAGTGATCCCATCAGAGCAATGTGTCACCAGTACTGTGTCTTACCACTGAGCCACACACTCCAGCGAGCACTGATCCCCTTAACTGACTCTCGGCGGGCCCGGCAACTAAGGCGAGCTGACAGCGGGACTATTTTGGGGCAGAAATCACCCCTGTTTCGACAGGGCCACGGATAGAGATGGCCGGGGCCCGCGCAATCGCTCTCCATTAGGCGGACTGAAAACTACAGCGAGGAGTGCACTTTGCCACTTTGCAGCAGAGAACAACCTCTTGCTCACGACAGCCCCCTGAAACAGATGAGGGATAAATGTGTTGTGACAGCGGCTAATAAGGTCCCTGTCATCTGCTGCTAGTGTGTCACCGCGAGTGTGTCTGTATGTGTGGCGGCGCAAACGCGAGTGCCCCTGCGCCATCTATGCTTACACCAAGAGTGTGCTTTAAAACAGGGAAGTACAATGCACCGGCGAGAGCTAAATGGAGCTGCAAAATGAGGTTGGGTCTTGATACATGACTAAATAGTAAAAATGTTGGCATGCTTGATCATCCTCTGTGCTTTTCCTGACAGAACAAAGAACCAATGGACTAAAATAGCAGCCGGGAACAAACTAAAATGAAATAAAAATATCTACAAATAGCAAAAGCAAGCCATGAAGCACATTGCTGATTAGCTGTCCAACTGATTAGCATTTCCCAGCGTCTATTCTGTTGTTGTTGATAATGGAACTAGTTCAATCTCGGCAACCGAGCTATTAAAACACATTGAACGTTGAAAACAGAAGTAGAGAGGAGGCAGGGATCACAAATAGAACAGAACAGTCAAAAATCTACCTGTGATGTTCTTTCTCCTTCTCACTAATGATCATCTGTCCCTAATACATGAGATCATGGACCGAGGCTTGACCTTGGTCACCACACAGGGAGCTAACCCAATTACCTCCTGATCTGAACGCCCCCGAGATGATATATTTACTTCACCGCACCAGACAGCACCACACTAAATTGTTTTCAGCATGAGAGAGAGAGACATAGGTCCACCTAAAGCAAACAAAAACATGACAATGTATTTATTTAATTGGTGTCTACAATAGTGCTGGCTCTTGAGTGGCATATCCTGTTCCCTGTTCATTTGTCATTGGCTGTGCTTGGTAACTCTCTCAGCTCAGTCAGGGCTGGCCAGTAAGAGTCAGTTCATTCAAAAATTGTGTGCTGATGTAAATGCTGTATCAATTCTACTCGTGGCGGGATATTTTAGTGGTGTTCCTGCAGTGCCTCATTATAGTTTGGCAAAATGAACAGCTTCATCAAGCTGTCTGTTGAAATGCGGCTCAAAGTAAACGGCTATTAATTTTCACTGCGCAATTCAGTCCAATTATTTCTTTTAGTAAATCGATAAAGATGAACTGGAGACTGCGTAATTTATATGATACACTGATGTAAGGAAAAAAGAAAAAGGTTTTCTCGTGGTCTGACTAATCATTGCGAGAAAAGCGACCACATTACATGCATCACACTAGCAACGCGAGTAAAAAAGAAAATATTCTATGGGTTCCAGTAAGTTATGCCAGTGAGCCAGGAGGCACAGTGCCAGAGCCCTGGAACTATAAAAAACAAAATCTCCTGCAGCAAGATAATAGTTTTTTAATTCAACCTGTCTACACTGATAAAGGTCTGTTTTTCTGAAAAAACATTTGTCAACACAACAGAGCTTCAAAACGTTTTGTGTTTGATGTGCATCTACATTGGATAGATTTTATTATTTTGAATGTATATGTGCAATCGTATCAAACAATCAAAACATTTTTATTTATTTTTTTTAATAGAGCCATGTCAAAAAAGTATAGAATCAGAAAATATTTAGTAATGAGAGTATCACACAAGTTAAACGCATGCAGATGCGTTGTAACTACCTCAGATCCTCTGCAATCACAGTCAGGTGACATCTCACCTCTCCGTCATGGTATTCCTCATCAAATAGTGAAAACATGGCTATTACAGTATTAAGACCTCCCAGCAGCTCTGAAACTATTGCAGTTACAATATATTGCAGTTCCCTGACATAACTGAACAAAAAAAAAAAAAAAACATTCATTCTCTCGACCCAATACCAAGAACCAAGCCTTTTCAAAGGTCCCTTCTATTATGGAGGTTTCGGCTCTGCTATGCTGGGCATTTCGCGCAGACGAAATAATTTGGTTGTAGCGGGTTCAATTTGTGGTCGTGAAAAAAAAATAGACAGGCAATTTTAGGTATAAATGCACAGCATTTGACAACGTACCAGTTTCCAATTTGTCTGCTTGCAAAGAGTCCATTGTAATTTGCTATTTAATGTGCATATTAAAGTCATTTGTGCACTCCGCTGTTTCCATGATCCGGCATTCTGGCATATTGATTAAGCTGCACTTTCGGAAAGATGCAGAGGCTTGGAGCAGACTCTTGGGCTGCTCCCTCCACAACCCATCAGCGAACCTCCACTACCCATCCGTATCCGGAGGAGGGGTGTGAGATCAATGGCAAGCCGGCATGCTATTAGAGCTGAGGCGGCCAGGACTTCAAAAGCAAAGTGTAGGAGGAGAAATAACACAAGGTAATTATCAGGGCCCTGCAAGCTACCACAGAGGCAATCTGCAGAGCGGAGGACAAGGAGGGCCGTGGAGGTGGCGCACAGGATGTCTGTCCACATTTACCTCAACTCACTGCACTCAATCAACGCTGATGAGAGACGAAAAAAAAAAATTTACCCTTGCAGACATTTCTTGTGTATTTGATGCCGTTACCTGCCATTTATATACAGCCTGCGTGCAACTTTAATCAATTTTTGTGTGAACCCGAGTGAGGAAATTCTTCAATACGTAAACTGTCGATCGATTTCCCGAGCATAAAATATAGTTATAAGGGATAGCCTACCAACCCGTCACACTGCCGAGTTGACCTTAAAGTCACCATGACTGACAAATCATTCAGCAAATGCTCCGAGAGCGCCTGGACAACAAGTCATCACAAAGTCAAGAAAGTTCCACGAGTGCTGGTCAGCAAACGTGAAATTCATTCTAATTCTGAAGAAGCGACTCCATCTGCATGGATTTGAATTTTCCCCGTCGCTCATTTGGAAGCGCACAGAAAATCTTCCGACAAAGCAATTTAATACAATTAGCTTCCTCTGTTCCTGAATGATTCTCAATTTGTGTAATCATAAGAACAACAATAATCACTGGGACTACTACTCTCTCCACGCCCAAAAGCTCAATCCCTAATGACTCAGTTCTAATGAATAGAAAACAAAAATTGCCAGAGCGAGGCATAGATAGGTCTGTTTTACATACATATGAAAGATGAAAATAACTCAATACATGCCCACAATTACAATTACATCTGCAGGATCAACAAACTATGCACTTCGTGCAACCACTGGCTTCGTGCTTTCCGACATTGTTCCGTTTCTGGTGCAGTTAATGAGTTAAAGGTCAGGAGTCTTATTATGACCCCAATTACTGCAATGTCACTGGTAGACGGCTGATGCACTAGAAATCAGCAAAAGCTCTCAAAGGAGAGCACAATATGTATGCCAGTAACGGACGACGTCATGCAAGTACACTAAGTGCAGTCAGTGAGACGTGTGTTGTCATAGTGTACACTCAAGTGTAACCAATGAGGCGCAATTCAACGCAGTTTCTGTTTGCTGAACTGACACCAAGGTGTAGGAATCGCCGGCGTTCCATGTGAGAAGAGCCTATGCATGCAAGAAAATATCACACCAAAGATTCAGTGACCAATTTTACACGCTCTTTTACACCAATTGCTTGCCTCACAACACATAAATCCCCACAGCACAACGACAATTAGCAGATAACATCACAAGCTGGAGCACACGGAGATTAAGTGCTCACTGAAGGGTACTTCATCAGTGCATTACTGAGATTAAAATTAATTTTAAACCCTGACTTTTTTTTTTTTTTGCCCCTGGGGATTCAGATTTTGGATACAGTCTGAGGATTAAAAAAAAAAAAACGGGCTTTCACCAGCTGACTTCCTGAACCTTTTTTTTTTCCTTTTGCGAACGCACCGAAAAAAGACCTCATGTGCCAGTGCAGCTCTGAGCTTGAGGCCGCGACCACTTCCTTCGCCATGATGCATCACCGATAAACAACGGGGGCGAGCCACGGGCAAGCACCCATTAACAGGGACGAGAACGCAGGTCCGCTCCCACCGATGACACGTTGATGAATAAACTCGCCGAGCTAATCGATGACTCGATGGCAGCAGTGGCAAAGCCTGTCAGCGGCCTGGTCAGACGGTGTCAGAGGCAAACGCACTCCGAGGGCCGCCTTTAGTAAATTACAGCAGGTGTTCACTCGACTGCTATCTACCAAACAGCACACACACGTCAAAAGGCACAAAGACACACATCGATTTTTAAGACAGAGAGGACTCTTTTGGCCATTGCGGGGTGGTGTGTGACGCTCAATGTTAAGTTGAAATTAAAAATATGTATACTTTTTTGGAACTGCCACTGTGAGCTGGCCATGAAAACTGTCAGCTATTCTTTGCTGCTGGGGGGCCTACTTTCAAGAGAAGGTGACACCACACCTTAAACAATGATATTATTTTAAGTTTTCAGTAGTATTCGAAGTTTTCCAGACTGCTTCTGTGGCATTTTAACATCAACAAGATGAACCCCCCCCCCCCGAAGGGTTATGTCAATTACTGTTTGCTTAAAGTCTGCTGAAAGGCCTCAAATATGAGAGAGCAAGCCATTACAAGCGTCCAATTCACAGCTGCCAGTCGCAGTCAGTGCTGTCATGTAGTGAATGTTTTCGTATATCTGTTGTGTTTATTCTGCCTCTTTCCCTTCTTCGCTTCGACGCCTATAGAGCCTCTCGGGCTGATTGACAGAAAGAGGTTCAGGCCCGTGCCAGACAGGCATGATTGACGTCCTTGAGATGGGAAGGAGCCAGTGAGGATTTTACAGTCACTTTTGGACATGCAAAGGGCTCCGCCGTGGCACAGGGCTTATAGGTTTGAGAACCAGCATCCACAAATGGAGACGACACGAGCCACTCCGGTCTGCGTGCATTCATATGCGATTCAAAATGCAAAGATGTACCTGCGGTTCACAGCATGTGCTTTCGACTCTGCAGGCAACCACTAAAGCCAAATACTTACTAAACATATCTACAGTTTCACTTTTCCTTGCAACAGCACTGATTGAACAAACAGGTCCAGCTGGTGCTAGATAACCCACATGTCTCTGCAGGTAACCGCGCTCTTGTGCACTTATATGCGTGACATAATTTAACACCACGCGCAAGCCATGATACAACTTGCGGCGCTCCAAGAGACACAATGAATGAGGAAGAGTCTCTCTATGTGAAAGTACAGCACATATCACCCAGAATAGCTCAACAGACAGGCATTATTTCATCACTCATCAAAGACACAAACAGTTGTATGCACACACGCTAAGGCACACACATGCAACTTTTGCAACTTACTTTTTTGTCATCTTTCTGGTTTGCTGGCTGCGGCTCCATAATGTTGTTGCCAATGGCATCTGTCTGCCTGTCGTCCAGTTCATTCTGCTGATTGGCCCCTGACCGAGGGGAGCCCAGAGGGCCGGGCTCCGCCTGGTGAGCTCCATTCTGGACTTCCATCTTCCTCCGCAGTGCCTTGAAACGCAAAAATGAAATGAGAACATTGCATAAACTAATGAATTGGAAGTAAGACTGGAAATAAACAGATATGGACAGATACAAACCTGATAAATGAACTGAACATCAAAATATATGTTAAAATGTGGTTTTGCTTTACTTATTCTAAGAACTAAGGTTTGTGTGATGAAAATAAATGATATAATAAAAATTCCTGTATCATCTACACAACCCATTAGGCCGAATAATGAAACATGTTATGGTCAAAGACCATTACTATCAAACCTAATACTTTATAAACAGAATTAACTAGACAGATAAAATCATATTTTCTATGTCATGGGCTATCCATAGTAAATAGGAGTTGTGGGCAATAATAATAACTGACATTTATGACAGGGATATTTTTGACAATAAAGCAGCAAAAGCACAGCTTTAATTACTGTAATAACATTTAGTTGAGTTCGTTTCAGGGTCCTGGAGTTGTGCACGCTGGCTGACTGTCATCGCTTTTTGACATTTGATGATACTGAGCCCTTGTTAAAACAATTTAAAAAAATGTCTCACCCTCCTGAACCATGAGCACTAGCTGACTATAGCACAAAGCTTCCTTAAACACAACATGAAGATGCTGCGAATGTGTTGTGTACACAAAAAAAATCCCAGTAGCAGGAGCGTGGTGCTTTTCAGGTCCCCGAACAATAAAGCAGCAGAAAAGGCGAGCAAAGTGAAGGAGAAAATCACCCTGCCTGTGTGAAGGACAGATCAGAGCACAGCCGCATGAAATCACCAGCCAGGTGATGTTTAGCACCTAGTTGCTTCATTCCGCATTCTGGGGCCATCAATAAGTTATGAGGTCAGTTGGTGGTTCTCTCTGCTGAGATGAGCTGCCTCATAAATGCATGCCCTGAAGGACCTTTTCCTAAACATTTCAACACTGCACAATCACCGACAGCAGGCGGCCGCCCTGCAGACCTCAACCTACCTGGCCCACGTTAAAGTCCCCTCTCCACCGTGACGTCGCGCGTGACGTCATTTCATCTCTCATTAGCGTGTCATTGGGAAGAATGGCTACACTTTATTAGTGTGATTCTTGAGGTGGCGTGTATTGGCAAGTTATACGCTGTGATGGGTTAAACTGGTGCGACTATTGCACTGGGACTAGTTGCCAAGCAGGTGCGGTCCGGGGTCAGCGCTAAATATTAAAAATGACGAATGAATAAATATAAAAAGAAAAGTTGTCTACGTCCGCTGTACCTTCACTTCACGCTTTCAGTGGCGAACGTAGCAGCAGCTTTCCGGTGGACACTTCGGTGAACACGGGTAAAACAACTCTAGCTAACTTTAGCCACACGCTCTGACTAACGTAGCATAGGCTTCTAGCAACGCTGGAACGTGAAAGCGAACCGCGACTCAGCGGCAGGCGCGCGAGTGGCGCGAAACAAAGCCGAAATACCTCTGTCACTTGTTGGCTCCTCGCGGTGTCACTAGCATATCAGGGGGAAGATGCTCTGGTGCAACTGGCTCTACATCTCTGAGGCTGCTGCTGCCGTGCCGTGCCGTGCCGTGCCGTGCCGTGCCGCGCCGGACCGCATGGACGTTACACCGCTCTCACAAGTTTGAGCCTCACACTCCCGGTCCCGGTGAACGACAGAGGCGCGCGTAGCCACTGTCACAGCGGGCGCGTGCCCGCGAGCTCGCGAGCTGTCACCCAACCAGCCGCCGGCCCCCCTGTCAACCACGCCTTCGAGTGCACCTCGGAATATCCAGTGTCCTGAGGGGGATTTACAGTTGACGAAGAGGCTGGTTTTACGGTCAGACTAAGTGATATAGATGTGATAGACACGTCTCGATGCTTACATCATCAATCGATATTATTTTTGTAATGATTGAATAATCTACCCATACCTGTAACCTAAAGGAATGAACAAGGCATCTATTTTGTGACCATGAAGCTGAGGTGAACAGCAATATATCACTTGCTTAGCTATGAATAAGTCAAAATAATAAATATTAAAATGACTTGATAAATAAAAAAAATTACAATTGTATTATTATTATAGTTGTTGCTATCATGATAACTTAATTCATGCTTCAATGACCCAGCTTATACTTTTACTTTTACCTTATCCGCAATTACGCCTTCCTATAATGGCCAACGACGACATAGGTTGTTAGTGGTTAGTTTAATTTATGATTTATTTCAATATAATTGGTCAAACTGTTATTTAGAGAAAGTAAAAGTGACATTATAATCAAACTTCTCATAATTGAATTGATCAGTAAGCCTTATAAATGACCACAAGGTGGCAACATAAACTCAATAAATGGTGAGTAGAAAATTCCACAGTGAGTAGGACTAGGTTTGTTAATGTTTGGATTTTAATCAAAGATAATGCATCCAACCAACTCATTCTTTCAAATAATTTGATTAATTAATAAGTGACTCTTGGGGCCTTGTTTCTGCTCTTTTGTCCTCTCAACGCAAGTCTTCCAGTGGGCGATGACTGAGTGATGAGTTTGTGGGTAGATCCTAAGGATCCAGTAGATGCCATACATCGTGGTGACTACATGATGTATTCTCTCTTTTTATTATTATTAACGGTGTTTGTTAAGCTCTGTGTGTCATGTTTACCCCAAAGATGGATCCATCCATCTGCCGAGCTGGGCTATATTGTGAGGGGGCCATCATGTGGGTGTTGGCCCCACCGCATCCTCCTCATTGCCTTGCTGTCTGCAAGAGCCATACTGGTGCACTGTCTCCGTCCAAGCAGGAGGGAATCCACCCAAACGAACAACTGCTCCGACAGGCGGGCCCTCGTCTGTTCTGAGGGAGCGTCCGTTGCCAGCGAAGGCAGACAGGCAGTCAGAGAGGCAGGTGGATGGACAGGCGAACAGGCGGAGGCTACGGCACTGCGAGGAGCAGGAGACTGGGCCCCCGTATACTCTGGCCCCGCCGGCATATCCAGGCATGTGTCTTCTATGGAAGCCAGCAGGGAGACACAGTCAGGCCCGTCGGTGGCCCCAGCCGGCACAAGCAGATGTTTTCTGGGTATTGTTGTTCTGCCTCTCTGGTAATTGTTTTCCGTCAGGGCTGGCCAGTGGGACGAGGTGCCAGGTTGTGTTGTGGGGAAGGAGTTATGGAGACATGGAGAGACAGAGCGTGTTATCAGACATCAATGTCTTTGGAGGCTATTTAACACAGGCTGTCCAGCTTTTTTCCCCCCTCGTGCTGCATATGGCTTGAATAAACCCAATACAAATGAAAAAGGGGGAGAGCATGTATTAAATGAGGGCGTCTGGCTATCCTGTCAGAGCTGTAAAGGTATGCAATGTCCTGCTGGCTCTGAAGCAGGGTGGTTCAGTGGCTAAGTAAAAGAAAAGAAAACAACTAACCTGTGTCAAGACTATTTAATTTTCTTTTGGCAATTGCTTAAGATGCAGAGATCAATAATGTGTTATTTAAACTGTTCTAAAATATGTGATTGTGACAATTTGAATGCTGCATATTTTTCCCACTATTTCTATGTCGTAACCACCTCTTTTTGATCGATTTATGGTATCTTAGCAATGGTGTGCGTCTGGTATTGTAAAGAGAGTTTACTTTCACAGGCAATTAGCAGTTTGTTTTGCTCCAGAACACACCTAATGGACTTGAGCAGTGTTAGACACAGAGTGTTATCCTGTGATCCCGTGCTAACAAAAAAAAAAAAAAAAAAAAAAAAGCCCTCTTAATTAGCACGGTGAACGACTGAGACCTCATTACGGGGTCAAATATTCACCAGAACTTGGTGAGAGCAGGGACAGAAAGTTCCCACTAGGGGGCACTTTGAGACTTTGGATCGAAAGCATGAGCATGAGGGTCTCTGCAGTGAAATGTTTGGGTTTTTTTTTTTTTATAGTTTGTGATGTATTCAACGTAAATCGCGTGCACTTCAAATAAAACATTTCAGCCCAGATTCAAACGCAACTATTTTTTCCAAATCTCCGCGCTCTTATATTGTGCTTAGGAACTGTCAGAACTGCTGTTTGCTTTCTGATGCTTTGTGCTGGGGTCTAAATGAGGATGTTTTTTTTTTTTGATAATTATGTTTTAATTTGTTTTGTTGTTTGGTTTTTGGGGGCTTTTTTGAGGCTCAATCTATCATTTTAGTTGTGTTTCATTTCAGCGCTGCTGTCCAACATCCGCTCCTTTGATGGAGCACCAAGTTATCCGAAAGGACTTCGAGGTGATGAGAAGAAGCTGCTCCTGGGATGCTCTACTAAAAGCCCGGGTCAAGATGTTGAGCTTTCTACAGAGTGACGCAAGATGTAAGTAATTTGGTCCTATCCCTTTTGTAGTTTTTTTTTGTAGTATATAAATATATAATTGAAGGTGTTAGGTGTAGCGCGCTGCTAAGAGCATGTGGGGAAGGCAGACAGAAAAGGCATCAGCCGTTGGAATCTGCTGTTCACACGCAGCGCACTGGATGAAGACAGCATTTCAAAATCTGTCTTCACTGCCAACAGAGGCAAGTGAAAGCAAAACCAATGTCACATCTGCCTTTTTAACTATTTTTGACAGTGTCTGTGTGGTGGTTTTTTGTGTGTGTAATACCACTGTGGACATCGTAGTGTGTAGGGGTAGTTGCTTTACATGTGTGTTAATGTGTTTCCCTTTGTTTTATTGTTTATTGCGTTTACTTCTATCTCATCCACCACAGTTTGGAGACATTTAACAAAACAAGAGGCATTCAAGGCCTGGGGGTTACGGGGGGTCACACAGCGTGTGCCGGTACATCTCGCTTTACCCTGGCAGCACGAGCCACAACAGTCCAGCATGTTTACAGAGTAGCACCTTAGGCCTCATATTTCTCACACCCAGGGTGAAGGAGTGACAGCATCGGTGGGATAAGCCCTTTGTTGGATGAGATGGATTTACAAAGAGAGAGAGGACAGCATACCTAAGTAGAACAAAAAAAAAGGTGGACGCAGTGACGGAAAGTTGGGTCAGCATTGTTGGAAATTTAAATTGTTGTGTAGGCCACATTTATCTGGACTAGTCCTGATAAGATGAAGGATGCCCGCTGACACGCTTTGCAGGGCAACAGATATTTCTTCACAAGCACATATCAGTTACTTTGCGTCTCCATTTTTATCATTGCGTCCATGTGTTTCTCGATGACAATGCACGTGTGCTCCTCGGCGCTGAATCATACCTGTCGAAATCATGTCACCCGTGACTCAAACTCCACCCACCGTCGGCATGAATAATATCGCAAAAGTTCAAACACCACACTCAGATCGTCAACCAAAATACAGCTGCTGCGGCTGCTGCCGCGCGAGAGAATAACGCACCTCAGAGTCATGACCTTGGAAGAGATGGATTCACACACGCACGGGATTTTTGTCATTCATTTTTCACTAGTCAAAGGGAAACTCAAACCACTGTTGGTCTCTAAAATTCAATATTCTTGTATTTCCAAGTATAATAATTGGAAGATTACATTTATCCTGTATGACTAATACAATTTCAACATTTTGAAGAAAACATTGATAAGAAAAATGTTTTGTGAGTAAAAAAAAATCTACTGCTTTGAAATGAAAGAATGTCTACTCCATTTCTTTTTAACATTTGCATCACATCCAGGACAAAAGCACAATGTGTTCCAAGAGTAGTGGTGTCGCTTAAACTAGCAAGAGAACAAAAGAACAGTGCCTGCTGATACACCATGTGTCAACTGCCCTGTGCGAGTGTGTGTGTGTGCGCGGGCGCGCTGCATGTGTGCGTGTATGCACTGCATGTGTGTCTATATGTACAAACGTGTGTGAGCAAGCACATGCACACATTTGTGTTAGCCACAGCATGCATCGAGGTGGCATTTTCATTTTCTGTGCATTGGTGAGAACTGTGAAAAAAATGTGAATACAATTATAGCTCTCAAAGATCCAACCAGAGAAATGGATGACATTTAACGTGTTTAATTTCAAAATGTAACAAACTGGGATTTGAGTTAGGGGACATAAAGGAGAAATGTTGCGCTAAATATAATTAACCTCGGCATTAGACAAAATGGATTTGCATAGAACATGTCTAATTATGGACTCAGGAAGAAATAGGCCAACAATTGTCATTCAAACACGTTGGCTTGTGTTGATAAATAATAATATCCCGTCACCAATAGCCTTCCTGAATTGCGTTGCAAATCTTCTTTTGATTTCAGACTTGGTTATGGCTCTCCGGTAAGTTTTCCTCGCAACGGCGCATTGAAGAAATCCAGTTCAGCGCAGCCACTGCATTGCCACCTCGTGCTCAACTGCATGCCCAAGTGTTACTTTGTGTGTGTGTGTTGATGTTTCCAAGCTGGGTTGTATCATTAGGAAGTGATTCTCCCTAACAAGGGCTAAGAAGCTGTCAGGAGACATTCACAGGCAGGTTTCGCCATGGAGAGTGTGAGGAGTCTTATCAGGGTCTTAGCTGTTTTGCTGCGCCTGTTTATAAAGAGCCTGCTTTATTTGGAGTGAATGCATCCTAGCAAGGTCTCTACTGTTGCTGTGCGTTGATTAAAAGTGTTTTCGCGATTACCCGTAGTGAGTCTATTCCAGCCTAACAGGGTTACTAGCAGTTTTTAATGAAGGGGAATAATGGTTACATGTGAAAGGGGCTCGTCGGGGTCTTGTGCTGCCTCTCTCTGTCTGCCTGTTGTGAGTGCCACGGCTCGCTTTGCCGCCGTCAGTTTCGCTTTCCCTTTTGGCTTATTTGTTTGATTTGTGTTTCTGACGCTTTTCCTCTCGTGAAAAAAATGGACTTTTCGAATTTGCGCACGTCCCACGTTTGCGAAATGTCTTCGTTAAATCTGCACATTTTTACCCCGATGAAAGTGATATATCTTTATAATTGTCTCTATGCGCAGCTTCATTTGCCTGCTCACAAATGTGCCTTTTTTTTTTGTTTGTTGCAATGGCCCTTTTGTTGGCTGTGGTCAACGCTTGCATTTTCTGGTGTGAGTGAATTTCTCACAGCTTCTCGTAAATGTGTTTTTTGAAAGTCCTATTCAACATTTGGTGCAACTATAATCGGCACTAAGCCACTACGATCATGCAGACGTGTTTGTGGATTCACACATTCGGGCCTTCAGAAGTGTTGCGCTGTCTCTTTTTAATTACATTTTTTTTTTTTCTGCTTAAGCGGTTTCTAAACAAATGTTTTAAGATGAATTCGGAGTGAGGCATGATCATTTTATTCAAAGAACAATTCACTAGAAAATCAGGAAATGCCTACCCTGAAATGAAACTAGATGCAAATGCTAACACAAATCTGTTTCATGACAACTCTCAAAACTACAGGAAAAGAAAATTAAGCTAAATAATTCATTGTTTTATGTTTTAATGTTTTTCCTTTTTCTTTTTTTTTTTTTTCAAAATTAAATCATTTTGTTTTTGGCATCATTGACTCACCAGTCACACTCTCACTTCTCCTTTTTTTTTCCAGCCTGTTGTCTTTAAATTTAAACTCCGGCCCAGGCCTCAGCTCTTTGAAAAAGCTCGAGAACGCGCCTCGTTTTCCGTCCCCGGACACATTATGTTGTTCTGTTATCAAATCAAATAATTGCATCTCCAAACCTGTAGCAGAAAATCACATTTTGACAGAATGGTGCATCTCTGATTAATATATTGTAACATCTAACTCCACGCTCTCTCATCCTCTGATGGCTCCAATAGATTATAAATGGTTGACTTGTGAAGCTATAATGAAGTGACTGTCTTGTTATTGACGGGGGAGCCTCCGATGCTTTAGTGCAAAGTAGGACTTCCAACGGAGGCCCTCCGGTGCACATTATTACACTGGCCATTAAAATGAGCTAATGTTCTGTTGCCAGTGCTCCTCTCCTAAGGGACTGAAGCTGAATTCCCCTCTCACAGCCGCACAACAGACGTGTAAATTAAAGTTTGAAAAACCCCCAAAACAAAGTAAAAAAAATAAAAATAAATCAAATCCGAGACAGTCTATCTGTTGGGAATGTGGGATTTCCTCTGTTTCTGGTGAAAAGTGGGTTTAACAGTTCTTATTGTGCTACGACTGATGATAACTATTGTTGTAAACTTTATATTTGTATCATTGATCAATACATTTTTGAAGACAACTTTTTCACTCCAAATCACGAGGTGAAATTCAAATTTCTTTGTTTGTTTCGATGCTTCTATTTGTGAGTGTGTTGTTTTTTTTTTTTTCCTTTGGACTTTTTTCACTTTCTTCATCTGCAATCAGCGACATCTTGTAAGTGCAGCATATATTGTACGTGTGATTTGTGCGTGTTGTCTGCATGTAGGGTGTACATAGATTCAAGGAGCGGGCAAAAAAATGGCTGCTATTTTATTTTTATTTTTTAGTCCTGCGGTGCCACCACATCCCCCAGGTACTTATTAGCAATGACAGGGAACGTCTGATTTGACAGGAGGGTGACAGGTGTAAATTTCACACACACAATCCAACTCCACACATTAATCCAATTAATTTTGAACCTGCTTTCCTCTCTCGCTCACTCTGCCAGCTGAATCAAGGAAGCCTTCACCAATTAGCTTTATTAATGTGTTCTCTAAGAGTGGCTGGATTTACAAAGTATATATGTATTTCAATTGCATTTTTTTTTTTATATATATATAAAATGCACTTGTGACTTGAAACTGTTCATAAGAATTAAACAAAAGCACAGGACTAATTGTGGGTGGAGAGTTTGGGGATAAGGGGGATAACAGGGAAAAAAGACTCCACTTTGAGAATGTGCAAGATCTCATGCAGTTGCCTCTCTCTCACTTTCTATCCCTCCTCTCTGCTGGCGCTAAATCACACATTAGTACAGCCAGTGGATGTGTTGACAGTTTTACAAACAGAAATGTAAAACGCCATACTCAAGGGGGTCTAAGAGATAAAGGGGGGGGGGGGGGGGGGGGGGGGGGGGGGGGGGGGGGGGGGGGGGGGGGGGGAGCAGGGCAGGAAATAGAACAAACACGGCCCGCAGACGCCGAGAATGCCACGCTGAAACACCTTGACTGGCTTATTTTAATTACATCGGGTATGTGCCACACTATCAGCTATAGCCACGAGTGGTGTCAGCATATGAAGAGGAAGCACTGCTGCTCGGCACCAGTGGGATTTCCTATGGCTCGTTGCCTGTTGCCTGAGCGGATGTGGAAGTGTGAGAAGTGTAAGGAAAGGGTAGAAGCAGGGCTACAACAATAATACCTGACTTGTCTATACTTGACTTGCACAGTGAGAGCGAATAAACTCATGACCCCTCAACGGTCCGCTGACTTGTAATTCTTTCGTGCATTTTTGCATCTATTATTAGGACAGGCTAGCCATGAAATGAAGAAAGAGGGAGGGAGAGAGAGAGAGAGAGAGAGAGAGAAGGGATGGGGTAAAAACAAAACAAAGCTATCGGGCTATTTCCGATAAAAGAGTTAAGACGAAGGACAGGTATTCATAAAAGAAACGAGAAAAGACAAACGATAGAGGACAGCACATTTTTAGCCTTGCAAAGATTGGATCCTTTTTTTTTCCCCGTGCTTGTTTATATTTGGTGGCTCTATCCACCGTACAGGCGAGGGAGTTTAGCTCGTGGCTAAATGAAAGAGGCTTTTTCTTATCGGACGGAGTGAGGCTGGTGTGAAGACAACAATTGGCCCCGACTTGTCCTGGTGCTGGTAGGACACAGTCCGAGCCTCTCTGAAAGGCATCATTAGAAAGTGACAAAAGTGCCAGGGGCAAAACTGGCCCCGGCACAATGATCAATTCGGCAGACAGGACTGAATTATAGGGGGAGGGCGGGCTTTAAGGGAGGGGGACTGGAGGGGAGGTGGTATAGTACAAGGCCCCCTACTGCTTTAATTACTGATGTGTGCGTCTCCCCATTAACGGCACACCTATGGTCCACTGGCCACTCCGGGCTCGCACAAAGCTGGAGAGGAGAAAGCACAATCCTGCGGAGACGCCGGGCGAGGGAGGAAAAAAAAGGGGAGACACGCAAACCGGGGCGCTCATTAGCGAATGGTAATCAGCGGTCGAGAGGTTGGGCACTCACCTCACAAAACGCCACATGTCAATTTGTCCCCTCTCCATTCATGAGCCCTCTCCCGTTTTCATCCCGCTCCCTCATGCTCCCTTGTTGAGGAGAATTGGATGGAGCGCCGTGGGGGGAAACACTTCGGAGGGAAACGTAAACACGGGCCCGGAGCGGGGACTCCTGCCTCGGCGACAGGCCGGGGGACCGCGCTCCTCAGCTGCGGCCCCTTGGCTTCTTGTCCTCGTCTCTATGTCTTCACAAACTCACGGGGAATCCGCCGCGCTCCACTTCCATGACCTGCATTAATACATATATATATATATATATATATTTATAAATATATCTCTTTCATCTTTACATATATACAGCTCTGATGTGTGATCTATGCATACTCATCTTCGGAAATGCGATATACTCCGGGATACAGCACATTGGCGTGATATATATGTATATATATAAATTGGGATTATGCAGTCAAGTATTGCATTGTATACAGGACTTTAGGCCTACCTACAATTTCATAGTCATGTGATGAAAGGTCGCATAGCAACTGGAGGGATTATTTATCAACCCAATGAATCAATCAATCCCATTTTCGTTGCATAGCCCATATTCACACATTTTCCTCCTAGGGCTTAGCGAATGGCACGCGGCACCGCATCATTTGGCCATTACCCTTAAAAATGGTTTCGGAAAAGAAGGACAAGATCAAAAACAAAAACATCAAACATTAAATACCTCTGCAAGCCTTTCATTTGGACGGAGCCCGTTTGTTTTCTCTAGTTTTAACTAGCCCAGGCTAACCTCATATTTAACCGACCAATATGAAAAGGGTTCGCGTATCCTCATTTGTGTCTCGCCGAGAGACGGAATGTCTCCATTTCACGCCATACCATTTCAGACTGTTCCATGCCGTAAAAAAAATGCCAATGCGATCCCGTGTTCTTCGCTGATCTGCTGCAGACGGAGTTATGCTGGGAAGTTACGGGCGGAGGCTGAAAACCAGGCCAGGGTCTGTTGTGGCATCATGTATGGGCATGCCCTCCCCGCTGTGTGTAAGTGCGTGTGACCCCGATGCCGCCATCCTCTCCCTCTTCACAACGTGACCCAACACCGCAGGCGGCGCGGTCCAGTGGACAGCGCGCGAATATCTAATGCACCGAAGCCAATTTCATCTGAGCTGAAATTGGGAAACGGCTGGCTTATGGCTCTCACATTCAAAACCGAAATCAGATCTCCCCTCAGTCGAGTGGAATCAATGCGACCCTCCGTCGTACATTGAAATGAGATCCTGGTGGATTACGGGCGTCCGATCGGCGCACAACTGCACTAGCGGATCTCTCAGGAGATTCGCGTCCGCCCGAGGATTCGGAGCTTCATCCGCGTAGCCGTCCGCTCAGCCTCTCCGTCCGCCTATCCACTCCCTTCCTCTGTATCTGGGCGAGATCTAGGGGTGTGGAAGGAAATGCATTCTTTTCTCAAAAAGCTTTACATTATCGTGAACAAAGGTGGAGGTGGAGTGGCATACTGGCTGAATTCGCTTTGTATGCTCCCTTTACTATATTGCTGAATCAAGCAGAATGCTGGATAACTGTCGGCAGACAACGTGCCAGAGATCATGTGACATGCATAAAAGCGGAGGAGCGCCGCTCTGGTGGGTTTAGCGATTCCACATCTTTTGCACCTCCGTTTTCTCATCACGGAGGCTTCAACAAGGTTTAATTGGCATGGAAATAGAAGTGGTGAAACATGACAGAGACGACGCAGGCCCGGCTACTTAGAACCTTTATTACTGTATACTGTCCTTCAACCAATTATCACCAATCTGCTCCACCACAGCTCCCCACCAACATCCCGCCCTAATGATTTAACCAGGCTCCGCGCAGCTGCAAAGGTCGATAAATACAACTTGCAATCCACTGTGGTGCAAATTGAGTTTCTAGGGGGAAAATTGTTTTAAGAGCTTAAGCCCCCCCCCCCCTGCACACACACACACACACCCCCCTTGTCTGCATCGTCCCAGCTACGACACAATATCATATAGGCTAAAATGAAATACTACCATCCCTTCATGTTAAATGTATAAAACATTGTGTTCACCTCATACCTTAGATTCACCTCCGTCTTTGTCCGGGACAGCATTTTTTGCGCGCTTTATTTGCACAGGGCCAGGAAATGTCACCTTGCGATGAAAATTCACAGCTCAAGCTGTGTGTGTTTGCCACAAAACGGAAAATGACGGGACCGCCAAAGAAGCAGACAAGAAGATGTCCCAGCTATGACACAATATCATATAGGCTAAAATGAAATACTACCGTCCCTTCGTGTTAAATGTATAAAACATTGTGTTCACCTCATACCTTAGATTCACCTCCGTCTTTGTCTGGGACAGCATTTTTTGCGCGCTTTATTTGCACAGGGCCAGGAAATGTCACCTTGCGATGAAAATTCACAGCTCAAGCTGTGTGTGTTTGCCACAAAACGGAAAATGACGGGACCGCCAAAGAAGCAGACAAGAAGATGAGAAGTTACATCTGCACGGACAGATTACTCTTTCACCTGATGAACAAATACGTTTTCACACAACTGGGGCATGTTTAACAGAGTTTAACACGTAGCAGCACGAACAAAACAAACAAAAAAAAAACATTTCCCCCGAGCTAGGCTGGTTCTTCGAGACAAATCTTCGCTGCACATTTTTGGAAAATGCATTACTGTTACAGTCCCTGTAAGGATCCAACCGTGGCACGCTCATTTGGCATGGCCTTCCCGCAGACCAATTTTATTCTTTGGGCCATTGTTCGCCCAGGAGGCCGGCCTGAGCCCCGAGGGCTTGGTCAGCATTTAGGGTGTTTTGCAGAGTGGGGTGAGGGGGGAGGTGGGAGACTATGTCGATGGGCGCGGGCCAAGGCTGGGCAGGGCTGGATGCCATGGTCTCAGTGAGGGACCCTCCTTTTTGGGTAGCCCGCTCGGCCCCCTCCTGGGGCCCCCAGCGGGGCGCAGGGCCACACGGGCGGTGCAAGACAGGTCCATCTGCCCCACTACCTCCGCCTCGCTCATGCCAGCACCCTCCTATCACCTGCTCCGTCGGCACCTTATGGAAATGACCCACTGCTGCCTGACCTAGCTGCCACGCATGGCTCACCTTCAGCATATGCCACCATGGCGCCTGCGTCTGCTGTTTCAAGGGGTTTCTGAGCGGCCGGCGTGTCGCGCTCCTCCGGTTGTCGCGCAACGAGCCTTTCTTTTGCTATTCTCAGAGCAGGGGAAATAAGATCAAATTGAAATACAACCCATCCAGCCATCCAACAACCTTCAATACAGTATGCACTGAATATTAGACGCACGTGTGTTCTTACCTAGCACCGCTGTAAAATGTGAGAGGTTTTTCCTCACATGTCGTATCTCTTTGTAGTTACTGCGATACCATCGGAAGGCATATACAGTTTAGACCGAAGGGGTGTCTCTGATGTGGTCGGGTGTCAGCGAGGAGGGGGCTTTCCTTGCGCATCGACAATGGCTCTGCTTTACAAGTGTTGTTTGTACATACCTGCGGAGTGGGGCGCAGGCCAGCCGAGGGCGGGGTTCCGCACGTTGTCTGCTGTGCCGTTTCGCCGTGTGAACCCGCTGGTAATTTGATGCCACCCAAACACCAATCTCACCAGCGAGAGATCTTCAAAGAGTCTGAAGTCTGAAAATAAGACACCCTGTATTTGAGCAGCTAACACCCTCTCGGAAAAAAAATTGAGAAGAAAAAAAGTGCTGGTGTGAAAAAGAGCACTTCACTTTCAACAACTTAAAAAAAGTTGTAAGACATTAGCAGCAGCGTTTCGGAGATGTAAGCCCGGCCGTCACATTTCTTCAACTATTACAGCTAAAATATCGAGCAGAAACTGGTTTGCGACCAATGTGGTGGATCAACAATGGCTTTAAAAAAAAAATGGGTTTAATACCTGTCAATGCCGGGCTGGCACCACATATGAAGGGGAAATAGTTCATTATTAATAAAGCCAATAGAAGCTCGTGGTTACCAGTGATTATAATGGTACTGTTGTTTTTATCTTGCATCTTCTTTAAAAGCGTTCATCTTCCATATACTGTAGATTATAAAATGATCACAATTTACATGACATTCACTTCGATGGTATTTATACGTTGCAAAATCATAACATAAATAATCCTAATGCACTTGACTGCACAGGCCAAGACCTTTCATCATTTATAGAGAGAAAAACGGCAGGAAAAACTCCCTTTAATTGGGAAGGGAGACCTCCAGCGGAACTTTTGTATGTTTGCGATTAACCTCTCCTGATATTAAGATAAATATGTCTGATCACAAGTTTCTCACGCCCCCGTAGTGGGCAGGGCAGGGGCAGATTTGATCGGCGTAATCCGCGCCGACTCACTTATAACACAAACCAAATGAGGTAGTTTTCTTGCCCCCACAAATGGGACAGGCGGCGCGGCCCCATTGTGCTGCGGTGGCTGCCACCCCGGCTGAATGCGGTGAATAGGGGAGCCGCCGTGCCCTCTGTGTAGCCCCAGCTGTCTTTCACTGATGGGCTGGAAGAAGAGGCGGAGGAGGAGGCGGGGACGGGTGGGGGGGACAAGTTCAGGAGGCCTGCAGATCTACAACAGAGGCGAACAGACCGTCATGTTAGTCATAACTATCTAACCGACCAGCCAAGCGGTGGGCTGCGTTAACACCAAGCGCCGTGGCTCAGAGCATGCTAATTAATGCAGCCGAATGAGATCAGTGGTGGAGGCCCAGGCCAGGGCCATATTGCTAAATAGCTTCTTTTTTCTTTTTTCTTTTTTTTTCGTTCCCCAGAACAGGTCTGCGTGGCATAATTGCCACCAGGCCACCGCACAATGCCGCCTTTATGTCCCACGGAAAGTGATTTCATGTCCGTCGGTCCCCCATTAGCGGAGTTTCCAAAAAAATAAATACCAAAAAATGTGCCGCGAGAAGTCTGTCGGTGGTTATCGTGTGTGTCTAGTGAAGGGAAGGGGAACCGAATGGCCGACTCGGGGAATATCGAGGGCATGTGCGGGCACATGCAAATGAGATACAATGAATGCGAGGCTGTAGCCCACCGGGAGATGATGGCCGACTTGTGGATGTCAAAATGAATTCAATCTGGATTGATTACGTATCTTTTTTCGCTGTTCGAGTGAAAAGTACATTATGAAGTACATTATGAATGTACTTCATAATTATGATGGATATATTGCTAGACATTAACGTGTCCAACCAGTGCCTAACCACCCAATCATTCTTTTTTTCAACAGGTAACATTATATCATTTTATTTTATACTGAAACAATACAGGAGTCAAGTATGTAGGGGTTCCTTCATATTCTTTTGTATTTCTTGCAAGTTATGCAACAGACCAAACACTGCTCCGTCTCGTTTTTTTTTAGGCGTTGATTAACGGAGAAGAGAACTGTCAGTCTCACAGTGTAAGAGGTGAATATGACACGTTCTTTTTTTTTCTCCATCTCCATCCGATACGAGGAGAACTACTCACATGCAGGGGGTTTGATGAGAAGAAAAAAATCGGACTCCTGTGAAATTCAAAACTCACCTTCCCCCTTGTCTTTTTCCTCGACAGTTTTCCCGTACATCATTCGCGACAATAACCAAGAAATGACACTAATGGCTTTCACCTGAAATCGCAAATGATCAAGTGACAATAACGCGTTCAGGGATGTGCAGCGAATCCAAAATAAATAAATTGCACAGTGTGATGTCTCGTCTCTTTTTTTTCTCTCTCTCTCTCTCTCTCTCTCTCTCTCTCCCCTCCATATGCTGCGGCTGTCTACCATAGTAATCCCTTAAATCAAGTCAGCATGAATATAGACACCAACAGCCGTTTGGTGTGTAATGTAGCAGAAGCATCGAGCTGGCCGCCACTATAGTGCCACCCTGACACTGTCAAAGGTGCCACATTTAGCCCCGGGCTCGACTACTCAATCACTGCCTGCTTCACGGGGACCAGCGGGGCCCCCGAGCGCTTAACTAACCCCTCCAGCCCCGGACCCTTGTGAAAGGAGCTCATTCCCCAGCACAAAGGGAGAGGAGACGGGTTATCTTGGGTCCGGGTCCCCCCGGGCAACTGCTCAGGATGCAGGGCGCTTTGTGAGCCTCCCAAACTGCGACCGGAGCCCTGACAGATGTGCGCCAATGGGCTGCGAAGTCCCAGACCTGTCACTGTGGAGCCCCGCACGGTGAGCAGACGCCTGCGTGAAGTTCATCTACAAAAAAGCAAACAAAAAAACAAATATGCAATCTGGATAGAGCAGTGAGGTGACAATACTGCGCTGTGTTGCTTGATTCAAATTGCATGCTGGGAACCCGAGATGCGTCGAATAAATGTACAAGAAATGGGAGCGGAGGAGCACGGCGGAGCCATATACATCTGATCCAGTATTCACAGGTCCAGCTGGGTAGGAGGTGAGAATCCAGGGTCAAGTTCCGACACGACTCCCTGACTCCTAATTTAGAGATTCTCATTTTCAGTTTCTGAACCGAGGGCAAGAAATCGTACCTGTGAGAAGCCTTGAGGCAGAACAGGGAGAGGTGTGGAAGAATCTGTTTCTGTGGACGGGGGCAGGCCCGCTCGACTCTACCTGTCTATGTTTCATCTCTGTTGTACTTGGAATACTTGTGCCCGAAGTACTTTTTTACATTTAAATCTTGGGCGTAGCCAATTCTCCACAATAGGGTTTTTTTTTGCAATATATGAATAGGTTTGGGGGAAGGACTGTAGTTTTGGAAAAAATAAATAAAACCTATATTTGTAACCAGTTTTAAAAGGTGGCCCAGCTTCTTTTAATTGGATTTGTGGATCATAGTCAAAACACTTGGTTAACGCCAGGAAAACAATGTGGTTACAAAAGAATAAACCATTATCGGCATACCAAATTTATATTCATTACTGATCTATCCATTTTAATGTCCACATTAAGTTTTGTTGATGGTCTTTATTTGCCCTAAGATGATCTGATTCCCATTTTTCACCACTGCATCGTGTCAAAACATCTCCCACTCAGTCACAGTGCAGTGAATAAAAGGTTCTTTTTTTGAGCCTGCTGTCCGCTATGTAAATATGTGTCGCTTCGTGGTAGACGATGCCTTTTTATGCGAATAAGCAATAAATATATGGATATATAAATATATGTCTCATTTATGTTTTGATTGTTCCTGATTTGGTGCCAAATATTTAAAAAACTAAAACAAAACACATCCACACATTTCTCCCAAAAACAGAGAAGGTAGGACACACAGAAGGAGAGGGCACTTCGCAAAGAAAACGCAACAGAAGGGAGCAGACGAGCGTGTCGACAAAATCCACGGCCGATTCAAAGACACAAAAAACCACGAGGGAAAAAAAAAACAATGGGGAAACCAACTTCAAGACTTCGTCGGAACAGCACAACACAAAACGCAAACTGACAACTGACAAAGGGAAACAAAGTGGGTATACATACCTGAGAAGGGGAGGAGGCAATTGGACACAGGTGTGACACAATCAGGGAAGGCGGGCGAAGGCAGGAAGTGAAAGTGACGGACCAAACTGCAAAATCAAACAGGAAGCCAAAACTTCAAAATTCAGCAGCGGCATATCAGACCATCCTCTATTTTTGTCACGTTCGCCTGACTTTTAATCGACCACTACGCCTTTTAAAAAAAAAATCCTAACCGCCTTAAAGCCGGGACTTTCCGTGTCAGCGCGCGCGGGGGGGGGGGCGGCTTTGATTTGTCTCGCGCTTTGCCCAGGCCGGCCTCACCGTTGGCCCTTTGCTCTGCGGAAGCTGCGGCGTTCACTGAAGCGAGGAGACGACATCTCCCTTTTCCACGGAGAGCGCCATGTCTGTCTCCCCGGAAGCTTGTAGCGGAGACACAGTGCGCGCACACACACACACACACACGCACGCACAGACGCACTAGTCCCCGGCTTAACACTGCATGACCTCTCTACCCCAAGTCCTGCTCCCTGCAAACCCCCACCAACCCCCCCACCCCCACCCCCACCCCCACCCCCACCTCCACCCCCACCCCACCCCGGAGAGGAGAGGAGCCGTATCGAGCGGGAGCTTGAAACCATGCTTGTATTGTCCAAGGACTTGCCGGCACTTACCTCCACTTGGACATTTAGTGCTGTCTTGCTGGGCCCGGACAGAGAATGGCACTATAAGGTCACTGGTGAATTGCTATTTCTGTACACAGGGATAAACACACTGCTTTGTACGGATTATCCCTCCAATCTGCGCGGGCAGAGCTGAGATTTTTGGGATGTTCCGTTCGCCCCAGTCCGAGTCTGGTGTTTTTGTTTCAATTTATCATGTCACACTCCAAAGTCCGGCGGAAAGAAGGCCGATTTTTTGTTGGAGGAGCCAACACGCCGCCGGTTGTATTTTCAATGAGATGAAAATGAGATGTCAATGAGAAACAACCGCTTGTTTATTTTCTATTTATTTCCCCTAAGCATTGTTATATGTGTATTGAAGTTAGTACTGTTCCAGATTCCTTTGATTTAAATACAAGTTCTTTAAATCTCATGATTTGCCGCTCATTTTATTTTCCACGTTCAAAAATGAAATAAAACGTAAAACTGCTCGCTCATTAAGTTTTCGACCTGAAAATGGAACTGTGTGAGAAAATAAACAAACAAACCTATAATCCTATGGATAGACTGTTGATTTTAAAGGCCTGCAGAAGTTCTACACTCACCCATGTGATCTTAGGAGTGTGTGAGATGCCCAAAACAGCTGTCACTGTGCATGTACGTGGGTTTTGCACGTGGCTGCGCGCACATGTGGGTGTCTCTGCGTTTTAATAACAAGGTGTTGACTCTGCCCTTTGAGGCTCACCTGTGGGGATTCCCAATGGTGTGCTGTTGCTGTTGGGCGCGGGCGCGCGTGCTCGCGGGCGCCTGTGCCGCTTTGCGAAAAAGGCATATCTGTGCACCACAGCAACACCTGCCAGAGGCTGTGTGGTTGTGATCGAACAGAGGCTGTGTGAGTCAGAGAGGAACGTGGTGGCGCATTGCCAGGTCCGTGCACGCCCACGCGCGCGCGCACACACAGGCACGCACTCACACACGCACACGCAAAAAAAAATGCGTGATTTGTATTGCAATCATTCCAAAAACAAAGCAAAAACTTTGAAATGGCCAGACATCACACCTAGACCGTATGGAAACACATACGCACGCACACACACACACACACACACACACACGGGTAAATGTAATAACCACAGGGCCGGTGTGATCTGTGTCTCGCTCCCTAGGTCTCGCTGGCTGTGCAGGACCCCAGCAGCTCCTATATTACAGCAGTAGGCAGGGGAGCCTGGCAGAGCCACCGGCCCTACAAAGTTCAATATAAACGAACAGTGGGATCTCCCAGGGACCTGGCAGGAAAAAGCTTAGCAAAGTTAAAGCCTCACCGGCCCTTTCCTGGCAGCCCGTGCCAGTGGAACAACACACACGCGCGCACTACATATGGGCACAGGGGCCTTCGCACGCTCGCGCAGTCTGTGCACGCCCCGACGGCCCACCTACGTGCCCCAGGGGGGCCATTGTGGAGCTTTGATACTTTGCCAATATGCCAGTCAATTTTTTGCACACGATGCGTTTTCGTGATCATTTGTCGTGTAATTTTTAACTTTTAACTCGCTGTGGTTCATATTCACATTCTGTGGTATATACAGTACGTACAACCCAAAAATCAATGAGAACACGTTGATTTTAAAAAGAACCAGTGTCATAGTCAAAAAAGTGGTAGAGGAGTGTAATAAATGTGAGACAGCCATAAAAACCTTATGGGATTCATTTTTTAAATCGATTTGGCGCATTGGAAATCAAAAAGGAATTTTCTCGCCGAGACTATAATAAATATGTATATATATTTTTTAAACCCTTATCCAATTTATGTGCTCAATTTACGCTAACAGCATGAGAGAGGCTAAGTAGTGGTGGTGAAGATGCACATAGATATAAATGATGGACTTTTAATTTTATTTGCATCTTTAAATCCTGTCGGTGTCCCCTGTGTAAACTACGTACGGCTCCTCTTTTCCCAATGTAAATATCATACTTAAAGGAATCACCTTTACTTATTGATGACACACAAGGACAGTCAAATATCAGGAAATAAAAATCCCTGACTATATTCCTATAGCGGACTTATTGCTCCTTTCCTGCTCTCCGTGTATTGAGCCTTCCTCTCTCTCTCTCTCTCTCTCTCTCTCTCTCTCTGCTTTTCAGGGTTGCTCCCCTCTTCAGATGGCTGCAGACGCAATAATGACCCGACAGATGGGTTTATTAGAGGGTGGTTAAGGCAGCCAGCGGGTGGTTTCGTTCGGGGCGAAACCAAGAGACCCAGCCCCGTGGAACTCTGGGTGAAAAGGAGACTGCCGGGAACCGAGTGTCTTTGACTCCGTCCTCAGTTGTTGGTCTCCCAGTGTCTCCCTCAGATCGGACCCCGATTGCCAGGCTGTTGTGCGGTTGCCCCTTGTGTCCCGCCCGCACATATGTGCGCCCTTGCTTACGCAACGCCTCCGCGCTGTGTGTGTTTCGGCGACATACGTAAGCCGGCCGCCGGAGAACACGCGAGCGCGCGGGCCTTTTGACATGCAAATGAGACGGAGCTGGCTTTGTGGGCTACCTGCGCGTCAATGCCGTAGTTTAAGATGTCATCTGTCTCTTTTTGCCTCCCCGTTCGGAGGGGCGGGTGGCGTGCTTTGTGTCTCCAGCCCCAGGTGTCAAAGGAGGTTCCTCTAACCCTCGTTAGCGTCCCGGAGTGCGTGTCTCTCTTTGTGCGCGGGTGTGTGTGGGGGGTGTGTGGGTGTGCGCGCGCTCCGCCGGAGCGGGCCTCTCCTCGCTCGGACAATATGGGCCACATCAGATCATACGGAGACCTCATTATTCCCCGTTTACACTCCGAGGTCTGTCCCACCCTTGTTAGCTCACGCCGGCCAATTGGGCTCAATAGAATTGATTTAGCAACATAAAAGGCAAAGAGTGGGACGTTAGCTCGGGCGGCCCCCCGATGGAGATTCGGCCATCAAAGGGAGGGAAACGAGTTAATTGGCCCCTAATTGCCAAATTGAAAGAAGATCGGGAGTCTCGAAGAGGCTTTTTCTTCCGCAGGGATTGTTTTGAATAATTGATGAGCGTCAAGTCCTCTGCAACCAAATGCTCAACCGTGTGGTTGACGAACAGGGTGCGATGTGACTCACGGCGAAAATCGGAGAGCCCCTCAATCGTGACCCCTGTCTTCTGAACGGCTTTGTGCGTTTATTAAAAGATAAGAGCCGGATGCCGTCGTCAGCGCTCTCAAACCGCCCACAAAAGAGGCATTCTGTGCTCAGTGACACGCAGAGGAATCGCCTCAGAGGATGTTACGCCACTTATAGGCCACACGTCTGCGGAGTGTAAGGCACACCTGAAGGGGGATATCAAAGGCTTGTCAGGGCCCGGCGCAGGGCTCTTCACGGTCTCTCACCTCCCAAACCTACACCCAGTTACCCCAACCCCCCTCTAACCCTAACCCCAAAACACCCCCCCCCCCCCCCCCCCCACTCAAAAAGGTCATCCCTTCCTGGCCGCTACCTAAATCCAACCCCCTAAAACCACGGAAAGAAGGAGGGGGAACCAAATGAAGGCCGTGAACACGGAGCTTTAAGCCGTTTTTTTTTTTTTTTTCTCCTCCCAGGGCGAGGAATCTGTTTGCCTTTGTTGTCTCACTCGAGCAATGTAATGGCTTATCCAGTGCCCTCTAAATCTATGTTTGAAATTCTTTGAAAGGAACTGTACTTCAGTAAACTGCATAAATAATAATAATAAAAAAAAAACGCATCTTTATCATCCTTCACATCTGTCTTTAGTTTATGTCGGAAGAGAAAGGCCTCAGTCAGACAAACCCGTGCAAACACAATAAACCTTATCGGAACCCCCACGTCAACAAAGTCCACCCACGTGTGTAATCTTCCTTAATCTGTCACCCGGACCCAGGGTAACGACACGTCACCACAAGTGTTTTGGCTCGGCTTTCCACCCTCCGCCATGTTGACGCCCCGCGTCCCGTCAGAAAAAAAAAAAAAAAACTCTCCCTGACCCCGCCTGCCGCCCTCTGGCCTCCCTCCAGCTGAGGCCGCGACCGCCGTCTCAGCCGCGGCTTGGCCCGGAGCCGACGGCACGCCGCGCGGCGACCCCGATTCAGGCGGCGTAAATTTGGCCCGCCCTGACACGGCTGTGGGCGCCGCGTGCACCTGAGATGTAAACAAACTTCAGCATGCCCCAAAAAAAAAAAGAAAGAAAAAAGAAAAGAAACGAAAAACGACCGACAAGGCCCCCCAAGCCAACAGCATCGCTCACAAACGCTTACGCTATCCACCCTTGACTCAAGACGATGCCGGCACCACACTTTTGCCTCTTCTCTTTCCTTGCGTGACACGGACGTTTGCGCCGAGCGCCAATCGGCGTGACAGTGTGACCCCCAACCCTTTTTTCCTGCTTGTCCCCACATCCCATCTCCGCGTCCACCGTCCGCCCCTCATCCAAGGCCCCCTCCCTTTGACGCCCCCAGATGTCCCCCCCCCCCCCCTCCTTCCCCCTCAGTGACAATATCCTGGTAATGGTGGCCTTTGTTTTTCTTGGCCCGGGTGCCTGGATTTGTCAGGACGCATTTCCTGCCCGCAGACTGAGGGGGCTGCCGCTGCGTGGCAATCTGGGCTCACTTCTCAGGCAGCTAAACCCTTTGACACTGTGCTTTTTAATTAAAATTACATTATGATTAATCAGGCAGAAGGAGGAGGGACCCACCCCCCCCTTCCCCTCGCTTGCACTCCGTCCACCTCCTCCTCTCTCCTCCTGCTTCGGTTTCCAGGCAGGTTTGATTACAACCTGTGACGGACGCTCCTCACTGCCAAGCCGCTAAAGATGTGCTGGCAGATGCGGCGGCCCCGGCCAGCTTGTCAAGCCCCGGGGTAGCGGGCAAGCCGGGGAGAGCGGGGACGGAGATACAGAGGAAAGGACCGAGGAGGAGGAGGACGACGAGGAGAGGGAGGAAGGGGGGGTGGGGTGGGGGGGGCAGGAGGACAGAAGGAGCAGAGATAGCCAGAATATGGCAAGGGGAGAGCGTGCATAGGAAAGAACAGACATGTGACAAGCGTGGAAGGAAGAAGAAAAAAAAAAAAAAAGAAGAAGAAAAGTCACTAGTGACGAGCAGAGATTTCAAATCCACCACACTCCAGAGACCGTGACAAGCCATCAGGTGGAGTGACAGGCAGTGCTGCTGGTGCGGCTGTATCGATCCGGTGAGAGCGCTGCTGCGGCACACACGCGCGCACACACACACACTCACTCGGAGGCGGAGAAATGATTTCTCCCCACAGCCGTACAAGGCGCCCGGATACAAGAGCCTATACTTAGCTCCGGTGTCTGGACTTGTACGCCGGGTTCCTTCCGGAATCGCGGGCGAGGAGGGGGCGGCACGCGCCCCTGTGACTTGCGTGTGTACGTAGGCGCGCGGCGTCCCGTGTTTGCTCGCTCAGACGGAAACGGCCAATGTCGGACATAAAAAACAAATGGCGATGGCCAACGACGGGCATGTGAGTGAGAGGCCGCAACAGGCCCCTCAGTGTTACCAGACGAGACGGACACGCACTCGACGCAGAGGGTACCTGGGCACTGTGTGTTGCAAGTGGGAGGCCCGGCATGTTTTAATCCTCGCCACATCAAAAAAAAACACACACACACTTTTTTTGACCATCAGAACATCCTTACGAGGCCGTAAGGGGCTTTTAGACGTGTCCGATGAAAAATATGGAGGTTTGTTTATGTGGGAGTGTTTTATATAAAAGCCAATTGCCGTCACAAGGAACGAAAGATTGACAGACCATCACTTCTTTTTTTTTTTAAGGAAAAGTTGATATTTTTCCTTTATTTTTGACCATTCAAATTGCACCCGTTTATGTTGTGAAATGACATGAATAATATGTTCATATTATATGGTAATTCACGTGAAAATGATCTTGTTGCAACAGAAATACACTTATTTTTTTCAGACATGGCAGCAGTACCCTTACGTAGTTTGCTTTCCGTCACAATGCATTAAAGGAGGTCCTTTAGGCTCCCGGTAAATCGGAACAAATTTCTGTTCGCGGATGACATTCCAGGGTCATGACCCCGCATTATGTACAATAGCTGTGAATAAAATGTCATTTTGTGGCCACGTCTCGAGGACTGAACGTTTATGACCGTGTGCATTTAAGTGTGTAAGCGTTTCTTTCTCTGTGTGTGTGTGTGTGTGTGTGTGATCATGCAGTTAAGTAAGCATTGCCATTGGTGAGCCCGCTTCCCTCATTACGTACAACTCAAATTGACACTTTCTCTATCTTTTTGTGGCGCTTTTTGCATCCTGGGTACACAGTGGAATGATAATCTGCATGAAACGTTTGAATCTGAAATGATGAATAAAAAAAAACAACGTACCAATTTTCACGCTAATTACATTATTTGTGTTCGGCGTTAAAATAATTATTGTTTGCCTTTTTAGTGCCTGTCTCTCAGCTCTCATCCATTCAGGCCCCGGAGCTGAAACGGGCCCTGCACTAGGTGTCCTGCGGCCACATTGACAGGCAGTATTAAAAGCCAGTAGGTGGTCTTTCACTGTCACTCGGCAGAAGCCCCTCGTCACAGCACATTAATTACACACTCTCACCAGCTCAAACAAGCCATGTCTGTTCGCGCGTGGAGACAGATTAAGATCAGAATGGAGTGTGTGCTTTTCCCTCAATCCAGACTTGACTCCCGGCCCAAAAAATCTCAAGAACACGCGGCGATAGTGGTCATGCGAGGCAAAGTCAGCAGTCACTATTTTAAAATGCGAAAAGGAATCTGCGCCGACTTTTGGTGGACCCTGTGACGAGTCTTGACGAGTGGGCTGGAGAGGAGAGCGCGCAATCTGGCTGCGTTTGGATTTTTATTTATTTTTTGTTATTAATTTCTCACTTAAAATAACAGGATTGATGCCGTGGCGAGCGAAAGGAAATGTCACTGCACCCATGATGTCACTCCCCCACTCCGTGTGCACGTTCTCACGCGTGAGCCTGTATGCCGGCACAGTTTGCGTGTGTGCCTGTGTATGCACGGCGCACGAGTGGATGCACGCAGGTGTGCAGATGCATGTGCATATGCTTGGGTTCCCAGCAGAGCCGGGGACCGTCGCCTTCCTCCCTCTGACCTGACCCGGCCGTGAACTCGGTGGCCCCCTCTCGATCCATACGTATCGTTTACCCGACGCCCTCGCTGCCGCCTCGCCTAATGCACGGAGGCGTGAAACACCTCGTAATGCTCAATCACAGCGGGGGCACCGCTTGCTAGGAGCCATCCGGAGTGACAGCACAGGGCCGGGGAGGGCGGTCCAGCTGAGGAGGAAGGGAAATGCCACATCGCCCTCAGGGAAAGGGAGAAAAGGGAGGTGGTGGTGAGAGGGGAGACGGGTAAGGGGCCTGAGGGGTGTGGGGGGAGGGGATTTCCGGGGGATTTAGGTCGGGGGGGTCGGGTGGGGGGGGGGGGCGGCTGGGGGGACATGGAGGGGGGGGGGGGGGGGGGGGGGGGGGCGGCTGTGGTGACATGATGCGGATAGATGTGAAAATGCTTTCAGGTAATAGGTATATAAGCAAAGAGGAGAAAACAGCTAAGATTTGTGTATCAATGCTAAAGTTTCATCGATGTAAGGACTGACAAAGAGCAGAAGCTTGAATATCTCCTGTGAAGGGACTTCTTTCTTTTCGTTGACCGACATCTGCCGGGGCATAAAAATGCGGATCGTATCAAGCACAGCACGCACACCTCACCGGCGATTGGAAGGTTGCTTTTGGGCCCCGGGTAGTTTACGATCAGCTGCATAGAAATACATAAACAATAATAAAATATAAGATTACACAGAAACTAAAGGGTCGCGCAGGAGAGCTCTTGACCATGTCTGACACTTGACAATCTTGCTGTATGTCAGAATTAAAAAGAAGAAAAAAAAAAAAAAAAAAACCTCAGTTCACACCATAACGTGAGATCTGCAATTTTATATTCATCCCATCTGGACGTGAAATCTTCACACCTTCGGCAGATCACGGAAAATTTCCCGGTGTGAACGTGGCCCAGAAATCTGAAAAGGTCTTAGTCGGGCATCAGGATAGCGGAAGAGGAGACGCTTTTCCCTCGTAATGGGCGTAATGCTGGAATTTGCAAGTGAAAAACACCGAGGGGAAAGAGAAGACGAGGAGGAGGAGGAGGAGGAGGAGGGAGGGAGGGAGGGAAGGAAAAAGATGGAGAGGGAGAGAGAGAGAGAGAGACGCAACAGACGGAAGTCACACTTGTGAAATTGGAGGTGTGAAGGAAAAAAAGACTTGATCACGTTTAAAGGCAGCTTTTTGGACTGCTGTTTTAAAACCCATCAATGTGATGCTTTTTACTCTTCCTTCTCCGGAACAGTCTGCGCTTTTTACTCTTTGCCAGCAAACTTTGCAAGAAGAAATGTCCCCGAAACACAAAAACGCAGGATGCTCAACATGTCTGCGGAAAAACTGCCGCATTTTAGGGCGGGACTGTCTTACAGCGAAATTCTGCGTCTAAACATCGACCGTCCATCTATCTGGGCGAACGTTAATAGCGGGCGCACACGCCGAGCGTCATTCCGGGACCCGTTTTTTTTCTGATTCACCGACGCCTGCTCCACTTGTAAGAAAAAAAACCTGACTCGCTAGCATCTGAAGAATCTTTACACATACATAAGCGTAAGCTCGAGACGGTGTGAGACACCGACGTTGGCAGAGGGACCCATCTGATGTAACGGAGAATTGAAAAAAAAAAAAGGGTCTCTCAAATTCAGCACAATTTTTTTTCTTCCGTGAAACAACAGGACAAATGTTTTTTTTTTACCGCCCCCTGGCAAAGCCTCGCGTGTCCTTGCCCGTGCCCTGTGGACCCATGCCCAGGACCCGGGGCCTCTCCCAGGCCAAGCTGCCCAATGGTCCAGTTAATCATATGCAGCGCCATGAGGAAGCTTACGTCGGCCTCTGCCAGTTTGTGCCTCCGTAACTGCAGGGTGTCGAGGCCAAAACCACAGCATAGGGGGAAAGAGGCGGGGGGGGGGGGCTGACAGACTGGCTTGGCACATAGGGCCTTGGCTTGGATCTGAAGACGAGCGGAGCCCTTCAGAACCTGAGCCGGTACCTCCTCCGTGCGATTCGCTGCTGGGCGGCCCCCGCCGACAGCGCGGACAGAGCCCCCACGCTGAACCAATGCAAACATTGACATTGCGGCCACTCAGCGCGCGTTGGGGGGGGGGGGGGGGGGGGTTTTCCCGGGGGGGGGGGGGGGGGGGGGGGGGGTTTGTCAGGAACCTATGAAGGGCAGTTGGTGGGTTTTATGTGAGTCCCGCACGATCACTTGCTGCTGCCCCTCCTAGTTGGACTGTTTAAAGAAAACGGTTCCCATTGGTGATACAATGTCAGGCACGTGTATACCCACATGACATTTGTTCGATGCAAGACATGGATGACCTTAAGTTGATGGAAAAGACAGAAGCCAGTTTCAAGAAATAAGGTTGGACAGCATACCGTCACTGGGATGACTACACAGTTTATTGACACTTTTAATTGAGGAGACCCAAGGAAGACACATATGAATGAAATAAATAGACGGTTTCAGAATGCTCGGTTCATACCTTTTCAATGTTTGAAATTCATGTACGATCAAAAGTACTCATGAACTTTCGCCAATCGCTCACGGTGCAGTGCAATAGGTGGAGGTCTAACGCGAGCACTAGCGCATTGCGATCTGTGCGCTGCTGTGTGTGAGCTTCAGCGCGCGCCGCCGCAAAAGAGCCGCGAAGGATTGACTGAAAGCACGTGGCGGGGCTGGCCCCTGGCCGACTGTGACCTTTGACAAGTCTCTGTCACTTCTCACCTCTGCAAGACGAGCTCTGTCATACCGACGCGCACAATATCACATGCACCCCCCCCCCCCCCCCCCCCCCCTCCATCCTACCGTCTCTTCAATTAAAAGCCTAATGGATGTTTTAGCACTCTGCCACTTTGATCACAGCATCCTGATCTGCCACTGCAAGATCTCCGAGAGGCTGAGGGGAAGGATGGAAGGAAGGAAGGGAGGGAGGAGGAGGAGGAGGACGAGGACGAGGAGGAGGAGGAGGGGGGGGGATATCTTACAGGCTAGGAGGGCGCTCTGACAATATAATCATAGTGAGACACTGTAGCGTGAGGAATTTTTTTTTTTCCTTTTTTCACACGCGCCAGACCCAAAGGGGTGGTCCCGGTCAGGGCATCTCGCCCGGAGAGCCTGGTCTCACCTCAGTGACATGGAAGCCACCCTGGCTGTCACTTTGCATCTCCGACGCCCAGAGAGGGAGACCATGAGCGGCCTGACAGGGCCAGCGGAAGGTGAGGACCCAAAATGCTTGAGACACGCTTGGCTCAGAGCCAAACTGCGCTCCTCATCCACTTCCCTCTTTTTCATTTTTTTTTTTTATTTGTTTTTTCTCCCCTCTCCCCCCCCCCCCTGCCCTGACACTTTCGGAGTGTCCATGTGAACTTTTATACTTTATGATCTTTCTAACCTTTACATCATGTTGGGGGGGGAAAAATACGATCGGAAAAAACAATTCGTTTTCCCTCCTGAGAGCTAATCTGGCTTTCTGACACCACAGAAGAAGGTTCGCCGCATTTTTAATCAAGCCGGCTTTTTGAAATACAAATGCCAAAAGAGTCTCGGATAATGTAGTGGATAAACGTCATCTAAAAATAAACCCCAATGGAAAACTCGTCGTGTAAAACCCAAACCAAAAGCCCTGAAATCAGAAATCACATGATCAAAAAAAAAAGAAAAAAAAAAGGAAGCCTCGTTATGTTACACGACATGGAGGGAAAAGAAAACACTGGGGAGTGACTGATACTACACCTGATGACGAATGTTTTGGTTACGCGTGGGCGTTGCATTCCACATCTGCACAGTCATCTGAACACAGAGGGGCGTCAGAAAACTATTTCAGTCAACTCTTTGAGTTAAGATCAAATTTTTTATTCTGAAAGTTACTTATCGTGATGTCTTTTTTTTTTTTTTTTTTTTTTAAGTTTCGGTATGTTTTGCAATCAACAACATGCAAGCACGGGGAAACGTAAGGAGTACCTCACAAAACATATATATATATATGTATATAAATAAATATAAATGAATATTTATACATTTGTAAATACATTTGTTCGCCGCCGTTCTCGTTTTCTCTCAGGGGTCGACAGTTCAGCCATATAAAACTAAAAGTTAAAACTCCTCGCCAGGCGAAAAAATGATGGGAAACGTAAGGAGTACCTCACAAAATATATATATATATATGTATATAAATAAATATAAATGAATATTTATACATTTGTAAATACATTTGTTCGCCGCCGTTCTCGTTTTCTCTCAGGGGTCGACAGTTCAGCCATATAAAACTAAAAGTTAAAACTCCTCGCCAGGCGAAAAAATGATTTCTTCTTTCCCGCACGTCCACAGCAACTTGTTTCTTGCACGTGACTCACTCATCTGTGACAAAACTTAATGGCCCGAGACAAAAGTGTGACTGTCGCTGTTGCAGTAAAAGGCCTCTGGAGATAGTGAAAACCTAAAGCAAAAAAAATCAACACTTGTGAGACACCGATATATTTATATATATATATATATATTGTTTTTTACACCTCTCAGTGTATTTGAGTGCAGAGCAGACCATGTCACCGGGTGTGTTCATACTTTCTGCATTATTTACAGTCAAGCATCTATAGATTAGCATATAGACTTTCACTTTCCGGAGCAGTAATTGATAGCTCCTGTGATTTTAGAAGTGAGGTGGTGGCCTTTATGCCTTTAACTTCCCTCCCCCCCGGTTGATTTATTTTCTTCTCGAGAAATGATTATGTTAGCTGTAAACATACGGTGCTTTGCGTCGTCTCATTTCTGGGCTCTATGTCACTTGCTTCGTTGTACCTAGGTGTGAGGGCTGATATTTACGAAATACGGTGACTTGATGTGAGGCGGAACAAGCGGCTTTATCTGTGCATCTGCGGGTTACATAAGCCACTATGAGTCGTGCTATTGTTTGGACTCTATTGCTACCTTCTACTTGCCCCCATGAGGTGTCATGGAGGAAAAAAGACAAAAAAAAAACATGTCCCATTAGTCAAACAAACGCACTTCAGGTGTGTTCTGAGTACCTTTCGAGGGCCGATCCACGTCAGGTGTGTCGCGCACACACCTGGGACTGCTCTCCTGATCAGCGCTGAGCCACGCAGTCAAGAGAAACACATCCAGGAGATTCACTCCGACAAACATCAGGGAGATGCAGAACGGCCTTGCTTTTCATCCATCCATCCATCCAGCCACACTTTGTGGCCTTCGTTCATACACATCTATGAGCCCCAACCCCTCCTGATCCCGCCATTCTCCGCCGCGCGGTTGAACTTGTGGCCCCTGCCTCCTCGTTGACCTCCTCAGTGGAGTGCCGCGAACCCACCGCCGCCCCTTCCTCCCATCCACTCCACCAAACCCCCCCTCCCCCCTCCTCCCCTTGTTCCTGCTCTTTCCGCGCAGCAGACCGCCGATCCCGCCTGGCCGCCCCTTGCCGTCTCGCAGAAGTGCGAAAATAAGATGGCATTGGATCTATTAACACATCGGGCTGAGTGTTAGTGAGGAGGGCCCCAGACGAGACCACTCTCTCTCAAGGTCCACCGACCGCCACCGTGGCCCCACTCTGGCCAGGGGCGACGTGGAAGGTTGTGGAAGGGGAGGGGGGGGGGATTTGCTGGACTGGATTGGTCGTCTATAGGCAACTGCAGACATCGCCATAGGAAGGGGGGGGACGCGGAGGGTGTCCTGCACAGGGCATGCTGACACCTGTCCACTTGAAGTGGACATGTTCATTAACACAATGTCAATTGATTGATTGGTTGGACGAACGATCGATAGCTACCTGTCGGTACTTGTGTGATCCGGACAAAGGAAGCATGGCACTCCCCAACCGAGGCTGAAATGATTTTTATGTTACGTTATGTGTTTTTTTTTTTTTTCAAGGAGCGCCACATTTGTGTTGTCTTTGATGTTTTTCGAAGTGGGCTTTGATGTGCTTCAATGCACACGGCCATTGTCGTTGGCTCGCACGCGCGCGCGAGCAAATTCACCCCGATCCGTCGGCGTATTTTCTATTCAAGAAGGTAAAACATAAACTGCCACATAAACTGCCATTTCTCAGATAACCTTGTTCCAATGTTATGATGACTTTACATGTGCTCGCATCCACAGGATTTCACTCCTGAACTTGTTGGCACACCGAGATGTAATGTGTGTCGCTCTCCGAGTGTCTCTACCTCGGCGCGATTGCACGCCCCCACACATCCACCAGCTCAATCACAACAGCAACCAAAAAAAAAGGAAAAGGAACCTCACAACTTTTTGTCACACTTCAATCACATAAAATTAACCAACCGCATGTTCAGAATTAATAGACGGTGTTTTCTGCTATTTATTCAACTTCTGTTTTAGCAAAGGATGAATGGATACACGCTCGCTAACACACACACACACACACACAAACATTACTGGAAGACAAAGAAACAGCGACAGCACTAAATGCTTATCCTTAACATAATTACGGCATATTCCGGTTCGGTTTCTCATGCTGCCAAAGGACGCAAATTCCAGCATTGCCCCTGCGCTGTACAGCATGTGGCCCCTCCGTCAATGGGGGCCGGTTACCGAGCAGATTAGACATTTGATATTTACAGGTGTGAAAAGATGCATTTTTCTAATACAGTGTGAAATTCTTCTGTTAAGTCTCTTTCCAATAAGCCTGTTCACAATGGGATGAGGGAGAGGGAGAGAGAGAGAGAGAGAGAGAGAATCCAAGAAGCGAGTTGAATGTATTTTTTTTTTTTTTTGGCTCTGTATTTTAAAAAGAGCTGAGGCGTAGCTGAGCGCAAGTCTTAAGAAAAAGTGATAAAATATACAGCGAGAAAAGCTTCCAAAGTGTCGGGAAATTAAAGCAGGGCGCAGCAGCAGGGTGGGGGGGTGGGGGGGGGGGGGGGGGGGGGGGGGGGGGGGGGGGGGGGGGGGGGGGGTTGTTTGTCGGGTGGTGGTGGTAGAGCAGTGTTCAAGACGACTGCAATCTGCTTATCTGACTCTGAGTGAGGACCGGCGCTCAGAGGCCTCAGACGTCTTCTGGGTTAAAGACATAGCTCCTGGGCTATGATCAGCAGGTTGATACAGGAGACTACATGCAGTCTGTCCGAGCCATTACATTACTTTCTTTCTTTTTATATTAACGCAGCAATGCCGTGAGCCAAAATCCAAAAGGCGTTCTCTATTTCTCATTTGGCAAGACCCTGCAAACTCAGGCCGACGGAAGCAGAGACAGTAGTGAAGAGGGGGAGGCGGAGCAGAGTCCAGGCAGAACGTGAAGAAAATAGGTGGCTGAAGGAGCTGGGTGATAGCGAGGGCCGGGGAAAGTGATGGTGGTGGTGTGTGTGTGTGTGTGTGTGTGTCTGTGTCTTAGGGGAGGGGGGGGGGGGGGGGGAGGGTTGGTGTCTGTGTCTTAGGGGAGGGGGGGGGGGGGTGTAGTGTTGTGACCACATGCCCTCACCCGTAGCGCGTGGCTCGGAGCCCAGACGAGACGACGTCGGCGCCGCCTGCCTCTCTCGCTCAACGGAGCGAGGGGCCCTTCTGCACAGGAGTCGGGAACAGCAGCACTGGAACGCACCGCGCCAACTCCGCACCCTGTGAAAAAACAAACAGCATTATCCTCGGCCGGCAGATCCCTTACGACTGGCGTTCGCGTCCATGACGGCCGACGTGGAGAAGGGTGACACGAGGTTAAGCCGTCCAAATGTTGAACTGTGGGGAGGAGGGGAAAGAATCAAAGGACGTGAGTTGAGGATCAGGTTATTATTCTGAATCGATGAGGGGCGATGGGCGTTGATTGAGTGACAGTGAATATGAGTCACATCATCCTCAAAATAAATAAGCATTTTATATATATATATATATATAAAAAAAGCATAGCACACAGAAGCTTGCGCAAGCCCGCTTTCTTTGACGCTTCGCTCAATAAAACTCTGTCTCCCCATGTTTTTTTTCCGATTCTTGTTTTTTTTAATCTTTTTTTCTACCAGTTGTATTAGGGGCTCCTTGGGCCGGTTGGCCTCTCTTTTTCTCCCACCCTTTAGAGGGCTGTCACACAGCTTGGCCGGGCGGGCACGATCGAGGCAGAGAGACCTCCTAATTAATGGTGGCAATCTTGCCGCGCTCAACCAGCCCTTACATTTCTTTGAAATGAAAGGATTAGCTCGGTGCATTAAGATGTATTTAACCTCCAGCACTTGCTCTGTTTCAACAAGTATTAAACAGGCCATTAAATAGAGTGGGGGGCTTAATTAAAGCGGACAAAGGCCAGCGCGCTGAATGCGGAGCGAGGGGTGGATCCGAGGAGCCGGGACGGGGTTTCGCTGTTCGCATTTAGCATCTGCCCAAAAGAAGAGAAAAGAAAGGGCCCAACGCGGGCCCTCTGATGTACACACAGACAGGCTGCTAAATAAACCCACCCTGCGCTCTAAAGCGTTTGGAAAAACATGTCTAAAAAAAAATATTTATAAAAACGCGCACAAATATTCGTCACTTTTATTTTGTGTCTTCCGACCATCGCTTGCTTCCTGCTTGCGTGGTGAGGTGACATTTGTTTTGTTTTTTTCCGTTTTTTTTTCATAAAGATACATGTAGCCTGCCCACATGGGGAGCTGCGGCCAGGAAATCGCATAAATCTATTTTGTAAGTTGTTGATTTTGCAAAAACAATCAACTGCTACCGCGCGAGCCGTGCCAGAGCCCCTGCTGAACAATGATGGTATTGTTCACTTGGGGAAAAAAAAGAAAGCTGGCGTGGGCTGCTGCATTTATCAATTTTCCCTTTCTCTTTTTTCCTCGCCCACTTGCTTGTTTGTCATGGCATGGCGAAGGCCCCGTTTTGGGGCCCAGCAGGTTGTCCTGTGCGCGTGGCATGGCCTAAAATTAGTTCCAGTCAGCGGTGGCCTTTTTTGCAGCATTGTCACAGCGGATGTTTACAGCTCTCTTTTTATGTTTGCGACAATCATATTTTTTTCCCTTTTTCTTCAATTAAAAACTAAAAAGTGTAAATTATGAAATGAATTTGGGATCTTGTATTAGACCATCGCGACACATTCCACGCCGAACTGTCCGGGAATGTGATTTTGAACTCAGTACGTAGTTTAATTCCTTTCAGCCGCTAAATGGATAACCAGTGAACGTTTTTAACGGTGTCTCTGATCGGTGTGTAAAAGCGTTCGATCTTAAAAATCAAAGTGGCAATCACTCTGCGCAATCAAGAGACGAGAACATGATCCAGTCTGAGCAACAGAAGTGAATTTTGAAACTCCACAACACAACAGACATGACGGGCCTGTCACACAGTAGAGTGTTAATTAGTTTTCGGATTCTCTGCCCTCCCTCCCTCCCCATCCGTCTTTCCTGCATGAGTGTATCGAGAATGACGTGGCTCCGTAGTTAAATACATTCCCCATCACATGTCATTAGTCCCCCACTGCTGCGGGATGGGGCCGAACTGCTTTTCTCGGGTTGTCTGGCATCGAGACGATTAGCCCGAAACTGTATTTCAAAAGTGTTTGTCAGGGCGCGTGGCATGCCGCGGCGAATCCCGGGTAACAGATGGGTGGGCTCGCGGAAGGACGGACCCGGACGCGGCGTGCCTTAACGAGCACCGCGAAACCCGTGGCACAAACCTTCGGCCCGTATTACCGTAGCACCCGGGCACGTGCTGTGGCCCCGGGGGCGACCTCTGTGGTGGCCTGTCTGCCGCCCCGGAGAAAATGACACCGACAACTAACAGGGAGAGCAAATTACAAAGGTTATGGCTGAGCAAACATTGATCAGCGGAGTCCAAGTCGTTTGTGGATGCTAGTGAGTAATTAGAACTCGGGGGGGGAAAGCTTGTCGGAAATCCTCGCATACATTCATTGATAATTAGACGTTTTCCCTCTGTGACAAAAAAAAAAGGTACTTCAGGCGTGTTGTTTTGGAGCAATTCGTTGGGGTGTAGGATCAAAACAAATAATTTGGTTACTTTGGGGGGCACATTCTCAAAATAGTAATACGCACCTGAATAGGTGACTCTCTGCTTGTCACACACCAATGGTCTGATGAGCAGATCGGTCTAACCCCTCAGAGGGGAAATCTCTCTTACTCTCTGTCGAACCTGCCATTATAATAACAATGGCCAAAGTGCAAGTGCGTCTACGTTTTAAGTGGAATGGGAAGTGATATCTCGGCCGGTAAAGTCATGCCCTGGCAGTAAAACCGTGTAATGTGTGTGAAAATGTGTTTTTTTTTTCTACTTTCAAAAGAGATATGCTCTTCCTTTAACCTACAGCTGTTGCCACTGCGGCCATCGGATTGAAATAAAGCCGAAAACTTTGTCCAGCAGCACTTGAATGTCTATGACTCTCACCTTTTCCACACGCTAAGGGTGCTCAGGAACCCTGCCGGAGCTTTCGTAGTTCGATACGAAGGGGTTTTCAGAGACACTTCTGAAGTACATTACAGCTCCGGTGGAGTTGGCCGGGGCGAAGTGCCACTCCTGCTGGGTTTCTTTGCACCCCGGTCGCGGCGCTCCGCGGTATTCCCGGTCTGTTGAGCCTGCGAGGGGAAGGAGAGAGGATCGCATGAGTGTGAGATGGGAGACGGAGCGGGAACCAGAAAGACGGGAGTGGAAGGCTGGGACACGCACCTCGTGTCATTGACTGGCACGGAATCACAGGCGTGACTTTTTTCTCTTGGCTCCCTCCTCCCTGCTCTTTCTCTCCCTCCCCGAGACCTGTCATTAGGTCACATGGTCGTGCACCGTGCGATTTTAGATTTTTGTAATCGTGACGTAAAGAAAATAAGTGACCCTGTCCGTGTGTGAGAGTGTGTGTTTGTGTGTGCAAGAAAGAGAGAGAGAGAGAGGCCTCTCTGCAAGCACGTGAGGATTGCTGGATCATTGGTGCTATTAATAACAGGACATGGAGCATGACAATGTGCTGCACAATTCACAAACACAAGCCAGAGGTGCCACTGACCCCGGCCTTTGCGATGGCGGCTGAGCCTTTTTCCCACCCTTTCGCCTCAATTACGGGGAATTTACATCCATATCTATCCTGTTATTATCAGTACACTTTCCACACAGTGCCACCATTGAACGTGTATAAAAAAAACAAAAACACAGAGAGATCAACTAATTCAGCTTAAAATGAACTGACAAGTTCCTCTTTAAAGTTCTGGGAACTCTGGCAAGGCCGCCCGGCTTCCCGTCGCGTCGCTGCGCCCGAACTGTGACAAAGTTGAAAGGGCCCGAGCCAAGAGCGGAGGCCTCAGCTGTGGCTGAGCGGCGCCAACGCGTGGCCGGGGCCTTCGCCGGGGTGACGAGAGCAGGGAGCGCGGAGCCAGTGCACGCTAGCTAGCAAGAGCGCTCGCTGCAAGTGCAGACAGCTCGGGAGGTGCTAATGAATGCCGGGCATTGCTAACCGCACTGTACCCAGGCTCCGGGCGCAGCCTGGCAGCCTCCTGTCCCTCCTGCCCGTGCAAAATGTGAAAGATCAACCGGTTGGAGGGAGCAGACGGGAGCAAACGCACAGGCTTTGGGCACACTTGTGCACTTGCACGCACACACACACAGCCGTGCGCGCGCATCACTGTGCGCACGCGCTCGTAGTGGCGCACAGACCAAAATGCGCGCACGCGCCGTACTCACTCAAGTAGAAGGGAAAAAAACAAAAAACAAACGCACCCACACTCCGGCACACGCACACTCAGGCCTGGCTCGCCGCGGTATCACATCATGAGGCCTCCAGCCAGGCCGAGCCATGAGGCCTCAGCTGAGATGATTCAAGGCTCCCCGCTGGGTGCTCCCTCGGGAAGCCAGGTGGAGCTCGGCGGCAGAGTGACAGCACAACTCCAAACACTCCAAATGAATCCGTGCTAATCAAATTAATGCCATTCAATCCGAGACGTGTATATGTATATATATATATATATATATATATTTTTTTTTTTAAGTTATGGCTCTGAGGTGAGAAATAGTTGTGTTTGCATTTGTCGTCATGAGACAAAGGAGTCCTCCGCTACTCCCGGGTTTCTTCACTTTGTTTCTGGCCTTAGATACTGATAAGGCTCATAAAATATAATTATCTATAGAATTTCATTCTATGAAATGACTCCCCCTGTCAGGGCAAACCCAGTTGTAAGCTTTCAGTTTAACCAATAAAATAAGGAACGTGGAAGAAGAGAAACTAATTATCTCAAGAAGGTGTTTAATTGACTTTGGTTGGGTAATTAAAAGTATAAACAAAAGACAGCGGAAGTTGGTGTTTAATCTTGTATACATTTAAGAGAAATACAGGTGCTTTCTTCCTGGAAGATTTTTAATCTTCCCATTTGGCGCAAAATGCACTTTTTCTTTTTTTTTTAAGTAATTTGCAATTCCTTTTCATATTGACAGAATACACGAGGTACATTGTGTCTGTAACAAATCTGCCAGGAAACTTTTCATCAGAACATTTTTGATCAGGCCTTGATATTCAAAACAAACAATGGAATGTGTATAAGAGGAAAAATCAGACCGCCAAAATAGAAAGTAACAGATGATAGGCCTGTTTCACAAAACATGAGCTTATGCCCCTTGTCCAGTGTTTTTCAATCCTTTTTGAGGGCACGGCATATTTCTTTATATTAAAAAAATCCCGGGGCACACCCCCCAACTAAAAATCTTACAAAATGACACATTTTGGCTTGATACAGTATATATGAGGACAATTAAGTCTCTCAACTTGCATATACTCACTCCGTTTTGAAATCTGGGCCTGTTTAGAAATGATTGGCTGCAACTGATTCATATTTTTGGACCAATTAAGTGCAATTGGATCATTTCCCAAGGCACACCTGACGATCTCTCGAGGCACACCACATATGTTTTGTTTTTTTTCCTCCAAATGATTACCCTCTTTTATACCTCCCATAAAGTATGTGTACGTATATGTCATACTTATTCTGTTCTGCGGATGTAATAACTATCAGAAGAGAGCCGTCCTTTTAAAGGCGTGCATTGTTAAAAGGAGATGCAACCTTGAAAGGGAACTAAAGAAAAAGCTCAGGAAGTGGCCTTGTGCGCCTTTGCATATGCCCAATTTAAATCTCAGCCGAGAAGTTGAAAATAAGTAGCCCGGAGAACCACGTGTTAAGTAGTACACTTACACCCTGTGGCGAGTGAGCTCTAGAGGGGATCTTTGTGAAAAGCTGTGAACTCTCATCAGGAATACATCCTGGTGATGGAGAGATCAGCAGCTGAAATATGTAAGTGCGTGGTGAGTTTCTCTCACTCTCCCGTTCTCTTCTGACAACCTGGCAGGAAGCCTCTGCTCCATTCTACACGTTGCCCCTGTGCATAATACCCAGCTGTATAAGATGAATCATATTTACCATTCCTCTCCATGAATATGCATGGTTTCCGTGTTTTGAATATAGAGGATCTCATTACAAACGGGATGCTTGAGGATTTCGCGGAATCGCGGCCGCGATCCGCGCCCGACCATCGGCGGTATGCTTTCGTGTCGTTGCCAGTGGACGGACAGGGACACAAGAAGAACACATTACCATGAACTGAGCGAGCGCCATTGAATATGTATGCGAGCCACCTTTTCGGGAAAATGATCCTCTCTGTTAGGCTGCCGCATGATCAAGTTTTAATATACAAATCCCACCTGACTTATACGCTAGAAAATGTCATGCCTCGGATTTCTCTCCCGCAACTTCCTCCTTCACAGTATCAGGCCTTCCCGAGCAACTTGAGCCTCATTAAATGCTCTTTGCGAGTTGTCTGGAGATGTATGTATTCATTAGCTTCAAAAGGGTGTCATGTGTATGAATTATGCTAACAGGATCTAATTAGCAGATGCAAATGAGGTTAGTCAAAATTGTAGTGAAAAGACAGAAGAAAAGCTCCATGGGATAGTTGGAGCTCGACAGCTCACCAACTGCCCCCACGCTGGGCACCAAATGTGATGGTTCGCCCCTGCTGCTGCTCTATGCAGGAGGCAGGGCGCAACCATAAACGCAGGAGTGGGGAGGACAGCTGTTGGGAGGTGCATCGTTGGAAATCGGCGTTATTCTTAAGTCGGAAGCACTGATGTGGGTAGCGTGGACGAAGGTCCACTCGTGCATTTCGCCTCTGAGCCAAAAGTTAGCCCCCACCCCACCCAAATCAATGCAACAACACATACACGTATACCCCTCCGCCCTGACCCTCCGAAAAATAAATAAATAAATAAATAGTTACACAACCAGCTGATGGAACTCCAGAATCCGGTGCGAAGAGGACTCACTAATAGCAGCCGCCCACACGCTCCTGCCATTCTGACATCAGTGGCCCCAGGCTGTGGAGAAGCTGGCAGGACTCGGGGAGCATGCCTTCTGGCCTCGGCAGGGAGGAAGGCCAGCAGGCTCTGGCATCACGCGCCTACAGTACGCACGCACGCACGCGTTTCATCTTTCCGTGGGAGCCGCCCGCTACACTACGCACGCACGGCTGGAAAGCGGCGGCCAGTGACCCCGGTTATGGTCGGACCCACAAAAGCCAACACATGGACTCGTGTCTGTCTCCCCTTGGATTCAACTTGGCAAGTTGGTTGGGGGCGGGTTGAGGACCAGAATCACAGGTCAAGGTCAAAGGGTGGGCTCCATGGCATAATGAAACACATTGGAGATCGAAAGCACATACACATACAGGTGCAATTAAAGCTGCGTCCGATATTTACACACGTTGCTCAGTGACGACGAGCAATAGTCGCCGGCTTACCGTTTTTTCTCTCCGACGTCGAAATGCACCCGAATCTCCTTGTGCAGCGCACACGGCGACATAGAGCCAAGCGGCTCGCCATCACTGCGGCCCCGTTCGCTGCGGACAGCCAGCCACCGGCCAACACAGGCGTCAGACCGCCTGCCGTGGTTTTAAAAGCGACTGACAGGTGACTCGGAGGCTCCACAGCCAAGTGCGCCAGCACATGGCCTGGGTTGCTGGAACCCTTTTTATAAACGGTGTGAATGAGTTAGTTAGTCGGATCAGTTACCTCGAAACAACAATGCGGGGACCTTTAGTCTGTCCCTCAGTTTAGTCTTGGGAGCAGACAAGACATTTTGACATTTGTCGCATCCGGAGAAAAATGGCTGGATGTCATAGAGCTGGCTCAGTTTGAGGTTGTCTTTTGTAATGTGTTTCTCTGTTGGCTGACTGTAATATTCTTATAACTCTCTGGGAAGCGTGAATAAGACGTAGCGTTGTGCATGTTGTGGGTGACACGTGTGTTCACAACGTGTACAGAGGAAAAAAAAAAACTTTTTAGGCTTTAGGCCTTTTTGGTGAAAATTGTGTTTGCACCCGCTGTATTTTGTATGATGATAACTCTGATAACGCCAATAACCTAAACGCACCATAAACTGCATATTCTTATGAGAAAGACAATAGCCACGCACTGCATATTGTATTTGTGATTACCGCCAACACCACAAACATACTACATATTGTATCTGTGATAACAACAATCCCTTCTCCCAATGTATATGGTATATATCCTGGTCACTTGACTGTTCTCAGACACTTAGAGGGTTATCAAACACTTAAATGCCCCTGTACTCTTAAACGTGGCTTCTACAGTCTTATTCTCTTAATCTATGTCTTATGTCGTATGTCTTGTGTTTATTCACATGCGCCGGACACCAAGTGAAATTCCTGGGTACCTTGTACTTGTTTGGCCAATCAAAGCGATTCTGATTCCGATTCTGATCGTACCACGTTGAGTAATCAGTTTCCTTTAATAAATATTTATTTTGTGAAAATATTTCATTTTTTTAGATCCCATCACCACACACAAACGCGCCAATCCTAACGTCGAACTAATCTATGAATCGTATTGATTTGATACACAAATCAGGTTCACTTGAGAAAGTGAAACAAAAAGAAATAGTCCCGGGGTCACGTAGGTGGTCACCACCTACCCACATCCTCCTCCCATAGCTCTGGGTGAGTCACTATCAACCGCAGCGAAAACAAAACACGGGTTCACAAACGATTAAAGATAGTTTTAGTGTACACACCTACATACGATGTCTGCACAGGCTAAATTATAAATTAAGAAAAACCTTTGAAGGACTTTACAACGCCTGGCACGCCGGCAGGACACACCGGGTCTCAGTGTATGTTTGTGTAACAGTGATTGGCTTTTTCCTGCTGGAACCCCTGACACCTATCTAACGCTCCACCCTTCGGGCACAAAGCAAAAGTGGAAAAAAAAAGGCCCAACAACCAACATAATTCATTGCGAGACCTGGAAACAAAGCAAAAGAACGGTTTCTTCTTTGTTCATTTTGACTGCAGCAGATCCCCCGTCTTCACACCTCCCACATTGGTTTAACGCGTCGCATTGTCCCCCACGCGGCTAATTGCGCGCACACCAACACGCGCGCACACCGCAAGTGGATTGCAGAAGACCCACGCACAGACACAGGCATCAATACATATATACGTGTATATGTGAAGACCACATCATCCTGGGGCCCCCCTTTTGACTACATCTGCGCCAAAAGGTGTGATCGTTTATTTTGCTGGTGAGGAGGTGGGGAACATTCTTTCACCGAGGGGTGGAAGGCTTCGGCCCGGTGTCCCCTCTGTCAGATCTTCTGCCCCTGTGGGCCGGGGCGCCAACGGGGATCCCCGACACGCAACCCCCTACCGTGCCTCAGAGCTGTGAGGAACAGCCAGTGTTTGGGCGTCACCATGCCAGCATGCCTTGAAATGAATTTTGAATGGCGGCTCCGAAAGTTAAAGGAAGTAGTTTATGCTTTAAGAAAAAGAAAATAAGTTGAATTAGCAGATTGTTGTCACTCTCGTGGCAAAATAATTGTAGGAGCGTCTCTGAGCTCGGGTGATATTTGCAACCAAACTAAGCAACATTTTGCATTTAAATTGTTTACTTGCGGTAGCTTTGATTTATTCATTTACCTCTACCACTTGTTCCGAAACCACGCGTAGCTGACGAGAGAGCTGAATTCAGTTCCTGACATTTTCCAGGGGCTTCTAAATCTCAACATACAGTCCACTAAAATATATATATATATATATATATTTTTTTCAGGCTGGACCTTTTAATCACTGTCGGGGTCGCGCCCATCGAGGCCTACAACTATCGGACGGGCCCTGGAAACGAGCGCGCCAGACGGAACGTTCCGGCGCGCGCGCGCGTCCCTGCGCCTGGACCTCCGGCGCGTCTGACCCACCAGCACAGAAGGACACACAAACACTTGACAGATGATCATAATGAACAAATACAGACCGACTCCTTCCTCCCCATCCAACCACGTGACTTGGATATGCCTGCTCACTGCTGTTCGTAATTTCTTATCGCTTGACACCCACCCCTCCACATCCACATATACACTTGTCAAATATAACACCTCCACCCGCAGGGAAGAGACCAGGTTCTCGGTCCTCGCCGAGTACACCTGACTGAATCGCCCCGCCCAGTTTGTTTTTCCGGGGCCCGGCACAAGCGGGCTGCCGCTGCGCAGGACGGTCGTATTCGGTGTTTTGCCCCTTAGACGCGAGGGTGTTGTGGTCCTTTACGTCCCTCCATTGCTCTCCAGTGAGAGAGGGAGATCAAACCATGGACCACGTCCATGCTATGTGGGAGTCCCTGCTGTTTCAGTGGCTGCCAGGCGGGCAGCCTCTTCCCGCTCCCTTCGCAGCGTTTGGCTCCATAACCGCGGGAGCCCATCTGATGTGCCCTCCCCCCCCCACCCACCCCGCACCCCCCTTCCTCCCCCCATCTGACTATCAGCTCTCTTCCCCGGGCCCAGACGGCTGGAGGGACGGAGCAGACGAGAGGGGCCGCAGATTGTTGTAGACCATTTACATGTAAATACGGAGACCGGGCCTAGGTCTGGGTTCAATATTGAAGGTGTCCGCTCCACTGAGGGTCCCTCCGTGTGTGCACATATGAGTGTGTGCATGTGCGAGTGTATAGGATCGCATGTGAGCATATGTGCGCACGTGTTTGGGTGTGTGTGTGTGTGTGTTTCCCTCCATGCGCGTGGCATGACCCATTACATCTAAATTATACAGCTGCCAAATTGCTGCAAATGTTTTAATACAAAAGCATTCTGTGGTCTCTAATTATATCTAATGGCTGCTGGACTGCATTCCTCCGCGGGCGAAAATATTCAGTGCATAATTTGGCATTTTTTCAACTTGTTCGATATGTAATGGCGAGACACTAAAAGCAAATAGTAATATTGACGTGAAGGCGTCCAACGGTCACATAAAGGAGGTCCCGAAGCTGGCTGTTTTGTGTCCGACCGACGGGGGACATCCGAGGGCCCTGGTGCACTAAGAGTGTAGCCCTTACTCCCAAGAGGTGACTGAAGATGCCGGGGCAACATCCCCGTTTCACTGCAGGGGGGGTCAACCTTAAACCATTAATCATGTCTACCTAGCCTCCCTCCCGCCAGCATATGCCCCTGGTTGGTAGACAGTAAGTCGGTGAGGGCTTTCCTCCTTGTCGCTCTGGAAGCTTTCATACCAGGAGGAGAGAAGTGCTAAAATTCTACATTCTCACTTCTGACTCACTGATTTAACCACATTGAGCCAGGAGCAGCGGCGGCAGAATACTCCTGTGGTGTAAATCTGTTTTGGAAGGGAGAAAAAAAAAGAAAAAAAAGAAAACAGGAAGAAAAATAAAGCATCCTTCTGAAATGCAGTTCTTGAGTCAGGGTAAGCAATGTGTTAAAAGCCCAGCTTGTTTCGGCAGTTATAGTGCTGTGGGAAAGGGGCAGGGGGGAACCAGGGGCCGGGTGCGGCCGCGTCCCGGTGGCCGTGGCCGGTTGGCCGACCAGCCCCCCCGGCGTGGGACTCCTTTCCCGCTCCCCACCCCGGCCCACCCTCGCTCTCCTCGGCCGCCTGTTAGAAGGGTCGTGTTATCCTGGAGGCTTAATGCCGAGTCGATACGACTCCGCCACCCTCCCTTACACCTCACGTTCCAGGGAACACATATATCCAGTCCGCGCTGTCAAACTTTTAGCACCTGCTATTCGGCTCGGGTCCCCGATGTCAATTCCTCCCGGGTCCCCTCCTGGAGGATGGGCTCCGAGAAGTGGGTCAGCAAAGGTTGACGCCGAAAACGGGGCCGAGGGGTGAGACGCGGGCCACCGGGCGACCGCTCGCTTTGGGCGCTGTCGCCCTCGCGCCCTGCCCTGCGACGACACGCCGGGTGAAAGTAGAAGGGTGGACGTGTCGAAATCCGCTCAGTGATCTGCCCCCCTCCCAACCCCCCAGTTCAAAGCAAAAAGGAAGTCGTTAACCCCCTGCTGCGGGTTAATTAATTTTGTGGGATTTTTTTTTTTTTTTCTAGAAAAACAAATATAAAAGATGTGGCCGTTAAAATGTGCATTTTTTTTTTTTCTCTCCTTTTTCCACATCCGCAAACCATTACTATTCGAAGAGATGACGGCAGTTTGCCGGCGGCTTTGACTTACTTGTGTAAGAGGACACAAATCAGACGAAGAAGAGTACCTGGAACTCACCCTGCTTCCATATGCCGTGTACCTGCCGCTTTTCCCACGGGCCCTGGGTGACACTTTCTGTAATGCAGTAATCCAAAAATCATGTTATCATGCATTGGGGAATCAAACACAGTGAGTGCAGCCTCAAATCCTATTTCCCTGAATGCATCCGGCACACCTTCCTTTTTCTAAGACTCGTCTTAACACAGTGGATTATGGTTGCCCCCTGAAAAACCTGCGCATCGCAAACGTATTGGACTCGCATATCCCTAGATACATTTCTGCAATAATCCGCCCCTCCTTCCACGGGCCAGACAAGGGGGGGGGGGGGGGGCGACATACATGCATGAAGCAACATGCTGACATTGAGACTTATCTGCTGATATGGAGCAAAAGTAGCATTTGATGGTTTTATGCATCCGGGCTCATTTTAATGTATTTCGAGGAACTCACACGTGCTGCATATAGACAGAGAATTCCCGCAGGTCTCACTCACTGGCTGGCTGCAGATGGGGAAGATTCTCATTTCATGATAATTTGCTCTGCCGGAATGACATCTGAAATAGCCTCCGTGACATCAAACATGAATACACTTTACATATTCTAATGTTCTTTGAGTAGGCAAAAATAAAAGCAGATGAAGGAAGGATTTTTTTTTTTTGTCCTTGCTACTACTACATTTTAGACAGTCTGGAGGGGAAAACCCGGCGCTCTTTAAATCCCGAAGAAAGTGGTGGAAACAAGGAAATAAGAAAGAAGAAAGACAGGGAGAGAGGGTAATTGATGAGGGCAATATGGACCCCAAATGGAAATTCATGAAAGCTGTCACCTGCGTATCTTTGAAGACAGCAGCATGTCTGTAACATAAGCTTTCCCTCGCGTAAAGACTGCTGCTTTGATTGAACGGTAGCCGTTTCCCACACACTGGAAAATACACTGAGGGGACATCTTTGATAAACTTGGGAAAATAAATTCTTTCCAATAAAAGTGTTCCCCGAGGATGATGATTTGCGGAGGAGCGCAGCACCGGCACGGTGCACATTGCGCTCGGTCCTGTTCCCAGCACCCCCTCCCTCCAGGGGTCTGGTGGCGAGCATCTCTAATGAGACCCGCGTTATTAATCCTTGCAATGGGGTACATGAATTCACTCCGGAGCAAAGGCTTCGGCAGCCACCTCGGCCCATAAAACCTGGAATGCATTCCTTTCATGTGCTGTGTTGATGATCTACTCTGACAACAATATGGTGGAGACTTCCCTTCCCCCTGGCGTGCGGGCCCTGGCCCGGGGCCAAAGAGGGTCATCTCAGGCACACTTGGGCTTTTATAGGTGGTCAAGAAACACGCTGACAGGTCACAAGTGGGAGCTCCGTTATGAATCAGACCTAAACATCCACCTCATTTGGAATTAGTTTATTTATAGGTGGCCTGTAAATCACGTTTATTTTGTTTTCTAGCTTTGAGATGGCAACCGAGTCTCGGGGTCAGTTTGGGAAAAACCAAAGTACTTCAAACCGTGGCCATTGAAACAATAACGCTGTTAGTCATAAAGTTGTTTTATTGGTAGTTTTTTTTTGTTCAGCTCTCCACGGGCTTGTAATCCCCTGTGCAACGAGCACAAGATCAGCTGTGAAATAATGAATGCAGAAGAAAATGCACATGTCTTAATGGCAGACTGTGAGGAATCCCAGTGGCTCTTCAGGTTGGCCACATTCTTTTGTTTGACAACACTACTTTTCGAAACAATCAGGTGAATTATTCGGTGAGTTGCTGATCCAGCATGGGCCAATTACAAAAAACAACAACTATGAGCCAGCATTGAACTAATGAGGTGTTGAAAGCTGGGGTGTGAAATGTGTTGACTTCTAAAACAAATGCAGTCTCAGTTCAACTATAGATGTATCCTCTAAAGCTAGAGTGACAGCCTTTAGCAACACTGAGTCAAAAGAGCAGCACCTCTGCTGTGTGATTGTACACATGAGCGTGAGCAAGAAAAAGAGGGAGAGAGAGAAGAGACAGAAATAGATGAAAAATAGAATAAACATTAAGCCAGAATATTGTAAGCATTAACTGGTTTGAATGTTCCGAATTCACTCTGTACCACCAGGAATGTGATTTGAAACTAATTTGGTAGTTTCAGTTATTTTAAATGGTTATGAGTTAATCAAGTCAAAACTAAATGTTCTGGATTAGTGGCACGGCCCATGAGGTTCCACATAATTCAGGTTTTCAGTTGTGGTAAGAAAAATAAAAATGGAAAATGCGTATCTTACCACAAATTCCTTTGACTCATTTGGGTTTCATTGGAAATCATCGCTCACACACGCAGTTCCTGTTTATGTGGCAAATGACTTGAATTACTTTGAATTAAAAACAGCATCTATGCTTTAGAGGTATTTGTTCAGGTTGCCCTGGATGATTCTGTATTTGTAGCAAGGAGCAAAGGGGAAAAAAGGGGGGGGGGGGGGGGGGGGGGGGGGCAGTGAAAATCAGGTTTTGGTCCTGCTTCAGATAAGTGAGATTCTCTGCTGGAGAGACAGATCGACGATACGTAATGGAGCTGACTTTAAATCAAACCTGATCTGCGTTTCCATCTCTGCGCAGTAACCTGGGCAGGGGGCTGAGTCTTGATTGACAGCTTGTGTTCTGTGCTCGTGTAGCGCTGGTCCCCTGATGGCCCAACTGCCAGCTCCACTGTCCCATTTATGACACGAGCCAATCTGCCTCCAGCCGAGATTCTCCCTCAGCTTTTCACAGATTTATATCCCCATTTTCCCCAAATTCATCTCACCCCCCCCCCCCCTACTCCCCGCCCCTACCAGCTCAGGTTGAGACTCACTCGCGCACAGACTGCACACACACACAAACACTCACACACACACACACACACTCTTACAAGTGAGATGCATGTGAATACTGCTCCTATGTAGTGTTAAGTTACTTTAATGTAAATGGTAAAGTTACCTTGGTCCGTCACTAGAGAGCGCTGTGCACGTGACACATTCCTCCACCATTAAACATTTAGGAGAGAATCAACAACGTTCGTTGTGCGACATGTTAGTTTGATTTGTTTTTTATTTTTTGGGATTCAGAGGTTTCCGATCTCTCCAACTCACGCTTTGTGCGTGCGTATGCGTGTACCTGTGCGTCTGCGTGTGTGTGTGTGTGTGTGTGTGCGTTTGACGGCAAGTCCGAATAGCAAACGTGTTTTTATCTTTTTCATTTACTTTTTTTAATTTCTTAACTGATTTTCTAAGGCTACAATTATACTCCGATTTATATTGCTTTTTTTTTTTTATTCCTATCTTGTGTCCACACACTTTCTCCTCCGCCAGGAAAGAGATCTCCCACCAATTTATCCCGGTCGTTCGCATCTTTTTTAAATCCTCATTATTATTACAATTGCAAATATGCAGGGCCTCGGCTTCATCTAAACGGTTTCGTATTCGTAATCAAATAATCAATCATTTTTTTGGTTGATTTTCGTGTCATCACATAGTCATGTCTAAACACAGCTTTCAGAGTCACGTTGTGGAGGAAAAACAATCATTTAAATGTTGTGTAAAAAACAACAACAAGAAAATAGAAAACCAGAATATACATTTATTCATTTAAATTCTGAAGGCTTAGACGAGAGAAGTGGGGGGGGGGAAGCTTGTCTGGAATAAATGGCCACTTTACTCTCACGTTTTTTCCTTAAGCAGAGACAGATTTAAAAAATGTATATACTATTATATATATTATTTTAATTGTAGTTTAATGACATTTAAATCCAGATGTAGACAGTCAGTGTTACAGTTGACAGCCTCCGTATATTAAGAGTCAGAAAACCTGGTCGGGGAAGACGCGACCCGAGTCCAATTACAGAAAACAAGGTGCACATGTGATTTTTTTCTTTTCTTTTCTTCCTTCTCACGTGTTGGGAGTTTTTGCAGGTGGGGGAAAGATTCGGTGTTTGCTGCTGAAGCGGGTGAGTAGAAGTAATGTGACAATGTGACTGTGTGTTTTGTTCTTTTTTTTTTTTTTTTCGTGGTGACTTGAAGCCGACGCGGAAAGTTAAGAGCCGACTTCGTGCGCGATGTGGGGATATTCAGGACGGGGGGGCCTGCGAATGTTTTTTATTTATTTTTTGTTTTAAATTTCATTTTATTTCTTGGCCTTTTTCGTATTTGCGGTAAAAAGGGAAAGCATGCCATGCCGACGCGTAAATTCGATTGCAAACCGAGGACATGTGCGTTGCACTTAAATATTTCCATTTAAAACATTGTATTGAATCAAAACGCATATTTAAGAAAAACAATAATTCAATCAAAATATCTATAGACCTTGCAATGTTTCCCCTTTAATATCTCGCAGACACTGTAATTTAATTAAAAATTAGCTACAGGAATTGTTTCTCGTGCATGCATGCATGCACGCTTGTCCAGAAAGCTCCTCCCCTAACGCTGACGATCAGGTGTGTGTGTGCGTGTGTGCGAGATCTTATAAGAGCCGCTGAACATCCCACGTCCAGCCCATAATCAGATCTGAAAATCCGTAGGTGAGGAGAAGGTTTGAAAAACCTCCTTCCTCCATCACTTGTACGGGAGGGAGGCGCGTAGAGACCGAAACATCACCCGGGCACCGGTGCGCGCGTGTGTGTCCTCCTCTTCCTCCTCCTCCTCTTCTTTCTTCTTCACACTCTCTTGGACTCTGCAACAACAAAAAAACAAAAAAAAACAACCCCAACTACTTCCTATTTATCGCAACACTCCCAACGACAATGCAGTTGGAGAACATCCTTCCCAGCGCCAACATCAATTTACCCAAAACCTTTTACAACCTCTCCTCGTCGGACAGCGTCAACAACAGCCCGAGGCCGGCGTCGCAGCTCGATTATCAGGAGGTGGAGCGCGCGGAGTCCGAGTCCGGCGGCGGCGCGCCAAAGAAATACTTAAGCGGGGTGGGCGTCGGCGGCGGGATGCTGGGCGAGGCGGGGGACGCGTTCGCCAAGTCCGGGCCCGACGGGAGGAAGGGCTCCCCGGTGCTGGGCGAGGACGAGCTGGCCAGCGGCCGGCGCTACAACCTGGACGAGCTCGGCTCGGACAGATACTTCCTCTCGTCGTCCCAGGCCAGCACCGACATGGCGAGCCCCTGTTCCCTCTTCCCCTACGCAGGACAGGGCGGCTCCGTGTACACAGGCTCCGGCGGCTCCAGGTACCCGGCCTCGCTTCACTACGGATCCGTGCTGCCGCCCGCGGGCTTCTCCTCGCCGTCAGTGTGCAGCGCTCGCAGCCAGTTCGGCGGCGGAGGGTACCAGTTCAGCCAGGGCCCCGGCTGCTTGTACCCCAGCTACCCCGGGACGGGCACGGGCATCGGCTCCATGTCTCTGCCCGGCTCGGCCGCCGGAGCCCGGGCGCAGGTGTATCTGTGCAACCGGCCTCTGTGGCTGAAGTTCCACCGGCACCAGACCGAGATGATCATCACCAAACAGGGCAGGTGAGGCACCTCCACGCCGCCAAAGGCCTAATGAGAAAATATACCAAAGACGTTTTTTTTTTTTGCCCCATAGTTTTATGTATATTTGTCCGTGTTGTCCTCAAGCGGTTCATTTATTTCGTTCTTCTTGTTTGTTTTAAAGAAAGCAGTTGCGCACAGCTTTTACGCACCAGCGAAAACGTTACAATCACGATTCATAGTCAAAAAAAATGGAACAGGATTTGGTTTGGAATTTATTTACACTTTAAATGTTCGTTTCTGGTAAATTGGAAACGCAGACCTCACGCAACAGGCTTGCCATGTCAGACGTGGAATTTGAATGTGGCCCGTTTTCCAAACGTCATACTCGCCAAGCATTGATTTAAACATTTTTATGTTTTGTTCTTAAAATGTTTTTTTCCTCCCGATTTGTGAGCGCACACGTTATAAGTAATTAATCCTGTTCTCCTTTTTGCAGACGGATGTTTCCATTCCTCAGTTTCAACATCACTGGACTTAACCTCACGGCACATTACAACGTCTTTGTAGAAGTAATTCTAGCTGACCCGAATCACTGGCGCTTTCAGGGTGGAAAGTGGGTCACATGTGGGAAAGCGGACAATAATATGCAAGGTGAGTTTGAGAATTTCGATATACGTAATACAAGTATTAAGCAATATCGCACATTTTGATTAAATGACTAGCTGCCTAAAAAGAATAATGCATTTACTTGTGACAGCTTGAAGAAGTGAGACTCAATTCCTTTTGTAAAATTTAAAATGGCCTTTTTGGTTTCAAAATTAAAAACATTTTTACTTGTATATATATTTTTTGAAATCAAATGGATTTTTGTTTTTGAAAGGTTTAGATGGTGTGTATTTTGATGCAATTCACAGTTTTAAGTACAATTTCATTTGACGTGTGAGGCCATCTCAAAAAAAAAATATATATATATATATATTTAAATAACTGCCGCTCTAAATAGTTGTTGCATTAAATATACAAAAGAAATGTAATAAATATGAGAGGATACCTTTTTACCAATATTTCATATTTGCATTTTTATATGGTACATCATAATCTTTTAAAGCTACTATCAGTAAAACAAAAAAAATGTCCCTTGCTAGAGCATGTTTTATTTCTTTTTCATTTAATTAACAATGTTTTCATACTGCTGTTTATCATTTTATAAGAAACAGGCTTCTGTCAGCTGTCACTGAATGACAAATCAAAAAAAAAACTCACTATATTATACTACTATATTATTTTTAATTGTAGGTAACAAGATGTATGTTCATCCCGAATCCCCAAACACTGGTGCTCACTGGATGAGGCAAGAAATCTCCTTTGGCAAGTTGAAGCTGACCAACAATAAAGGGGCAAACAACAATAACACACAGGTAGGATATTGATTTCTGACCCACTCAAGTTGTATAGAAATATAGATTTACCAAATATTTCTTTTGTAGCCCTTTTATTTCGCTTCTTAATTTATCTTCAATCTTTAAAACAGCAAATATTTCAGTACTACGATGCTGAGAAATGAGTTCAAGACATCTGCAGGGTGGTCTTTCATCTTGAAATGCACATACTGACACACACACACACACACACTTCCTTCTTGCAGATGATCGTCTTGCAGTCGCTTCACAAATACCAACCGCGACTGCACATCGTCGAGGTGACAGAAGACGGAGTGGAGGACATGAGCAACGAGGCCAGAACGCAAACCTTCACCTTCCCAGAGAACCAGTTTATAGCCGTCACTGCGTACCAGAACACAGACGTAAGATTGAGTGTTGTGATTTGGTTTGACAAATGTATATATATATATATATCTAAATGTATGCATTAATGCAAGACTTCATTTACAATGTAGAGCATTATGTTTATAATTAGACTGTAGATATTTAAGCTTGCTCATCATTTATTCTCATTGTTGTTTTCTAGATCACACAGCTGAAGATAGATCACAACCCGTTTGCAAAAGGCTTCCGGGACAATTATGACTCGTAAGTATCTTGCACTTCAAGCCATGTGGTTGACCCATTTCCTTATTATTTGAATGTGGTGGGTGTCAACCTGCGCCTTCTCCTTCTCCTCCAGTCATTTTTTTTTTTCTCCTATTTTCCGTCCGACAGCATGTACACAGCCCCGGAGAGTGACAGGTTGACTCCGTCCCCCACGGATTCCCCTCGCTCCACCCAAATCGTGCCTGGGGCCCGCTATGCCATGCAGCCTTTCTTTCAGGACCAGTTCGTCAACAACCTGCCTCAGAACCGCTTCTACACCAGCGAGCGGGCCGTTCCCCAGAACAGCCTCCTCTCCCCGCAGGGCGAGGACGCCGGCGCCTCGGCCCAGCGCTGGTTCGTCCCTCAGGTCCAGCAGCCCGGCTCCAACAAGCTGGATCTGGCCTACGACAATGACTATTCCACCAGCAGCCTGCTGTCCTACGGCATTAAGCCCCTGTCCCTGCAGACGTCCCACGCCCTCAGTTACTACCCAGACTCGGCCTTCGCCTCCATGGCCGCCGGCTGGGGCACCAGAAGCACTTATCAGCGGAAGATGACCACAGGACTGCCCTGGTCCCCTCGGCCCAGTCCCCCGGCCTTCGCCGAGGACCAGCTGGGGGCCACTAAAGACAAGCTGCCCGACGAGAGCGCGCCGCCGGCCTCGACCTGGCTCGAGACATCCCAGTCACTGAAATCGGTAGACTCTTCTGACTCTGGGGTGTACTCCATGGTCTGCAAGAGGCGCAGGATGTCTCCCGGGGGCTCGAGCACAGAGAACTCCCCCACCATCAAGTGTGAGGACTTGACCACAGAGGAATACAAGGACAACCCAAAAGGCATGGGTTATTATGCATTCTACACGAGCCCCTGAGACTGTATTTATTAAAAAACGATATATAATTCTTTTGAGTGCTCGCCATTCCTTGTTAATGTCTCTTTTCTCTTTTCTCTAAAGGTGCCAAAGCTTAGTGTTGCCCCCCCCCAAGCAAGCTGCACAAGGTTATTTTCCCAGGCCAGCCCCTCTCACATACCTGAACATGCGTAGTGATTGTGTGGTATTTTTTTTTTGAAAAAGCATGTCCCTTTTTATTGATTTCTTTTTACGATTTTTACTTTCACAAATGTGATATATTTTATTTTTGCCCCCCCCCTGCGTATTTAAGTCATTTTCGTTGTACAGTATTTGTGCACTTTAGAACGTGATGTACCTTGTACAAATTGTCTTCATGAAGGTGTTATTAAATGGATAATAAAACAGCTTTTCCTAAAGCGTTGTGCAACTGTCCTTCTCTGTATGTTTTCTTCATATGATAATCAGAGTGTGAGAGGGTTAGTTCTCTTTTTGCAGCAGGAACTTGGAAAACAAAAAGTGCATAACTGCCGAAGCACTAAACGTGACCCGAGCAGTGTCACTTGTAAACCTACTGTATTTTACGGCTTGTTATGGAGGCCACGAATAAGGGCCTCTAAAATGGAGGCCCCTAAGTGGTTGCAGCCATCAATCTGACAGTCTTGCAATGAGTAGTGCTGATAATTTTGTTCATGGAGGAAGTACAATTAAAAAAAAATTAAGCCAATTCCCCTTTCATTTATACGAAGTTAAGATGACAAAATTAAATATTTTAACACAGTAAGCGCGGTCGATGGTCGACAGAAAATGACGAGGACATGGGATAGTGTCATGAGCGGGTCCTCGCTTCTGTTTGACGCCTCCCTCTGAAGCTTTCTTGCACTGATAGAGCTGAGCAATCCTTTTTGCAAGTGGCAAACAAGTGTAACAAGGTAACACCCATTCGAGCGAGTTTGAATCGGAGATTTACCTGCCTGGCGTGACACGACTCACGACGCAGACCCACTCGGGTGAAAGGCCTACGAAAGAACACAGTCCTACCGCTCCGCCTGTCGTTGCCATGGCGTTTTTCACACGTTTTATAATTTTACCTAAGCAAGGCAACTGCTTGTGAGGCGTGTGCACCAAAAAAAAAACCAAAAATGAAATCAGAGTCCGTCATCCACCCAAGTGAGGGCGACGCACGGCTCGACACATCTATTTATGCCGCAGATCCATGGCCTCGCCAAAAGTGGATTGGTGAAGATAAACTCCACGAAAAGAGAAGTCATGAGATTCACACAGAGACTACTTGGCGCGTGGTCTCAGCACCTGTTTCACTTCTGCGGAAATACTTCAAATCCTCACCCATAAGGACCCCAATTTGAATTGATTTGCATAGTCAATTTCTAATTAATTCTGTTGTCAGACTCCTTGACAAAGTGAGGAGCCTGACTAACTCCAATTAACACCTCCTAACAAGGTAGAGTGCCTGATTACCCTGGCCTCTCAGGCGAGCTGTAAGAAAAAAAAGGCTCTGGGGGGGGGGTGGATAAAAATGTTTGCACCCGTGCGTGTCAGCAAATTGTATTTCAGGCAATCCGATGCTGTTGTCGTTCTCCTTTTCCCTGCTTTGATCCCCGCTCATTGTTGATCGGAATTTTGACCTAAGCTGCCCAAATTAGCAGTGGGCATTGGACAACGACAGCCAAAAATACACACAAAAAAAAAAAAGAGAGCTGCAAAGAATTTGACAGTAAGTGACACACACACTGACTGAGCACAGCAACCGACTCGCAAACGATGAGAAATAGCGGTTGCTTTGACCTTCGCCGCTCTCTCCGCCAGATCTGCGGTTGTAATGCCTATTTCAGTTTTACGGGTAATAATGTTTAGCCGCTAATAAACACATGTTAAATTGCCTCGAATGGATTTTGCCCTTAACCCCGGGCTTTGCAGATGTTATCTCCGTCATCCTCCCGCCGGAATAAAAACCCTTCTGTTCATAAAGCTGCACGCACAACCACAGCATGCTTTGCATACAAATTCATCTTGTATCAAAAATTTCAATAAATCCTCTTCAGGCGGTCCAACGCCGCTCAGCAAACGCACTGAGACACTCCTTTTTTTTTTTCCTGATAATTATTCCTGGACTTTCTGACATGTCATCGATCGTGTCTTTCCCAACCGTTCATGCAAGAAGTACCGCGATCAATAGACACCTCGACAGCATGCTTCCACAAATTCAGACCATGTCGACCTACAGGAGATATGCGCATTGGGATAAGACCTGAAGAACTGACTGCTGCGCTCTGCAGTGGCTCCGAAGATTTCAGTCCAAGGTCTCAGCGAGCGAGATTGTGGAATTGCCAGCGATGCGGGGCCTATGAGAACCCACCTGTGGTTTGTACGAGTCATTTGTAAAACTTTGCTGCTCGCATTCTCCTTCTCGTGTGCGCGTGCGTGCGCGTGTGTGTTGCCCTTCCCCTCAGGCCATTCGTCGGTGGCCATGGAGAGAGTTCATGCAAGAAAAGGCCAAGGAGACATTGTACCCAAGGAGGGCTGACATCTAAACACAGATGAGGGCCCGGGGGCCGTTTCCTCACCTTCAGTCACACACTATTACTGCTCTCACTGACTAAATGCAGCCACGGGCCGATGTGCATCCGGGGGTCGAGATTTTTTTTTATAGACATCCCTCTTGGGGAAAAAAAAAATAAAAAAAAGTGAGCCACAGTCAGGGTGGTCGAGATGGAGACTCATTATTTCTCCGTTTTTCCCATTCGGACGCCTTGACAAATGTCGCCTCGGTAAAAATGATTATCAAGCCCGCTAGAGCTACCGCAGCACCGCTCCGGCGAGACAGCCGCTGGCCAATTTGTTGCTTAATGATGCGTTCAATCGTTATCTACTTAATCGCTTTCAATTTCGCAAATGATTTCAGCTGTGGCAACTCGCGGTTAGCGTACTCAGCAAACATACGTCAGATATGGCGGGATACAGTTGTTTTCTGATGACACGGCATGAACACCCGGGCCCACAGCAAAATAGGCAAACAGGTCCAGTGAACGACAGCATATTGTATTTTTCCACCACATCGAGACACTTTCTGGCCCCGGTGCACGTCACAAAGGATTTTATGTTATGTGTACCATGAGCGTATTACATTTGTTTTATTATGAGGAGGGCTTTGATTTAATCTCCCTGCCTCCTTTGGAACTGGCTCGCCGTGCGGTGAGTGAGTGAGTCAGGGATGAACGGAGTGCAGTATGGGTGTCATGCTCCCGGGTCCGCTGGAGGAAGCGGACCCTGCTGTGAGATGGGTCTCAAGTTAGCAGGGCCACAACTGTTTGGAGGAGGGTGTTGAGTGTTGGCAGGAAGTACAGAGGTGAGAGGAACCAGGGGCGTGGAGGGGGCCCTGCGCTGGTGCCCCCCCAGACGGTGTGTGTGCAGCAGGACCGGGCCCTGGCCCACCGGTGCATGGCTAATGCTGAAGAGAGTGTCCTGCGGCTAAGCTGCACTTAACTGCACATTGATTTCAGAACCCTGCGTTCCCTCTGGAGGGCAGTGGGACGTACCTCAACAGACCGGACCCCCCCCCTTCTTCCCCCTTCCCTCTTCCCCACCCCCCATTTACTATCTCCCACTACCATCCCTGAGTCGATTTGGGTACACCACGCTGGTCACTGGCCTCTACCCCTCCCTTTCTAGGAGTGTCCCTGAGGAGTTGGAACAGGAATCGGGGGCACTAAGGTTCCCGCAAGACCCCCTGGTCTTGAGAGCGGTGTTTTGGGGTAGGGCATGCTAAGGCAGCCGGGTGGAAAAGATCTGTGGTCAAAATCAATGCATTGGCACTTTGTGGGAGCGCTCCAACAGATTTGGGAATTTCACATTCTCCTCCTCCTGGCTCTCCTGGCACCTTCAGGAGGCCTCGCCGCCGGGGGAAAAAACAACATCCACCGAATCTTCTGGGAAAAGGGAAATCTTAACTTGGACCCCTCCTGGGACAAAACCTGACTCAGTCAATATTCATTTAGTGGCACCTTGCACCTCACGTGTTAAACTGTCCAATCTGTTCTTTCTTGCTGCTCACAGATACTTGAAAAACATATTTTTATTGACAATTGACACAAAGAGATTGACAGTTATTTTACACAGCACATTCAGTTTAAATACCCATACACCCTTTTATTCCTTTCTAAAGCTTTGAAGGAGAAAACTTTCTTCCTCACCACACCTTGCCGTCTGCATCTCTTCATGTGAGTCCCAGCACAGGTGCATGCCAGTGTGGTGCTTTTTTTTCCCACTTGTCTAACGTCTGACTCATCTCCCAGCTGCATTATGTGGATGCATGTTTCTGGAGTGATACACAGCGCACTTCTTTGTGCGCTAATGGGCTCTCAGCATCTTTAAGACTCGGGGTACAATTAAGAGGTGATAGTTTGATCTCCCACCTCACGGTTCTATTTCTGAGCTGCAGTGTGATTATGCCAGAGGTTGCCGGGTGGGTGAGGATAGGGCTCTATTTTAAGAAAGACAGCAAGGAACACTCCTGGAATAACAGCCTCCTTTTGCTGTTTACCCCCTTCTGATTTCTCTCCTGACTGTATTGTATTCTACTGCAGTTAAGTTTATGATACACGATTTTGCATTATTTCACGTGAATGACGGTGCTTTTAGTAAGCTTTCTGTTTTTCAGAACAAGAACATTTGACTGAAAATCAATCTCAGAGCTTTGTCACTAAAACATACTGCAAAAGATTATTCCAACCTGTAACACCATTTTGACTTCACCATTTTATTACCAATCTTCAAATCACATTTCTCCCAGTAAAGCTTTGTTTGTGATCCACATGCCCCCAACTTTTTTCTTGGGGAGTGGGGCCGGTTTTTATTTGAAAAATTATGTGTGACCAAAGAGGAAGAACATAAAGGAGGAATGAAAGATCCAAAGATGGATTTAAATTAAATATGGTTTATACAGCATTGCCATCTGCTGGTGGAAACGAATCATTGCATAGTAGTAATGTTAATGAATGGGAAGGAAATATGTCATTTCAGGTTTGTGCAAACATAATACAACATAATGTATTATAAATATAATAGATTGAAACGATATTCATAATGTTTGGCTCTGTTAATTGCTTTCATTCGATAACATGAAATAGCCTAAGGTGATGTTTAACTTTTGCATTGCAATGTCAATATCTGAATATACGTAGGCGTAGTTATTACACCGCATGTATGCCAGAAAATATAAGAGTAAACCTATACTTTTTGAAAAGTTTGTATTTGTTTTTTAAAATATAGGGTGAGTAGGCTCAAGCACAGTTAATACATTGGATCGCTCTCTCTCACTTCAAAGATTTAATTATATTTAGTGAAGTGAATTACCTCAGGTCATGAGATGAATTGCTTTGAAAAAAAAAGTCAGCCAAATGTAATGTCATACAACATACAGAAAAGCTTGAAAAATACAGTTGTTTCTCAACAATTGGAGTGTACAGTATAACAGTGGTTGGCCTTTTATGGCCTTCTATAAATATATATTATAAAATAAACCTAACATGTTATTGCAACTTTTTAGTAATTTGGCCTCCACCTCCCAGTAGTTTATTGTGATATCAAACTTGTGGCACGACAATACAGCACTACAATACAACTATAAAACTAGTTGGGTGCATTTCCTGCAGAAAATACACTGTAAACGTTTCTCTGACTCGCTTTGCTGAACATGCTGAATGCAAGCAAAAATGTGCTGAAGGCTTTAAAGGGGGAATTATTGAAATGGGTTAAAGGATGCATGAAGGACAGGATTCCAAAACTGTTGTCATGGTGACGTTATTGAATATCTTTGATCTAAAAAGTATATGCATTTTGAATGCTGCGTCGCAGGAATGCCTTTCATCTCTCACCCAGTCACGGGCTTATTCTTTAATATTTCAAAGAGTACAAGTGGTAGAAAGAAGTTGAATGCACGCAACCATATCCTGAAGGGGGCGAACTTTTTACGGGTTGCCTATTCAAAAGGTTATCGTTTGTCCTAAAGCACAAGTCTTTTTAAAATATCAAAAAATCATAAAGAGAAGAACCCGCCGGGCGCTTTGAAGAGTACGCCTATGAAGGCCCTTTCCCCGCCCTCATTCTGACGTTCTCAGATTCGATTGGCCGAAAGTACGGGTATCGAGTGCGTATTGGCAATCAATCGCTGTCAATCATCATCAGAGGGCGTGTCCTCAGCGTGTCGTCAGGGAGAGCTCAGCCAGTCGTCGCAGATCCGACAAGTGTCACCGGGCCGGTGTCACCGCACGCACCTCCCGGTTCAAACCCAGCTAACGGCCGCCACAGAACCGGCGCCAGGTGAAATGGACGAACCCTCGGAGCAAATGAGGCCCCTGCTGAGAACAGTAAGTCCTCGCCCGACACACACACGCACACACACACACACCCAACCGCTAGCCCACCATCGTGGCTGTGCGGCTCTTTGTCCGGGTTTGCCCCTTGTTCGCCAGGCGGCCGTTGGAGTGATGCTGGGGAGTCAGAGTCGGTCTGGCACCATCCGGCGGCTACTATTGTTAGCCGGCTTTCTTCTCCCCCTGACACGTGGCACGGGGGCAAGTTGTGTTCCTGTCCCGGGATAAAGTCGGCGAGCTAGTTCGTTGGGGATGTATGTGTCGTGGAAACGAGTTTCCCCGTGACTCAGTTTTCTGTGAGTTAGTCGGCTCGTTTGTTTTCAAGGAAGTGCTCGGTCAGTGCTAGCCCGCTCGCGAGCACACACGAGCCCGGTCACAGAAGTTACACACGTTATTAACTGTTGTGAAACATGAAACACAGTGTTCCCTCAACTGGCAAGTCGGGCTCACAGTGTTTGTTTTGGTGCTTCAGTAAACTGAAACGTACACGCAAGTCTTTACAGCGCGTCTTTGTTGTCGCCGGAGTAGGTCTGACAATAGTTCGTAAAGCCTATTGATGAACTTGTACCGTTACTTAGGTTTGTGGCGTTTTTTTTTTATCCTCGTGTGCAACAGGTCCAATCATCGCTTGTACCAAAGTATGTTTAGCATCGTGCCTCCAAAAACTGCCACGCTTTCACGTGTGACATTGCCAAGAGAGGAAATGCAGCTAATTTGCCTGTAAATAGCTCGTGCTGCTAGAGTGGAAAACTACTCTGCTGAGAGGGTACAAGTTCCCGTCTACCAAACTCTGGCCTGTGTGATGTTTGACAGCAGTGACCAACAACCTGTGTGCGACTTTACAGCCGCACAGGAGATGGGGCAGCATCAAAAGCTCCGAGGCGATAACAAGCCCCAAAAAAAGAAACCGGTCACGGAGCTAAGTTTAAAATGCAGACTGACTTTCTGACACCAATGCCGGCGCAGGGGGGGGTCCACGACTGTGTTGGTGCGCCTGGATGTGTGCTGTACGTGTGTGCGTGTGTCTGAGGAAACGCGAGCCCCTTGCCGTTCAATGAAAGGGAGCAGCTGGACCTCTGCCCACCTCATCCCCGGGCGGGCATGGGAGCCCGTGGGTGGACTGTGACACCGGGTGGACTGTGACACTGGGCTTCTCAAAGGCAACAAGGAAACGACCTGATGCCTAATAAAGTCCCTGGGCTTATCAGCTGTTTGGCCATTAGAAAAGAACATAACAATTGTTACGCTCCGAGGTGGACATGGAGATTGTCTGTGCATGTTTTATGAACATCAATGTGGTTTTGGGCTTGTTTGTTGACCCGTGCTGGTTAGTGTTTCGGGAAAAAGAGGAACAAAAAAAAAATCATTTGAAAGTGAGTTATAGCTGTTTATTTTTAACAAATGCACGTCGTGTGATGTAATTCAATAGGTCCGATACCATTATGCCACAGAAGGTGTCCTCACGCTGTGGAGTATTTATAAACGGCTATTTACAGGTCTTTGGCATTCTTTTTTAACATGTGCTAGCCCCAGGGTCGTAGGTGAGGTTGTTATCATGTTGTGATAGAATTATTTTATTGTTATCATCTGTACTATGAGTTTTAATGGTCAGAGATTATACTCAGTGGTGCCACAAGTTAATTTACTGCCTGGCTTCAAAGGCCAGTGAAAGTGCTGAATAAGGGGTTCAAGGGTCTAACCCGTTTAGGGTTTCCTGTCTTTGCATTTGTGACGCGTTTTTGAATGCTTTCTTACTTTTTTTTTTGTTTGCTGACTATCAGCTATACAAACCTGGGGCTACAATATGAGCACTTGTTGATCGTTAGATGTTTGCCAGCCTCCCAGGAGGAAAGGTATTTGTGTGTCCTGCTGTCTGCCTATTGAAAGAGGTTTACAGTGTAGCCAGCGTGAGTGTTCTGACCTGGACTATTATTGGCTTAGCACTTTCTGCCGGGTTTAGCGTGTGTCTTATGAAGGTAACTGCCCAGTGCTTAGAATTGGTAATTATGCAGAAAGAGCCTTTGAGGTGGGTCTGAAGGTGGTCTGTTCAGTTCAGCTATACTGTTATGGTAATACGATAACAATAATTCATTTCAACAGTATACACCGACAGGCTAGTTGGGAATAAAACAGTATGCTCCTTTCTGTAGGAATTGAATGGGCTTGACTGTGCATTTCATGGGATTAACCAATTGGTCACAAGCTTATAAATACTTTTCGCTGAAAGTGACCGAGAAGGTTCTTGAAGACAACCTGTTAAATCATAATTGAAATTTAGACCCGCTTAAATGTAGAAAAAAAAACAATCATAAATTAGTCCACAATTTGAAAATGATCACAACATCTGTGGTGAAACAATGTCCTATTGGTTTGGTTGGCCGTGCTAGCACCAGAAGTCTCTCATTCGTAACAGGTCAGTGTCCACATGCCTGAGCTCAATGTGGTTATGCATTTCTCTGGTCATGGGGTTATGTTAGTGTATCCTTTCCCAGCATACATCAGGTGATTTGCCCCCTTGAAAGTCAGTGATTGCATGAAAATGAATCCCCTATATCAAGTTATTCTGGCTGCTTGTTAAAGAAGTCTTTGTTTGGTATCTAATGTCTGCACACAATATTTTGATCCATTGTTAGTCTACATAGCTAGGATACAATCTATTTCCTCCCTAAAACTCATCCCTTTCCCTAAACTACCAATGTGTTAAAAAAGACAAAAAAAACCCACCTTTTATAGCCCCAAATTGTCCAGATTCAGGCCACGTGGTGCTGGTGACATCAGCTAGTGATCATTATAATAATGTCTTGTCAGAAATATCACGAGTTACAGGAAGTACTTTTTGGGGATAAATGCGTAGGCTTCAATCCAAATCTGTCAATGTTTATATGAAGTTAATGGTGTATGTCCCCCATTTTTCCAGGTTCCTCCACCCTTCATGGCACATGGTTTGACCTTTGCCTTTATATCTGTGGTTAATCTATTCAGAGCTGACCAGAGCTTGATTTTGATTTTTTTTGACTTATCAAAAATAGACTCTTAATGTTCTACTTAGGTTTCAGGAAAATGCACTTTTCGCCCCCGCTCCCGGAAAACAATTCTTCATTCTTCCAACGAACCCATAGTTCTCTGTTTAAAAAAAAAAAAAAATGTGTTCGCTAAGACACATCCTACCTTGAGGGTAGGGCATGGATTGTGAATGTCAAAGTCATCTGGAATCTTAATGAATATACACCTGTCTTTTTTTTTCAATTCATCGCACCCTCTGTGGAATGTGTACCGACACGTGTGCTTGTTTCCATTTATCTGTTCTGGGGGTGGCTCCTCATTTGTGACCTGAATACCTCGGCGGGTGAGCGCCAGTGTGTCCTCCGAATGTGTGTGCATGTCCTCCAAGTGGCGGTGTGTGTGGCAGCGTTCGTGCGCGCGCGTGTGTGTGTGTGTTTTGAAGGGCTTGGCTGGGTGAATAAAATATTCATGGTGGCATGGTGGGATTGGCTGCAAAGCAAAGAGCGCGCTGACAGGGAAGAGCAGAGCACTGTGTTTTCTGAAGCCCCTCGCTCGCTCGCCCCCCCCCCCCCCCCCCCCCCCCCCCCCCCCCCCCCCCCCCCCCCATCCCTCTCTCTCTCTCTCTACCTCTCTCTGTATAAAGAGACGAGCAGAGAAAGAAGTGTAATAGATGAACACGACAGCATCTCTGTTGGCCCTTGGCTTGTGCGCGCGTAAAAGAGATAAGAAGGCACTGGCTAACATCCCTGCGTCTGCTGCTCGGTGGATGTTTCAATCTAAATGGATGGACCGAGCGAGGGGCAGGATGTGCTTACGGTACGTCCGGTCCTGTGTGCGTCTGTGTGAGTCCATAACTGTTGTGCTCTGCACTTGGTACCCGTTCCGGTGCCTCTGTGCGTCTGTGTATGTATTGGTCTTGTCCTTTTGTGTTCATTTAAGGGAGAGAAGAGTAGTGCTCTGTGCCAACGAATGGGGCGAAGGTGTCCGAAAAGGTAAAAAAAAAAAAAGGCAGAGGTCTGTTGCCTGGTGAAGCCCTTTGAAATGGAAACATTTCCCCTCGACATTCCCCGAATCGCCTCAAGGAGCGGGAAAGAGGGGGAACAGACAGATATGGCTGCTTGAAGGAGCGGGACAGGGGGGAGAGGAGGATTATCAGAAGCGCGGGGGGGAGGGGAGGGGGGCGGAAATGGACCTGAGCTGAATATAAACAAGGTGTACGTTGTTATTAGAGATAATGTTCATTGATTCAAGTGGAATTCAATTAAATTCCTGTCCAGCTAAAAGTACACGGCACAAAAATGTTCTTTATACCCACAGTGGGGGCAGCAGGAAGCAGTTAAAACCAGGTACACACACGAGGGGAGGAAAATATTTACGAGATAGAGGGCATGGCCTCCATCTTTTCTGTTTACGTGTGTATGTCTGCAAAGTCTGCGCGTTGATGATAGCCTTTAATGGAGGCTGGGGTTGATATCTGTGTGTGTTCTTCTTTTCTTTTATGCATCTGCCAAGTGAAATATATTTTTCAAACAGGGAGGTAACTGGAAAGCTAGTCAGCAAAAGTATGCCCAAAATACTGCCTGATCAGATCATACCACTGCCCGGTGTTCTAACTGCTGCGAAACTACAAGGGATGCTCTTACTGTGCAACACCTTTCATTCATCGTTCTTTATTGATTGTAATTGCTCACAGCAAAGCAAGGTTACCAAGGAACTGAGAGCAGAGAGAACCAGGCCCGTTTGTCTCGTTGTGTGGCTGGCTGTTATTCTGTATCCCTCTGGCCAAAGAGGTGTTTGCCTGCTAACACCTCTAGCCCTCAAAAGGGACACACACTTGCATCTTTTCCGCTAATGTACGAGGAACTTAATCTTGTCAAAAAATGTAATGACCTGTGACTTTTAAAAGCAAATTACTGCAGTGTAAGTCTTCAAATCTTAAGAAATATGCAAAATATTTTCCAACCAAGGATCGAAGAATTCGGTACGACAAACTTAACACGATTGTAAGACATGATGCACCATGGCACAGTAGCCCCGTGAAAGTGTCTGTTGTGAAGCTTGTGAAGTTTTTTATCATGATTGTTTAATGTGTTCATTCTCTCATTCGTTAATGAAGTTATACGTTTTTAAACTGACGCGGAACCTCAACTCTTGTCCAAAATATGCTACACAAGTTGGACCGTGTTGAAGTTATGTTGTCATCAAGCGGTTTACACATATCTTCAGAGAAGCACAATTTCAGCTTTAGCTTTTTGTGGCTAATCCTGGGCTCATAGAAAGGATACGCTTAACCATTATAAGTAAGTCTAAATTTCAGGCTCGAGTTGTCGTCTTTGTATCTCGAAACATTTTCGGGATACACAGAGACTTTTCTCCTTTCATACTTTCTAATTTGGCTCTTATCACACCCTTGATGTTATACTTGCAAAATAATTCGGCTTCGTTTAAAGAGTTCCAGTGTTTTCCTTTGTGAACTCTCAATATTAAGAGGAGAGAATGGACCCCATGGTAAGCCATGTGTTTACACTTAAATGTTCATGTGAACTGTAAATCCCCATCCATACATAAAACCCAACACAACTGTGATTTTACCACCTAAGCTGCTGTAAAGCCGGAGAAAATCCTCATAAATGCAGACGCAATTACAGTTGTGATCGTGTCATGATTTCTCCGATGAATCCTCATAGAAATACTTGATCTTCCCCTAAGTTATAATTTCGCCTTTTAATTTAGCTCGCAATCACAATCCGATCCTTCCTCTCCGTTTACTAATGTACTCTTGACACAAGCAAGACTCCGGCCAGACGCAGCCAGGGACACATCTGCCCTCTGTCAACAGCCCTCTATTGATGTCTTTATATAGGGACTTGTCTTGCTCCGACTGGCTGTTCTTTTTGCCTTTAAGCCCTCCCCTCTGGCGCTGCTTCTGTAGCACGACCCCAGCTGCGGTTTGTGGGCATAATGGCCCAGCACTTCCCCTGGGTGACAGACTGGAGGTTTATTTAGGGAACTATTTGACAGGTTGAATCTTGTGTCCTTAAATTGTGCCGAGCAATGCAAGGGCGAGGGCACAACAGGCCCCACAACAGACATCCATGTGCTGTTCTAAACAAGTACAAAAATCCAAACAACATACGTACTACATGATGGCGTTTAGGTTTTTTGTTCGGATGTTTGTACATTAAAATGAGCAGATTTGTGGTGGCGGTATTTTAAGAAACTTAACAATAAGAAGATGCACAGGAAGTAGGAATAGTTTTGCCACACGCTTCTTGTGTCCTGCCTGTAAACATTGATTCCAGTGATTCTTGCAGAATGGGGAAATTGATAAGTACGACGAAGAAGAATGGGGAAAAAAAATTAAATAAAATTCTGGCTGGGCATATCTTGCATATAAAATCGCAAACAGTTTTTCAGTTGCAAATGAACACCAGTGTCCGTTTTACTCAACTCGGGTTACTGAAAAGATACATTTCTCATTGCTCGTCTCCTGCGCTGCAGCTGAATCATCACCCCCTCATCATGGCCCTGTCGGAACAACGCAACTCATTATCATGCAAATCCACAAGCGACTGTGGAACGAAACGCATACCCACACAGACGCAGCCTGACTCGCAAACACAATCACAGATGGCATTATTCATAGTAGTTGGGCTTCTGCAGAAGCGATGATGCCTATATGTGTGGAAATCCATACGTCATTGAAGACGTGTTGAAACAGTAAGCCACTAACAGGGGGGGGGTGGGAGGAGGAGGCGGAAGCGTGAGACTGACTCGAGGCTCTGACATGCATCCTTTCATCGTGCGTCTAGCATCACCTTTTGTTTCTACACTCTCCTGCTTGGCAGCAGTGCCTCGCAGTGATTGGTTGAAAGCATCCTCCAATCGGGGCCTACGTTGCGTCAAAGTGTGTGTCCACGAGGCAGGTGTATTTGATGAAATGCTGTCCGACCAAATGAGACGACATGTAAATATAAACAGGCTTTCAATTATTTAATGACTAATTTTGGACTCGATGGAATTAATGACATTTTTAGTTTTTATAAACATTGCTCCGTAACCTGCCCGGCATGTGTCAAAAATTCTGAAAGCAACTGAAAGATGAGATTCTATTAATGTTCATTTATTTGTCCAAAACCTACTGCTATATATCTTTTTTTGTGAGCCCAGTGGACCTAGCCGGCATTAGCTCACGGTCCCCTATGGAACGTCTTACACCTTATATGAGTGTGTCTCCGAAATAGGCATTTCCTTCCTGGTCATATTACATCATGCTCACTTTAAATAGTCACTGTTCCATAGAGCCTGAATTATCTCGTAATGGTCTGGTGGAGGTATTATTATTGTTTATATTGTTAAAGCTGAGAAATGATTTCCAAAATGATTCATGCGGTTTATCCCGGATGTGTCGGGTCTAATGTGTGTCTATTTGTGAACCGGCGGTGGTTGCGATAGGAGAACGAGCTTTTGGAGGTGACTGGTGAGCAACACTACAAAGAGCTTATTATTTTGGCGGTTCTGGCTGCTGTAACACCGGTATCAATTGCTGTATTCTGGTAGATGACCCACAGGGACTCAGCACGTTAACCACGCATGCTGTAGTAATCGGAGACGGTGTCTCCGTGGCTGCCATAAATGTCCAGGCACTAAAGGGCAGGCAGCAGAGGGACCACTAATAACAAGGTTGGTGATTGGGTTAAAGGTTTAGATTAATTCTAAAGATTACGTGTTTACCGCTGATTCTCCAGGTTACACTTACCACTTGTGTTTGTGTGTGCGCACTTCTATCTGTGCGAGGACCGGTTTAAGTATTTAAGTATTAAGGATCAAGGCCATTTCGGGAACGCGCGTAAATCTTGACTGGTCGCCTTTCTCCCCCACACCCACACACTTTCAACGGGCTGTTTTAGAGTATAGAGTATAGTATGGATTTGATTGAGTCATTTAGTTATGATGTTTAAGGTTACAGAAAGGGCTAGGGCATGCCTTATGTCAATAATTGTCTTCCTTAAGACAGACATACACATGTCTGTGTGTGTTTTTTTCCATTGTTGTATTTATTTAGTTTTGCCATTACAGTTTTATTAAAAATAATATTAATGCATTCTTTTATTGCCACGGGTCCTGAGAGGTCTAGGTCATAAATCTCTTGATGTTTCCATGACAAAAAAAGATATATTTTCTCCAAGGTCCCGACCTTTTTTTTTTTTTAATAAGCACAGCCAGCCTTTTGACGTTGCTATGAAATCTGACCTTTGTTGCTCAAACCTTAACAATGAATATAGTTTCTAATACAGACTAATTAGTTTGCGGAACCTAGCACACAGATAAGCCTTTATGAGGCAGTTAAGCGCTTCCGCATTATATAAGACAACCATAATGACTTAATATGTCAGATAATCTATGTACTCGGTCTAAGCATCTCTTCTGCAAGTTTGAACTTGCATTTTTCAGTTTATTATAAATACTTTATTGCATTTTTTTTTCATTTAACGACTATTGTTAAAGTTTAAGGAAATACAGCTGCCACCATCGGCCATGTATATAGCTCCATCCTTTCATTGTTTTGTTTGATGAACTTTTGGCTTTACCCAAGAGCTATGTACTGATTTGGTCTGCGACTGTTTCACTAATTTCCCCGTTTATTTTGCTGTCGTCTCTTCTCATTCTCAGGGTCTTGACGAAGAGGCTCTTGTTGACCATGGAAAGAGCAGCTTCACTACTCACACAAACTATGAAGGTGAAGACTTGGAAAGTAAGTGTATAACCGTGAGGAAATCATGCTGGAAATGATTATTGATTTAAGATTGCAAATAACCACATGACATCTAAAGTGTACCACTCACATCTACCCTCTAACCTCCTCTTTGTGAGTCCACCCAAACAACATCTTTTCATTCTTAATTTATTAAAGTAGTGTCTCCATGCACCCCTTCGTTTCCTTTTGGGACACTCATGTAGCCCTCCGCTGCTTTCGGCACAACTAAGCTGTCCTTTTATTTATTTATTTTTTCCTTTTTCATCTTGCCTTTTTTTCCCTCTATAATCGTTCATCTTCTATATCTGTTTTCCTTCATCCGTTCATCTCATATTTGCCGTATGTCACTTGTACTGGCTGCTGCATCTGAGTTCCCACTCAATTACTTTGTGAAAAATCAACTCTGTCAGTAAGTCTATTTGTGTGTGTGTGGAGCAAAAATAGGGCATTTGGGTCACCCGATACAATTCCTGCGTGGCAGTGACAATATCGAGGGGGAAGTAGATAACCGATTGGGGAAGAAACAGAAGGGTTAAAAATTGAAATGCTGTTCTCTGGTTTTCTTCAAGTAGTTTATCTAGAATAGAAGGACATTCTTTGTCTTCTGTTTTAAATGTTAGTGTCTCCTAAGCTTCAGTTGGAGATGACTGAAGTATTCCTGGAACTGCAAGACTTTTAACTGGTCCCAATTATAATTAAAACAATGGATCGGACGTTTTAATGAAATGAGTTGTACTCAATCTAATATAATATATGGCCTTTTGAATTCGCTTTGATTATATTCTGTGCCTTTATTAGATTTTATTGGGGGAAAAAAAGGTTTGTATTAGAATTCTGTCAGACTTTTTGTGTAATATACACCTTCTATCAACTAAAATTGCGAACTTTATACATTTATCGGACATCTTACCTTTTAATGTCTTCATGACAAAATGCACTGCATCTTTCTTTTCCACAGGCCACAGAGCAGTCTACGTAGGCGTACACGTTCCCCTCGGAAGGGAGAGCAAGCGGAGGCATCGCCACCGAGGTCACAAACACCACAGAAAGAAGAAAGAGCGAGACTCCGAGGAGGGGAAGGAAGATGACAGGGAATCCCCCCCTTATGGTAAGATCTTGTTTCTGATGAATTGACACCAAGCATACGGCGAAGGACCGAATTGTCACGTAAAGACCCACTACTCGTGTTTTTTCTATTTGTTATTGACTTTGTGTCTCTTTATCTATCCAAGTGTACTGTACCCTGCAGGCTTTTCATAGCCTTTAATGGTGTGTATTCAAATACAGGCCCCACCATTGACAACAATAACAACTATAACTTTTTACTTGCTTAATTTCTTGCACATAATCATTAAATTGATGTGAATGCAAAGCTTGCAGCAATGAGTGTGCAAACCAAGTCAGAGCTTAGGAATCTTAGTGTTTCTGTCTTTCAACCGGTTATTAATAATACATTCAGCCATAAGAGCCGATAAAGGCCACTGGCAGCCTGCTGCTGACACTGTTTGAAGGCTGACATTTAAGGGACGTGTGCACACGTTTGGGGAAAGTTGCTGCATCACCTCAACTGCTCAGACCCATAAGTGCCCAAGTCATTCCTTGAGGGATTTACTAATGCTTTATGAAATTGAATGATAATAGCAGCTGTACAATCCTATTAGCAAGCACACTCTAAAACCTTACTCATAACAATGTTGTCGGTACTCTATTGTGTCCTTTCAAATAATGTGTCAAAGATATAGATTCCATTTAAATACCTATCACATAAGTCTCACTATCTACTGCAGAAATGTCTTGCAAAGACCCTTCGGTTCATGACATGGGTAGACCGTCCTTTTGCAAAGGTAAAAATGTGGTATATGGGTAAGCAAAGGTAACATAAATGTGAAGTGTCCTGGTAGAAAAGAACTCCTCTCGTTTCAGTCCCTGCCTCCCCGTAGCGGCCACTGTTTGTCGTGCGTTATTTATTTCCATTCCAGATGGATTTTAAATAGTTGGCACTTCTTCAAAGAAACCTTCGCAAAGCCGATGGTGCCATCCTGCAGTTTTTAGTTTTTAGATTTGTCACACCTGCAAGTCTGTGTGTAACCATGATAGGACTATGTATCAAGTTTCCCGCCGTGTGTCTTTACATGTATAAATACACCATACATGGATAAAATAGATCCACAAAACTCCGCAGGTTCCCTTTAACCGCACCCGAGGCCGTGATTGTGTCTCTGTTGTGCCCACGGAACACGTTGTAAATATGGCCGTTTATTTTTCAATTTGCCCGCTCTCGTGCTCAGACACACCATCCCAGAGGGTCCAGTTCATCCTGGGCACAGAGGACGACGACCTGGAGCACGTCCCCCATGACCTCTTGGCCGAGCTGGACGAGCTCTCCTTCAGAGACGGCAACGCCTCTGAATGGAGGGAAACTGCCAGGTCAGTAAGGCAGCCTCAAACCTGATCTGGTTTTGCTATAATTTTTAATGTAGCCCTCATAACATGTAAATATTACGACATTTTTAATCACGACAATTAATACGATTTTTTTTTTTTCACAAGCCAGTCCCCAGGGGGGAGGAAAAACATTTAAACAGCATTTTATTTTCAAAAAAGAGTTTCAAATTGTTCTCGTAGTTGACTTGGCTGCCATTTCAGAGATTGTTCCCAATCTTGATAAAAGTTTGTAGTAAAGAGACGGATTTGGAGCATGACTCACTCTTTTTTCTTTTCTTTTTTTTGTTCTGCGGATCAGTGTGAGCTCTGAAAAGTCAGACTTGTGAATTTGTGAAAGGAAAAATGACAGCGGGGCAATGGCAGCCAGCACAGCGTGTGCTCGAACTGTAATGCAGCCCACGCATTTACTTCTCTCTTGTTATGTATTATTTGTAGATTAAAAGAAAAAAGCCCCTTTTGTCTCGCGTTCACGATAGATGGCTGAAGTTCGAGGAGGACGTGGAGGATGGCGGTGAGAGGTGGAGTAAACCCCACGTGGCCGCGTTGACCCTGCACAGCTTGAACGAGCTGCGTAGCTCGATACTCAATGGCACCGTCATGCTGGATATGAGGGCCCACACCATTGAGGAAATCGCAGGTATTTTTTCTTCTTCTTTTTTTTTAAAGACCTATGCAGCTGTATTGCTTACGGATACACTTAAAAATCCTAAAAAATGATTGAATGATGATTATTTACACACCGCTTCAGTTCGTCCCGTTTATTTGTGCGTCCACCCTTTTGTCTAAACACTCAAGACATGGTGATAGACAGCATGGTGGCCTCGTGCCAGCTGAAAGAGGACCAGCGCGCCCAGGTGCGGGAAGCCATGCTGAAGAAGCACCACCACCAGAACGAGAGGAAGCTCAGCAACCGCATCCCCCTGGTGCGCTCCATCGCCGACATAGGCAAGAAACATTCCGACCCGTTCTTGCTCGAAAGAAACGGTGAGACCCCACGACGCACTCGCATTTCTTTTTCCACGACTAGGGGAACGGTCGCTAAAATAAAAAAAAACATCGCTGTTCCAAATCCCTCAATGCCAGCATAGAGGGCGGATGGCGAAAAGTGAGTAAAATCCAGAGAATGAGCCGTGTCGGAGCGGTCGGTTCCCGTAGCCAAAGAGAAATCTGGGTGATTGTGGTAACCTGTTTTGCCTGGCCTGGCCTGGCTTTGGGGTTTGAATTAATGCCGTCGTCATTCTCCAGGGTGACACTCATGAAATACCGCTTCACCTGCAACCTGAAATCAGCATTGTGTGTGTGTGTGTGTGTGTGTGTTTTTTTGTTTGTTTTTTTTGGATTGGGCATGGCCACAGTGGTGTTGATGTGTGGTGAGCATCTTAGGGTCATGGGCTCCAGCCCCGGAGTTTCAGAAGGGAAAGAAATGTCACATTCTCCACTGCTGTGTGTGCGTGTGTGTGTGTTTTTTTTTTTGACTTGCACTGGTACATCATTTAAGCGGAGCTGCAATTTCGAAAGGTTCAGCGCTATGACGTCGAGTGTGTGTGTGTGTGTGTGTGTGTGTGTGTGTGACGATAGAAGTTGTAGTGTACCAGTCGTGTGCCGTGGTTGCCTACAGTGCACTGGCGTGCTAACCCATCCTCCCCCGCATGCGAGCCTATCCGAAGTGCATCGGTTCTGCCGCACCGTGTGATTGGTCTGTTTGGAGTTGATAAACGACACGTCGTTTGGCCCTTTGCGTTCCCTCCCACACGCTTCACGCCATCCCTATGAGTGTCCTTTGTTGCTCACGTTTCTGCAAAGCGCAACTCTCTCTAACCGCACCCCCTGCTACGCTTCCTGCCGCCCGCCCCCCTTTCTGCCCGTCTCCTCCGGATGCCATCTTTGTGACGTGCTCCTCACGGGTGTTTTCCTCTCTCCTCCATCCCCTTATTCCTTTTCCTCCTTTTTCTCCCTTTTTTTTTTTTTTTTTTTGTGTGTGTTTTGTTTTGCCATTGTCTCCTCTGTTAGGAGAGGGCCTGTCCTCTTCACGTCTCTCTCTCCACAAGCCAGGGGCCTCCTCCTCTGTCTCCAACCTGTCCCAGAGACGAGAGTCCCGGGTCTCCGTCCTGCTCAACCACCTCCTGCCCTCCTCTTCCTCCTCCTCCAACACCGAGCCCGTCCGAGGCGCCTCGCCCCTCACCACGCCGCAAAACACCCCCGTGTTCTTCCGGCGCTCCGACCAAAGCCCGACCCGCGGCGCAGGTCTCGGCCCTCACGGTATCCCCGAGGTGGTGGTGTCCCCCCCTGACGACGACGACGACGACGACCCGCCCAACTCTGCGGAGGACGAGGCGACGTCACAGCTCTGCCGGCGAGCGTCCTCGGCGTCCCAGGGCATCGAGCTGCTGCCCTTAGAAGGCAAATATCTGTGTAGCCTGCCAGTGTGAGTCACGGCTTGAACAGAGAACACTAGCACCAGCATGAAAGCTCCGCTGCCCGACAACTTCCAACGCTTCCGATCATGCCGCCATTTCACCACTGACCCCCAGCAGTGTCGGGGCGCTCAGACGCTCTCGCCACTGTCATCTAACCGCAGAACTTTGACACCCCCTCATCGGGCTCGCTTCGCCCCTCCTGTCCTTTTCTATCTATTCCCACTGTTGCTTTCGCCTTTATCACTCTGCTTGCCGTTCAGACATCCCCGTCTCCCGACACACCTTCCCCCCTTCGTCTTTTGCCCTGCTGGTCTCTGCCCATTTACACCTGCGTTGAGATCGCACGGCTTATTCATGGCACATTCACGGAAAAACCTGTCCCCATCCTTCCTCGGTCAGGTCGGTCCCCTTTTCTTTCCTCTGATACGAGGAAGGATTGACGTATATATTTCAGGCATAGGATACAGTTGCTCGGCGGCTAGCTACATACGCGAAATTCAGCGAAGCCAATCCAAAAACGCCGGGGTTGTCGAGCAGATGTATCCTCATCACGAACATTGAACTTTAATAGTGTATTTTTGTTTCCCCTTTAAAATTCAAAACCGTGTCCCGTAGGGTCACATGTCCCCTCCATAGGATTGGATTTGTTGTGACAAAAAAAAAAATGTTGCACGTGATTTAGACATAAAAGGCCCTGTCTTTGACTCGAGGCGGCGCAAGCTTCACACGGGAAGTTTCCTTGCTATTTTCAGCCCAGTAATCTAGCGCAGTAGAATGCCCGCGGAATAATGATTGAAACTAATAATTTGACCAAACAATGCAAAGCACACAGGTACTTTAACAGTTTGTTTGTTTTTTTTTTAAATCAGCCAACCATCCTCTCTCCTGGGACAGGCCCGTATACGCTTTTTCCAGGGCAATGTTATTTATAATAGGCCTAGGCCCTTAAACGCATTCATGATTCATTAAGACACCGTGATTTGTGTTCCTGCCCTCGAAGGCCCCTTTCCGTTTTGCACTATAGCGTGATGCAGTTTCGGGCGGGCTCGGGACATTTTGCGTAATCTGCGGGAAGCCCTCGATCGGAATGCAAAGCCGCTCTGGTTTTCCGTGTTGACATTCTCGCTCACGGTGGATGTCATTAATTCGCGCTCCTTGGCGGCTGTTTATTTTTAGAGCTGCGCCGCCGTTCCGCTTGACTGTCTCGTTTTAAGTACACACGTATAAAGTTTGCGGTGACTCATGCTTCTTCCATCACATCAAGGCTCCCGCGCGCCGTCGCTTCATCAATTCCTCGGAGTAAACATTCTTTTACCTGATTAGGAATCTAGCGAGGGGTGCCGGGTGCCAGCGCTCTTGTCTATATATAAGCCTGAGGCCCCGGATTATGTGGCTATGTTGGCACTGTGTGTGCTATCGTAGTGGGAACCAAAGTGACTATTTGTCCTCTCCAAACCAAACCGAGCCGTGCCGGTTTATTATTAGGTGGCGCGCGTCATTGCATCCAATGATCGTGGCGGGAGTTGAACCGAAAAGCTTCAGGGGGAGTCTTTTAATAGTTGACGAGCTTGTGCAATTGTACCCCTTCTAGGAAAATGGAGTTGCAGAGTTCTTAAGTAAGAGACGGGCACCTTGACGTCGACGCGTCGCTCATACGGAGTTTTCTTTTTCGAGGCACTCGTTACAGTTGCATAGTGTGCTCTGTCGTGCACTGTAGGTTGGGGAAAAACTCCGCACCTACTTCATCGTTGACCGTGCGCTTTTGATCCCTGTTCATTTAGACACGGGTGACGTATCTGTATACAGCGGCTGCATAGAAGGGCTGGAATACATGTGTATTGTCGAGAGGACTACAGCAGTAGTAGTAGCAGTAATTGCATTCATTCGGCCCGAGCACTAAGACAGAGGAGCCCCAGCGCTGCTGATCCATTCTGTTTTGTGTGTGTATTTTTTGCGTGTGATTTAATTTACGCCACGGTTTCAAGGGAGGCATTCCGGCGTTTAGCCTTCCTGAATGAAGTTTGTTTGCGGACACAACCTAAGATAATCCCTCCCTTATTCCAAGAGGCTTTGTCGGGTATGTGAGCAAGCGCGCTCCCGTTCAGCTACCCAGCATCCACGGGGGCTACTCCAGGGTGCAGTTCAGGGCTTAGGGGCGCAAGGCACACGCTGGCAGAAAGGAGGCATTTTAATTTGTTTTTTGGCAATTACTTGGGGATGAGGATGTGGCATAAAATGTTTCGTGAGTGTTGAACAAAATGTTCTATGATGTTTTGATTTGATGGTATGATTAGATTTGTGTGGAAAATATGAAAAAAAAAATGGTAAAAGAAGTTGTACTTAGGAATTTCAGAGAATAGTCAATCATACACTATTCTTTGGCCCGGTGCATCACTCCCTCATTTCATCTCCGGCTCTCATGTGACCTCGAGTGCTAGCGTTTCCTGTGTCTGGTGTGGCTCAAATCTCAGAAGCAACGTTGAAGCGCGGCGAGTTTGGCCGAGAGATGTAGTCGGTTCAGCATTTTGCCGCCGAAGTCTGAGGAATGGTGCGTTGACAGGCATATCAAACACATCCTCTCGGCTTAAGCTCAAGAGTTGACGTGAAATTCCAGCTACGCGGGGAACCAACTCGAGCACCCGAGTAATGAGCTCAGCAACGGCGCTGAGTCAAATATGTCCTTAGTGCTGAAACATCGACACGAAAAGGTCTGGGGTGATTGGGGTGGAATAAAACGACATATTGCCGCCAAAAATGTCAAATGTTGAACGGCAAATTCGTCATGGATATGCATTTGTTTTAGCATGACCCCCTTTTTTTCATAGTGTTGTTTAGTAAATACTTCGATTGTCTCTGCTTTAACTCAGTAATTGGTTATTTTCCACTGGGGATTGCAGCGTCCGTGTCCGTTATTTGCTGCTGATTTATTTTTAGCTGAGGGGATTGATCTACACCTGGAATGCAGATCACCACCGGGCGGAAAAATGAAAGAAATCGAGTCATTCCGTGGATTATCTCATGGTGTATACACAAACGCCAGGAGCGGAGGACTTAACCGTATATATATCCCAGCTGGCGGCGACACTATTCAAAGCTGATTAAATAGGCCACCTGACTAAAGAGTACAAGTGACTTGATATATCTTTGAATCAGCCGTTTTGTTCCGGTTTAAAAACGATCACATTAAAACACACGCGCACTATTAACTGGCTGTGCGGGAACATTTTGGTCATTTCAAGTAAGGAGAGACGTGAAAGACCGAATGGCATGTCATGACATCACGAGTGGCGTGCTTGGTGAACCGCGCAGCTTTTTCCTCTGCAGGGTCATCGCCTCCCCGAGTCCTGGCACACGGTCACTCATTCTCTCTGTCTCCCCCCCCCCCCCCCCCCCCCCCCCCCCCCCCCCCCCCCCGCCCTCCCCCTCGCTCCCTCCCTCCCAGGACCATTGGTATCCCCCAACTCTGTCCCCACCAACCTGGATGGCAGTAAGGCAGTGGAGAGGCGGCCGTCCAAAGCAGGGGTCAGTAGAGAAGGCAGCAGTGTCAACTTCAGCAAGGTAACCTAACCCAGTACTGAGCACAGACACAGTCCAGTCACGGTGGAGGGACCATCTGTCTTTTCCTTTAGTCTCTGGACTTTCGCAGACATTTCCGTGGCCTGTTTTTTTTTTTTTTTTTTTTTGCAAGCGGCGAACTGACGTCCCCCGTACCCATCAGCCCTGTTCTCCCGGGCTCGCCTTTTACCCGGAATCCACCAAGAATCGGTGACGAAACGGCGCGTAGCGCGTTGAGAACAATTCCCCTCTCTCCACCGCCATCCGCTAGGTTCTATTATGTTGCGCTCGCAAATGCCACACATTCAATGGCAGGCTGCCGTAAGCATTTACCCATATAAAAGCCTTCATTATCACTGCCAACAAAAAGTGTGGCAATGTATTTACTAGTGTACAGATGATGCGAGAGAAGGCGCAGCACTTCCTGCACAGGGATAATATTGACATAGTCAGATCTGTATTGCGTCTTGCACAGATATTTATTCAGGGAAGAGAATAAGAAATGCATCGCAACAATGGACAATCTTTGCTCAGTACTACGTAGATGTGCACATAGCTACTAACCCCCTTAATCGTATTTCCTGACGTAGCTTCCCAGCAACCTGCTGCCATCTCTTTACATTCCAACATCCTCATTTGCATGCGTCAACTTTTGTCGCACGTTTCCACGCCGTCCAAATCCCTCACACTCTGGTCATCGCTTCCTGTTGCCTTCGTGCCGATTGGTGATCGGCGTCCTCGGCTTTCCCTTTGTTCACTCGGTTTCAGGTGGACATGAATTTCATGAAAAAGATCCCTCCGGGTGCCGAGGCCTCCAACGTGCTGGTGGGAGAAGTGGACTTCTTGGAGAAGCCGATAATCGCCTTTGTGCGGCTGTCCCCCGCGGTTCTAATCACGGGCCTCACAGAGGTGCCTGTTCCCACAAGGTACAATATAGGAACTTTTGTCTTTTGTCTTTAAAATGCTATATTCAATAACTGCCACTCACTTTAAGAACGTATTACACTGGCAATCATTTAACACAGCGGCCCTTCGCAAAATCATTTTTTTTACAAGGGACTAATATAACTTGGGGATTTCTTCATTAAAAAAAGAAAAGGCAAGCATATAGTTCTAATAAACTTAAAAGATGAAATTTATCGGCAAATACTGTTTGAACTGAAAACACCAGTAAAATTGAGTGAATACAGTATACACCGTTCGTGCCGATATTGAATTTGAGTGTTAACTTGAGTGTGTGTTTGCGTCTTGCTCCAAGGTTTCTTTTCCTGCTTTTGGGTCCGCGTGGCAAAGGGCCCCAGTACCATGAAATTGGCAGATCAATGGCCACCCTCATGACGGATGAGGTGAGGGCATCCAATTGTTAATGACACTCGAGGCTTCCGCAGGCTAAAGGCCTGTCGTCGAGATTAAGACGAATTTCATTTCTTGCATGCTGTGCTTCATTGAAATTCTCCTGTGGATTGGGTACGCTGGCCTCCTACTGGTCTTGCTGTGAACCGCCGAGTGTGTCATCTCAGCGATATTCACCAAGGATACCCATTTTGTAGGTTTTCGCCGATGTGGCGTACAAGGCCAAGGATCGAACGGATCTCCTCTCCGGAATCGACGAGTTCCTCGATCAAGTCACTGTCCTGCCCCCTGGAGAATGGGATCCCACCATTCGCATCGAGCCCCCCAAGAATGTCCCATCTCAGGTTTGTGCTTTACTGCGTCACAGATTGTGTAGTTTGGATTTGACGAATAAACAATGAGAAGAAGCGGAATATGCTGGTGCCAAAATGATTCCTAAATTGCATATTGACCAGTAACCAACATGCTGACGCAACAGACCACCTCATATGCTGTATTTAAATTCGGTCTCGGACGCCGTTATCCCGAAGCTGTCCTTGGCGCGTATTTTAGTGCACTCATTACATTTAATTCATCCCACTATAATGACACAGTGAGCGGGCCCGCCTTATGGACTAAAAGCTTCATCACAGCAAACATAATACGTGTCCTTTGATCTGCAGATGAAGAGGAAGAGACCAGCCGAGCCCAACGGGAGTGCGTCTCCATCCGGAGAGATGGAGATGAAGGAGGTGGAACATCAAGCGGGACCCGAGCTACAGAGGACAGGGAGGTGAGTGTACTCCTTTTTTTTTCTTCATTTTTTTTTTGTCACAGCAACAATTCTTAAGGATGAACCAAAGGGACCATACTTACTCCAGAAATGTGCATCACAAATTTGGTGACAAAGAAATATTGTGGGTATTATAGCCAAACGATTATGCTGAGCTTAAGCGCCGGATAACGGGTGCTGTAAGAAAAAGCACATCTGGGAGAATTAAGACCCCTATTTCGTCGTCTTTAGCTACATAGTACTTGTTTGGGGTTAAAATAATGAGGAAGATGATGAGATCAATTACAAGAGACATTATTATGCCATGGGTTTTATAATAGATAGCTTTTAAAATCATAGCTTTTAAAATAATAGCTTTTAGGGGGTTACTCGCGTCTTTGTCTTTAACCCTAAAATAAAACACATTTTAAATTTCAAGCTTAATACCACTCGACATTTGTGCAGATAGGTCTCCGCTGTGGGCTATGGGCCTCAGATGCTGACATTTATGGATCACTCATGCGGGGCACACAGCGACGACAATGTGTTTATTTGAAAGCTCAGACAGACAGACAGACGCACACACACACACACACACACACACACACACTCTGCACCCAAACACATCAGTTGGGATGCGCTGTATTATTTACAGATTCGCGCTCCTTTCCACCTCTACAGTGACGGAGCGTAGAGATGTGCAAGTTAACAAAGCTATCGAAAGCATAAAGAAAAAAAAAAGGCCTAGGTTGACAGGCAATAGTTTTTTTTTTTTTTTTTTTTTTTCCAGATGTTTGAGGTAAAAGAAAATGAAATTAAACTTCACATAAGAGCAATTGTAGAGGTGTCTGAGAAGAAAAAATGGGAATGTTTCAAAGGCCGAAGCAAATAGAGAAGAAATGGGGATAGGAAGTCCGGTCTGTACAGCTACAGGATGTGTTGCGGTGTCGTTTGGTACAGGACGTACAGAACGGTGTAAAAATGCTTTAAGCATATCGTTACACAGCATCATTACATTTCACTCACTTGATATGATAGTCATTCATGTCTACGCATTCTCCCACCGACATATTATTGTTTTTTGTAGATACATATATATGTTGCCATGCCACTCCTACTTGAGAGTTGAAAATGGACCTCTTGCCCCTGCAGGATATTTGGAGGTTTGGTCATGGATGTCAAGCGAAAGATTCCCTTCTACTGGAGCGACATCCGGGACTCGCTCAGCCTGCAGTGTCTGGCCTCCATCCTCTTCCTCTACTGCGCCTGCATGTCCCCCGTCATCACCTTTGGGGGTCTGCTCGGGGAGGCGACAAAAGGCAACATAGTGAGTCTGGAGGCTAGACATCGGACGTGCTTTCACACGTACATCCCGCGCATGGGACCGTGGTCGGAAGGCGACGCCATGACCCAAACCCAGTCCGGCCCACATAGTGCATCCATCAGTGTAATCGCCAGTTATTTGAATACATACGTTTCACTGAGGCCTTCCTTGACTGGAAGAAAAAGAAAATGGTCCCGCTCGCAATCCATTGTCACGCCACAGGCTATTTAAACAGCCATCTCTCTCTAATTACGTTCTTACTAGGCCAGGGATTGTTGGCACAGGCGCGGCCTGTGTGCCGGTGTGTGTGATGCGCCAGTGTAAACTCGGCAGGCGAATGGGGTCAAGTCAGCAGAGTGGAAACAATCAGGTGTTTATCTTGCTCCTCACGTGCGGCCCAGCGGCCGTTTTAATCCAAACTACGTGTTCTGGGCGGGGGGGTTTCACGTGGCCCTCTGTCGCTCCGTTCCCTCACGCCCTCCCTCTCCTCCGTGTCGACAGAGCGCCATTGAGTCTCTGTTTGGAGCGTCGCTGACGGGAGTGGCGTACTCCCTCTTCGCAGGACAGCCCCTCACCATCCTCGGCAGCACCGGGCCCGTTTTGGTGTTTGAGAAGATCCTTTTCAAGTTCTGCAGGTATGCCCGAGCAAGTCTACTTTTGTGTGTGTAGTCCAAACATGTTGATGATGAGATAATGGCGTGCACGGCATGCAGTATTTGGTGAGAATTATTTCCCTTCCATTTTGCACCCTCCCTCCCAGCGACTACGGCCTGTCCTACCTGTCGCTGAGGACCAGCATCGGCCTGTGGACGGCCTTCCTGTGCATCGTCCTGGTGGCGACGGACGCCAGCTCCTTGGTCTGCTACATCACCCGATTCACCGAGGAGGCCTTCGCCGCGCTCATCTGCATCATCTTCATCTACGAGGCCATCGAGAAGCTGTTTCACCTGGGAGAACACTACCCCGTCAACATGCACAACAACTTGGACAATCTCACCCTGTATTCGTGAGTGCTGAGATTTCTCCGTCTGTTAGACTCTGTGATAATCTCTAGTTATGTATCAAAATAGTTTTTTTAATACCACTTAAATAATACACGCATCAGGTCAGCATGTCAGAAGTTGAAATGATAATTTAAAAAACAACAACTTTAAAGTCCATGGAAACAAGCACATTTACTTCAGTTTTAGATGAGCATTAGAATGAGCCTGAACGTTTTCTGCATGGGATCGGGGGATAGACGTTGCCCTAACATTTGCTCCTCCTCTCTCAAGGTGTCACTGCTCCCCACCGGCCAATGACTCAGACACTCCGGAGCTGCAGTGGAATCTGACTGGATTCAGCCCAGACTCGATCCCATGGAGCAGCCTCAACGTTTCGGTGAGGCAAGCACACAGCGACACCCGGTGTGATAGGCTGTAATTGCGCCCACAGACGTGTTTCAAGGGAAGAAAGGGACCGGTCACTCACTTTCATACGGATTGAATTCAGTCATGGCGCTTTAACCGCTTACCTGCCATGAACTTTTCCTGATGGAATAGCTGATATTGATTTGACTCAACAATACTCTTTAAACACCCCTTTGTTTTCCGTAGATGTGTAAAAAGCTGCACGGGGAATTTGTCGGCGAGGCCTGTGGTCACCACGGGCCCTACATCCCAGATGTTCTCTTTTGGTCCATCATCCTCTTCTTCACCACCTTCTTCCTGTCGTCTTTCCTCAAGCAATTCAAGACCGAGCGATATTTTCCCACCAAGGTACAATTTTCGTCCTCATTTTGCCCTTTCACAATGGGGGAAAATGTGCCGTGTCGCCCACACGGTGAAGTTTTCATTTCTCAGTAATGGTACGGTGTGTGCGCGAGTGTGCGTGCAGATCTTCATAAAGTCCTCAGTAAATGTTTACAGCGCGCCTGTCGTCGGTATGCGGGAACAGTCTTGTGGAAAGAGCACAACTCATGGCCTCCTCCCACACACTAACAACTGTAGTCACTTGGTGTTTTTGTGTAGGCAGATGTTGGTATTGTCTGAGTTATTACGCTTACACTGTTGACATGGATGTAATTATTAGGACAGGATGGGTTTTTCCCTTTTAAACTGACTAGCAGCATGGATGCTCATTTCAAACGTGTGAATACATATACCTCTGTTTGTAGGTGCGATCCATGATCAGCGACTTTGCTGTGTTTTTGACCATTATGATCATGGTGCTGGTGGACTATCTAATGGGTATCCCATCACCTAAACTAAATGTTCCTGACCGGTTTGAGGTAGGCATCTTTTTCGATTTCTGTCTCTTAATGCCTGTATGAACAAAAAGAATTAAAAAAATATATATATATATATATATATATATATACACAAAAAAATCTTTAGCAAAAACAAATACCTGAATTTGCATTGCTTAAAACAAATTAAATCATTCAAGTTCATATGAATAAATATCCTCAAATTCATCCTTTATGCTTCACATGAAAAAAGTAACCCGTTCCTTCCTTTGGCCTGCAGCCCACCTCCAAGAACCGAGGGTGGCTGATTGACCCGTTGGGAGACAATCCCTCGTGGACGCTGCTGGTGGCGGCGCTTCCCGCCCTGCTCTGCACCATCCTCATCTTCATGGACCAGCAGATCACTGCGGTCATCATAAACCGCCACGAGCACAAGCTCAAGGTCAGAGTCGCCTGTGGGGATTTACGTGTCCGTTGCGTGGCTCTGTTTTACGCGTGACAAGCCAGCCCCCCCCAAAAAATTGGCAATTATGGACAGGCAAATAAAATGACATTCAAGTTTATGCACCTTTTGTTTTTGAAGGGTGCATTTGCTCCCGCAGGGACAATAGACCCTGGGCAGCGTCTCACCTGTCTATTCCTTTCCCGTGTATCCTACAGAAAGGCTGTGGCTATCACCTGGACCTGCTGATCGTGGCGGTCATGCTGGGCGTGTGCTCCATAATGGGCCTGCCGTGGTTCGTGGCCGCCACCGTCCTCTCCATCTCCCACGTGAACAGCCTGAAGGTGGAGTCCGGCTGCTCGGCTCCCGGGGAGCAGCCCAAGTTCCTGGGCATCCGGGAGCAGCGGGTCACCGGCTTCATGATCTTCTTCCTCATGGGTTGCTCGGTTTTCATGACTTCGGTGCTCAAGGTGAGGAGCTCCCATCACTGGGGTGATGGATGCCAAAAGAAATGACACCCTCCTAGATGTTTTTGCATGATTTCAATCATTGAACGTCACATGTACATGAACTCCACGTGTCCAGCACAAATGATGACCTCATTTGTCAAGGTGCGACAAATGGCAGGCCTATCTGTGATTCATTTGAATGAATTATTAAGACGATTCATTCATACTGTCGCTCAACTTCTGCTCCTTACAGTTCATTCCTATGCCAGTGCTCTATGGAGTCTTTCTCTACATGGGTGTCTCCTCTCTCAAAGGAATTCAAGTGAGTCTTCGGCCGATCACGTCCTATAAAGATTCTTTTATTTCTGAACTGATGAGCGGTCATGAGCTTATCGGTCGTTCTTCACATTCGAATGTACGCCAGCATTCTTAAAGGCTTTGGGTAAACGCGTCCCCGCTTCCCGAAAGAAACGCATGGAATGTTGCCCTTTTCCTAGTCGGCACACGTCACACCAGTCGTGCGTTGCCGAGTCTCTCTCTCACTCTCTTTTCTCCTTTTTGTCCGTAGTTCTTTGACAGGATCAAGCTGTTTGGCATGCCCGCAAAGCACCAGCCCGATCTGATCTACCTTCGCTACGTGCCACTGTGGAAGGTCCACGTCTTCACCCTGGTGCAGCTCACTTGCCTGGTGCTGCTCTGGATCATCAAGGCGACCGCAGCGGCCGTCGTCTTTCCCATGATGGTAAAGACCCTCGAACTGATCTTCTGTCCCTTTATTTATGTATCGCTTCGCCACTAGAATAAAAAGCCCCAGTAGCAAATATTCTCTCCCACTCACCTGCCACCCCCGATACGAGTTCCTCTCAGCTATGTAGAATGGTAATAAAATGTATTCAAGATTTTCCCTGTGTGATGCATGCATTTGCCTTTGATTTTATTTTGGGACGTGGAATCTGTGATAATAGCCTCTTATTATTTGTGTGTGTGTGTGTGTGTGTGTGTGTGTGTCCAGGTTCTAGCGCTGGTCTTTGTCCGGAAGCTTCTCGACCTTTTCTTCACCAAGAGAGAACTGAGCTGGCTGGACGACCTGATGCCAGAGAGCAAGAAGAAGAAAGAGGATGACAAGAAGAAGAAAAAAAATATGGTGACGAAAACCGCTTCGGAAACCTGCGTTTGATCTTACGCGTGTAATTAAATGATATCCAGCCCAATTAACCACGACGATGATGTATGCATATCCTCGCGCTCGAAACACTGTGCCAAACGCGAGGCGGGATGTGTCTTAGCAGCCTCACTGCAGAAAGAGCCGGTGTCTTAACTTTTGCTGTCGCCACCCAGGAGGAAGTGTCCAGACTGGAGGTCCCCGAGGAGACGGGACTGAAGGTCGGCTTCGAAAACTCGAACCTGCTCGACATCCCGGTGAAACAGCTGTCGGGGAGGTGAGTCGGTCAGCCCGTAAGCCACACCGCTACACCCCATTGTAGAAATCGTTTTTTGTTTTTTTATCTCTTCTTGTATTGTAGTGTTTCCCGCGAAAGGCGCCGTCTCTTATAATTGCAATTCCAGTTTTATGTTTTTATGCCTTATGCCCTGCACATAATTCCAAAAACGATTTGACTGCCTCCCTGATCAATGTCTAAAACGTTTAATGTAATTTAAAAACAAAAAAAAACAAGGCCAGATCAATTCAGGTGGATCATGTCGCCCTCTGACTGGTAGTCAGCTGTGTGTTGTGTCCGTCCTGCACAGATCGTACAGAATAGGACTAGTGACCCACAGCCTTCCAATGGAAGAAGAGGTAGCAGGGCTGTGTTCTGATGCAGAACATCTGACCCGCATGGCTGCGTTCTAACCCTGCTCACTGATACCCAGTGTGTGCATGGTCGGAGCTTTTACAGCTCCCGGTTAATTAAATACAAAAAAAACACACACACACACACACACACACACAGCACACCTAAATTGGCACAAAAACGCACTGCTTTGTGTGTCGTTTTTTCATTTGGAGAGGAAATGGTCTGACGAAATGTTTGCTTTGGTGAAATCGCGTCATTCTCTTCTAACTGACTAATGCATACACAACTAGTCGGCACAATACTCAACATGCAACATGACCGCATTTCTTAATACACTTCCACCGTATGACCGGTCAGCTGTCGTATTTTTTGGAAAAACGTTGATTTCTTTGCTTGCTTGAGCTGTCCTGCACTGGGCAGATATCTGAACGCCTGTTTTTCTTTTGAGTTTGTGTTCATGTTAGTGTGTGTAGTGGTTAGTTGGAATTGTGTAGTCCTAATACTGATCCCTTGGCACCATATAGAGGGTCTGATTTAATGTTGGAATTATTACTAGGGAACGCAATTTAGTCCCGACAACCCGGGAAACGCGGTTTTTCATTTAGAGATATAATTAATAGTTAATCGTCCCTTTTAAGTTTAGCTCCATAGAGAATGTAGTCTTGCATGTTGGTGCATCTAAATGTTTACAAGGCAAAATGTAGCACTGTTCTTCTCTCCTTTAGTATTAGTGTTAGTTTTATCACAAGAATATTTGCATTTAATTTACATTTTTACTTATTTAAGTTAAAAAAAAAATCAAATAAGCCTCGTCATCATCAATAAGGTATATTTGAGGTGGTGAAATGTTCATTTTAAGAGTGCGGGTAATAGTTCACCGTTATGTTACAGTTCAGAAACGTGTTTTCTGTCTCTTTATGACAGCCAGGAGAAGCTGGCGTGCGTTAGAGTTGACGTCAGCCCGGAAACGCCCGCCGGCGGCTCCACTGCCGAGACCTTCCTGTGATGGAGGGGAAGCCCTCCATCCCGACTCCCGACACACCTTCCTCCACGCCGCTGGTGCGCCGCAGTTTTAGTGGGCAACGTGGGCACACAACTGGGGCGGCACAACATGCCTGCAGAGCTCCCACCCCTCAGGGGCAGCAGGTTCCGTGAGTCCCACTCCACGCCCATCTCGTAGTGTGCGGCACATGTACGAAACGCTGTCACGGTTGTACTGTAGCGCGGCACACATCTCCGCGGAATGAAGCCATTCTGCTCCTACTGCCCACCGGCTCTCACGGTTGAGGAATTTCCTCTCCTTGGCCCATCTACCGATTTCTCCTCACCCATCTCGACCGCGGATGCCAAAGGAAGGGGGGGGGGCCTCGCTGGTGGGAACTTTTTTTTGGACTGCGTTGATTTCAATTTGACTTTTATTCGTTTGTGTATTTTTAAGTTAAATTTTAATGTCCTCGTTTTTAGCCGCTCACATTTCTGTACACGTCTGGTTCTTTCAGCTCGTGCACCGCGAGCTGTCCTGTACTGTTCATCTTCATGTGTTTTAGGTCGGATGAGGAGCTGTCGCATACAAATCGTGTCAGTGACGGATGATGATTATTATTATTATTATTATTATTGTTATTTTATTTTTTTTATCGGCCAGATAGTGATGATAGAGGTACATTCAGATACTGCCAACGCAACTATACAGCACAACTACTGCGTACACCTTCATTGATACTCCTACAGATCATTTCTCCTTCCTCCAGGGGAACACTCTGGCTGTGTCCTAAATCACTCACAATATAGTGCAACATATAGTGAGTTTAATAAGAATAATTAATACGTTTAATATACCCTGTATCGAAGTGTGCAACTGACGGTCGCTTAAGGAGCAATATAGACCATCATGCATTGCAAGTGAAAAAGCAAAATTGTCTGAAAGGCGAGAGGAGAGATATACAGTATATACAAATCATATATACGTATGAACTGACTTTCAGTTAATAATAATAAAAAATAAAAAAAATCCTCCTTACAGTTGAAAGCAGAGGAAATGAAGAAAGCCAAGCCCAGGGAAACGGATCACTAGAATAAATTTTCAGAGCAGGAAATGAGGAGACCACCTCGGGTGCGAGCGAATAAAAGGCACCTGCAAGTAAGAGAAGTCTCCCGTTTAAGGGCTTCGAAATCATTGTAGAAGATATTAAAATGTGCTATTCGTGTACTTATTCATGCCGGAACATATGCGCCGTGTATGTGTTAATCACATAAATGCAAGATAAGACATTTGAATCACGCGACGACGCCGTGATTACCGCCGCAGACGAAAAGGCCAGAGTAGTGTCCGCAAGTGTTTCGTTTGTTTTTTTTTCCTCTCCATCATGCTGACCATATAGTCCTCGACGAAGACAACACTATCCAGTTGAAGGGGGGGAATTAGGGGAAGGAGGGAGTGATTTCGGACACTACCTCGTTGTCGTTCATGCTGCTCAGAGGCGGGCCAGTTGTTTTCACTGTAAACCTCAACGTTCATATGCTGTATGTGCTGTCATAAAAGAAATATCCTCGTTCCTGCGTGCGGATGTAAACTCTTGTTTTTCATTTGAAACGTTGCGTGAGGGGGAAAAAAAAATTAAAAAAAATACTTCTGAGGCCATATGAAGTCTGCACTGTACAGTAAGCACTTTGCCAGCATAGTTTTCTTACCTGAAATGGACGATGGCCTGTATAATGACAACGGTTACTTACTATCACAGTATCTATAGAGCTGTTGTACAAATGTCGGTCAAACAACTCTGGAATCCTCCATGGATTTCCCGACTGTAGCCACTTGATATTTATGTCACAAGGCAGCGATAATTAACTGTCCACCGTATTCCTTTCATCGCTGGTTACCACATCTATTTTCATAAATGCTGTAAATCATTTTCACATAGTAGGGTGCAGAGTATAACAAAACTGAATATTTGTGACCCCGGGTTAGTTGCACCTGTTTTTGTTTTTTTTACCGTCTGTATTAATATTAGAATGATCTGTGTTTGCTGTGTGTTCTTTTGATACTGGGACGGTGTGTTGCCAGCAGTTAGGGCCCAAAATTAGGCCCAGTCCATTCATTGGCGTCTGGCCCAGAAGCTGTCCATTCTCTGTCCAAACACTACACCAAATTTAGTATATATATATATTCTTTTCCTTTTTTTTTTAACGGCTGCATATTCCAGCTCAGTCACTGCCGATTTCCCTCAAACTGCCTCAGCCAGATCAACTCCCACCTGCTCCTATGGCAACGTCATGAGCACACCATCCCAATATATATATATATATATATATTTATAAAATGCAAAGCAAACGGAACAGTCTCTTACATTAGTTGTGTGTGCGTGGTGTTCGGATTAGTAGGTATGTGTCTACCGTTGCAAATCATTTTATGCAAGTCTACCGTAAATGTAAAAGAAATAATAATTATATACTATGAAGTTGTTCTTATTTCGCTCAGTGCAGTCCTGTTTTAGCAATAAGTGTTCCATACGGTGCAATGTATGGACCCGTGAACCTAGCTATTATTCAAAGACGACTTGTCGAAACGTTGTTTGTGTACGTCTCATCCGCTCCGCCTGTGTGTAGCCACACTGACTACGGAGAATAGCTTACGTGCCTTGTTGGAGATCTTCGATGTGCAAGTCTAACTTAAGTGTTCAGATGTAAAGGGTACACACACACACACACACACACACACACGCGCGGGCGATGGCACGCAAACGCCAAAGACGGACCATTGTGACTTTGCACCAAAATTGTACCAGCACGCGGCTCATTTGCAGGCTTACGTGTCTCTTGATGTTGACGTCCGCGTGGAGGCCGTGACCCAGAGCCGCCGACTCAAAACGATGTAACCAGTCTAGTGCGTACCGATTCCCTTGTAATTTCCGAATTATGTTGCAGATTTTTTTTTTTTAGATTTAAAAAAAACAAACAAAAAAACACTTTTTCCACATCATCCGTCTCGGTTAAGATACATTTGCAGATACTTTACGGTCATCCACCCACGTACGCTACAAACGTGAAAGGAGGAAGGAATTGTTTGGCCTCCACGTCACACCACAAACGACAACATTTGTTCCGATGTACAGGCGTGTAACATCGGTGAAGCGCACTGCGTCCTGTTGTTGGCTTGAATGATGACTTTGGTGTCATTGCCGATCGGTGCAAAGCAATAATAAAAGTGTGTACATGGTGACAGCCTCCCGCCTTTGTTAACGCTTCTTCCTGTCCACCTGGTTTTCTCTTTAGCTGGGTTTTCTTGACCCACCTTTTCGTGACCCTTTTATCACCAGCGGTTTCTATCGGTTTTGTTCATGGAGGTTTGATTTTTCTCTTTTGTGCTGGTAAGTGAGCATTAGTTCCCCCCACAATGGATCTACAGCATAATCCAAATTTAGTTTGAGCAAACAATATCTTTAGCGGGGTGGGGGCTGTTTTGTGTCCCCGTCCTACCCCCTGGAGCTCCGGCCTAACGATGTCCAATCAGACTAATGAGCCGCACCTGGTTTGGAGAGAGAGCTCAAAAAATGCTAATTTAGACGCAAGAGGCTATTGGTGTGGAGAACGCTTCGGTTTTGGTTGCCCCTCTTTGTTTTGTTAAGCATTGTCCTTTTCAGTGTACATTTACATGTGTTCTATTCTAGTGAGTGTGAGCCTCCCTATTAATGTATTAATCGCGTGCACACGTTGACGAGTTTGTTATTCCAACTGTTAAGCGTTTTCCACTCGGTGTCTATCCTGGTGATGAAAATGTTTCCACATGATTAAGAGTGGGGTGTAATTCATGTTTAAGCCAAGTGGGGGCAGCAAAGGTCGGTTTCGACCCACACACACACACCAATTAAAGTAAGAAGAGTGTGAAAACGCCAGTATGTCTGTACGCAGGATGTTAAACGCATTATTAGGGCACATTCACCTTTAGATAAGTGCACGGGAGCACCAGATAATCTTAATACATGGCGTATTCGAGCATTATTTATGTTAGAATGTTATAATGTGTGTGGCGCTTTGTGCGAGTCCGCAGAAAAAGATCACCGCATGACTACATGACTATGAGGGTAGGTTTTAATAAACAGGACTAACGTTATTGGTACACGACATGATAAAAGTAACCACAGCAGCCATTTACACAAAGCGGTGTAGGGTTTGTCCTGCATTGAGGCAGTTCTTTAACAGTGGGCGATTATTTTTATTATTTTTTTAACCCTACAGCCGTCTCTTGTGTTATTCCATTAGTGTCGAAGTTAGTAGTGTCGCATTAATTCACCTCTCGGTAGCCGACATCGCTCTGAGTCGACGCCTCGACAAAGTACACAATGTGTGCGGACACATTTTGGGGACCGCTCCTGCCAAAGCCGCGCGTCGTTCGCCACAGGTGCTACGTCAATCAGGGTTACCTGCTGTGGTTCAGCTTTTAGACTAATGCGGCCCTATCGCCTAGACGACCACCAGACCACAAATACTGGAGCTTCGTACAAATAAAACTCGAGGTTATCGAACACAAATATTGCTGTAATTATTTTTCCGATCCGCCGGCCCAATTTTAGAAATTAGAGAAACGTTGCATTGGCAGACGTGATTTGCACTATGTTTACAAGGCATCGCTAGCAATTTTTAATAGACGTTCCTAACTAATGTTCCGGTCATTGGGCAGTTCTGAACGTTTGTGCCTACATACAGACATACAAAAAAAAGAAAAAAATGTTAAGTATGAAATGTTTTGTTTTTTTTCCTTCCTCCCTATGGGTGGAAACAGTCGTGTGTTTTTTCGGGGCTCAGAGTCTTCAGATATGGAGTAAAGTAGATTACTCGGGGGAAACGATAACACTGCATTGAAACTTTCCCATAACAGTTTGGATATTTGTCCTCTCTCGGAGAAAAACAGGCACTCCTGGGGGGCCTCAGTTGGCAGCGTTGGGCGGTCCCTCCGGGATGAGCGACATGAAGAAGGTGATGACGAAGGACCACGTGGAGGCCAGGAAGCCCGCGTGCGGGCCGCTGTCGGCATCTTCGCCTCCTTCCTCTACGCTTTCCCCGTCGTCATCCGATCCGTCATCCATCAAGCCTTCCTGTACGTGGGGGACAAAGCCATATTGTAAGAACGCAACCACCGCAGCATGCGTTGACAGCCATAGCTCCGATACGTTTCACAGTGAAATGAGATCCACTGGGTTATTTAGTCTTTCAAGTCGTTTTTGATCCCGGCTAAAACTATCGGGATGGCAGGGGGGAGATTTTGAATTGAATACATCTTGAGTAAGGTGAATCGCTATTATAATATGCATATGTGGAGCAATGCTGTGAAAGTCTTTTTAGGATCTGGAAACTTGGAACTTTGGCGAAAACGTTGTACTCCAGTTATAATTATTGTTACGGATACATTCTATGGTATTGATCTTGCTAAAAGCTGAGAGCGAGAGAGAGGAGGATGAGAGGGGCAGCGACCATTTCTTGTAAGTCGTGGTTTTGCAGCTCTCCCTCCATGTCGTCCGGATTGGCTCCTGGGAGCTGAAGTTCGTTCTCCAGGTTGAAAGGGAACCAGCCGGCTTGGTGCCTGCAAAGAGAGACGCCCACGGTAATGCAACGGCTTTAATTGTCATTAATCATCCGTTTATCGACCAAATAGCGTACTGCCTGCCAGTTTATTGCGAACCTTTCAGGAAACATGATTTTGGTTCAAATGTGAAGGTGTGGGGGGGGAAAAAACATTGTCGTGTTTTACAGGCTGTTTTAGTGTAGTGGTTTAGGGGGCCATGTCAGATTGACCGCTGCACACTTTTAGGGGGAAAAAAAAGATGACTCACAGGTAAAGCACCAGCATGGCCATCATCACCATGACGAAGCGGCTGAAGGAGGAGTAGAAGTAGACTATGCTGAGCAGGATCACGGCCCGCGAAAACGTGTACACCCAGTCCAGCCAATCCCAGTTGAGGTCCTCTTCGTTCAGGATCTCCCCTCCCTGGGCGTTCATCTGCACCTCGGGGTTTCCGCGGCGATCGGCCTGAGGCCGCTGGCTCAGAGGATCGGGCTGGTCGAACTGAGCCGAGGGAAGGTCGGGCCTGAGGTGCTGAGAGGACGCCGCTAGTAAATGACTGGAGAAAGAGCGAGAGAGAGATGGAGACAGGAGGCGTACAGCGCTGTATGGTTATTTTTTGTGTTGCTTCCTCAATGTTGAGCAAAACACTTCCCCAAACGTAAACGTACTTACTAATGCATGTAGTACTGGCGGGCGTACAGCTGCTGCCACCACATTAGTGTCATGGGGTTGTAATAGGACTGCGGAGAGTAGTGATTCCAGCTGGGGGGGGGGGGGGGAAGAGACATGCTGTTTTTGTTTTTTTTTCCCAAAACCTTTGATGCAGTGAGCCGCTGATAAAATACTACTTTCGCCAGTGCAGAGGCTCACCTGTGCACGAGTTGCGAATACATCTGGTGGTAAGGGAGGGCCGCGGCCTGCTGTCCGACTCCGCCGCCGCTCTCTGCTGTAGACGAGTGGTGTGGGTGACCGGTGGAAGGGCTATTTGAGTTCGTAAAGGGCTGTGAGCAGAGGGACAGTTGTGAATATTCATAACGGTTTGTGGCCTCATCGCGGATGAGGACAAGATGAGCAACATCTTTCAAATACCCCGGGGAGGTGTGGATCGGAGCAGTGAGCTGGATGATGAGGAAGAAAGGGAATGTGATGATGAAATAAAGGGAAAGGTGTGACAGAGTGCGCGGCGGACCCACCGTGGGACCGGCGGCGCTCTCCTGAGGCTTGTTACTGCGGCCGCGGTGGGGCTTTGGGGAGCTGGGAGGGGTCCGCGAGGCACACACCAGATGGAGCATGTGGTACTCATCCTGCTGTATAAGCGGATACAGCTCATTATCAAACAAGCGTGCTCAATTTCGGGGGGGGAAGGTCAACTTTCTCATGGTTATGGGTGAACATTATCACCACTCAAACGAAGAGCGCCTCAAAACACTAAGTGAGATGGAAAATAACACATGTTTTCAATATCTGCGCAACACTAGTAAAGTTCACCCTGATACAAATTAGAGGCCAACATAAAGCATTGATTTCCTTGTTAAACCACCTCCCAATTACCCCAGTTCCACTTTAATGACACTGTACAATGCAATGATGCGAGTTTTGCACCTGGGGTGAAACGAAATAAAGAAGATCATTCCCTCAGTACAGCTGCAAAACACCCGTTCATTCATTCAAGTCCACGGCCTGTAACAACTGAGAGGATTTTACCTTTCTGAGCACATCTTTTAAGGTAAAATGATCCAAAAGCAGCTTCCCAGAATACACCAGCCTCTGGTCTTTGGAGCTCTAAATTAAACAAAAAATGACAGCAGTGTCAGAGGAGAGAACCTTGACAATTATACGACAAGTGCCAGAAAACGGCAAATTTGGTAATAGGGGTCACAACATCAGAAGGCAGAGACAATGTGAGCAATGAGGACACGTTCATAGTAACCTCCACAGAGATAAATGGGTCTTAACAGTGGATTAAAGAGGCAGCACAACAAGGTCAGAGTGCGTCCTCTTAAAGCCTACACTCACCGTTCCAGCATTTGGGAATTTTCATTGCCAACTTTAAATCCTGGCATGCACCTGGGAACCCTTCTCTGGAATGCAAGTCCCAAAATGCTTCCACTATACCACAGTGAATGGCCCCTAAATAACACGCGGAAAAGTGCAGCCCTTACGGAGATTATTCTACAGCATTACAGGGAAACAGTCTGTCCCCGTGTGTTTGCAATGATTACATCAGAAGACGCGCTGAGCTGAAAGGAAAGAGCGCAAAGGCAGATTAACGACAGCTCAATAGAACAGGACGGCAAAAGGTCTGGCCCTGGCGGGGGCTCCGAGGCCGGTGGCTTCGAGTATTCGAAAGTTGTAGCAAAGTTGTATGCCAATAAGCGAGAACAACAAGAAAAATAAAATAAAATACAACTCAAAAAGTAGGACTTGTATTGGAGTGATGAAATGCAAATGTGACACCCAGCCAGCCTGATTGTAGACTGACTGGATAACAGTTTGCAACAGTCAGGGAAGCCTTTGTTAAATATTAACATCAAGGGAGACTCTGTGGCCTCGCTTCCTGTCACAACAAATGCAAAAAAAAACAACACAACCGATTTCTATATATCTTTGTTCTTGTGTAACCAGCTGACCCGGAGGACAGGAGCATAACATATTACATACATCAGCGGCATTAAGTGGATTACTCACTGGTTTACTCGGGTACACGTCGGACAGGTGCGCTTTGAGTTTCTCCACAGTCCAGTTCTGAAAACAATTGATGGTCTGGTCATCGTACTTCTGGTTGGGAGCCTTGATGACGAGGATGACGGGACTGTCCACAACAGCTCGATCCATGACTCAAAACCATTTGTCATAAATGGAAATAATAATAATAAAAAAAAAAACTAAACTAAAACAAATCTGGACTCTCCTGCCTTGAAACTGGCCCCCAATTGTTTTCTAGTGCGTTTTTGGAACCATCGGAGCAAAGCTGTAACGACAACAACATAAAGTGGGATGTTATTTGGCAGCTGCAAGGTCTCTCTCGTAACTCACAGCACACACACACACACACACACACACACACACACACACACACGTACATACACACATACACAGACAGACAACACCGAGTCCAGCGGAGAGAAACGCGTGACCGCGATAACACAACTATCAGGTAAATGACGGACAGAGGGGTGGGTGTTAGACAACGGAGAGATCAAAACAATCCGACACGGGTTAACACGCTAAACAAATGTGTACTAAAGAATCCAACACTACTTGTTTAAACGCTGTGTGTATCAGAAAAAAAACAGGTCAGGGGTATTTAACAGCTGGCTAAGCTACGGTTAGCTTCAGCAGGTTTCTTTTACCAGCGTCAGTTTTGTCAAGCTGAAAACGTCCGGTATCCTTGTTAGCGAGACAAATCGCGGCATTCAAATGTTTGCTAGAATTGATGTGTGTAAAAGTGAGTGGCGACAAACCGGGATTACCTGCTTTGTTTACCCCCAGTGACCGAAGCTTAAGTCTACATGGGCTGGACCTGCGTGTGCTGCTCTTCTTCGTGGGATTTTGTGAGGCAGTCGACCACCTACTTTACTGTTTGTCAGCGCCATCTCCTGGGGGAATGTTCGTTACAACCAAACGGCAACCCCCGGCTTCTGAGGACTAAAAGCCAATGCATAAGTGCAAATATCTGCAGTTCATCGAGTGGCCACTTGAGGCTGGCTCCGAAAGGGAGACGATCCCCAAAGACTCAAATGTTAAATTCCCAACATTGCATTAGTAAACTGTTTAAACCATTTTTGTTTAAAAAAAAAAACGTTTTTGTCTTATTTTTCCTGTCAACTATGAGGCTGGTGAATTCATCTATTTTCATTGTATCAAGGTTTAACGGTATGCATAATTAAGGGCGTGGTTATTTTGAGACAGATAGGTGCCGTCACCTTGCTAACTTTCCCCCTCGACTTCGGCTAACTCAACTCAGAAATGAACTGATCTTCACCTTTCGGCTGTTTTCGTGGTGCCTCCGGTTTTTTTTTTGACAAAAACAACATCAACCCAACTTGTTCGTCGGTCAAATTTACCAGCAGACCGTTCAAGACATATATATGGTCCCGTTTTTCCGGTGAGGGAAATTTCAGTTTTATTTTATGTTGTATGTATGCATGAATTCGTTTTTTTTAGCTTAGTTCGCTATCTAGCTAATTAACCACGAAATAGCCTCGGCCAGGTTAGCCACAGTGCATATGGAGACACAAAGTGAAAATGTGAGAAAAATATCAGAATTCAGGTGATAATATATTTGAACAATGGGCAATGCCAACGGAACGCGAACGACTTAGCTCTACGAGTCTAATGTTATGATCCACGTAAATGATGAAAATACCTTTCTTAGTATATTAATTTTATATTTATAATAATATTAATATTGTATATAGGTCTGTTTTGAAATCAGTCGCTGAAATTAGCCGTGTGAAAGCAGAAGTTTTACCAAACCCCTCCCGCATTAAAAGTATAATTCCTCCGAGAAATTGCGATGTAGTAGTAATTCTCTGTGTCACAAGCACTTTTGCTCCGTTATAACTTTGGTAAAGTCACGGACAATTGTTGGTTTTATATTTAATGAACGTAATGGAGAGTTTTTATCTTTCTGGTTTGAACGCACTTATTGTAAGTGGCTTTCGACAAAACCGTCAGCCAAATGAAATGTATTGTATTAGAGGGACACATTCTGAGCAATTACAGTTACATTCTGTGTAAATGTAAAATGTTAATGTTAACCTAGATTTCCAAAATTATTACTTGTGGTCTTGTACTTTAGGTGGACCTTAGAATTGGCCGTCCATAAACCCAACCTTTTACAAGTGTTCTCGCCTGCTTATCACTTCACAGAGTCCAGGGTAGAGACCCTATTTCATACCTTACAATTGATATACATTACATATTGCAGTACTCATTTCACCAGCGCAGCTTGCATAACAAGAAGTTATCTTTCAGTCATTTTCAAACCTCTTGAATAACAGTCATTTACGTTTGTATATTGTCCTAATTTCCTTTGTTTCTCTTAATTCTCACTAGGGAAGACCATGCATTAGGGACACAGCTGGACCATTTTCTTTATCTCCGAAGGCAAGGAAGTACAGCCTGTACGGCATGAAAAGTAGAACTGAAGAGGTAAGTGATAGCCCTATTTCTGCTGTAAATAGCTCAAGCAGTCTTGGTGTTGATCAGAGCAACGTCCACTTCAAAAAAATGTTATCGATGTTTTCCGTGCTCGGGAGGCGGAGAAGGATGGGCTGCAGGGATTCTGCATGGGACTTTGGTTGAGTGGCAGGGTACATCCTGGACAAGTTGTCGCCATTCTTACTCGCATCCAATACCTACAGGCAATTTTCGGTCTCCATTTAACTTAACCCCAATGTGCACGATCTCCAGTCAAACTGGGATTTGAATCCTCTTGCTGTAAAGCCTGAGTGCTTATAAGGCACTGTTTAGAGCAGGGGTGTCATTGGGGTGTCATTTTCATCCGGGGTCACGTAAGCATTATGGCTGCCCTCAAAGTGCTGGTTGATACTTTAACACTGCATGAATGTAACTACTACTTAACATATTGTCTTTGCATTTGATTATTATTTATTCAATGGTACAAATATTGCCAATTTATTTACATAAAGAAATGCAAGCCGATTGCTTTGTGTTATTATAACATAAATTTGTTTCATTTATCAAGTTGAGAAACCCACATTGGTCCATCAATGGGTTATAACTGACAAGGAGAAATGATCAAAATAAGGAATAGAATCTCCTGTTTCTATATATGGTGCTATTGAGTCATTCGGACCAGCCTAGGCTCTTGTCACACGTGATATTTTAGAAAATATCAAAATAAGTTACAATGGTTTCTTTGTTCACAGCACATACTATATATGCAAATTCATGTACACAATCTAGCTAAGATTTGAATACAATGCCAGAAGTAATATGTAAAAATATGCCACCTAATTCTTCCTTTTTGCCAGTAGGTTGTACTGAATATGATAAAAATTTACTTCAGCTGCTAGGACAAAAGCCTGCCCACAGCAAAAAATGCGTCGGATAATACCTGCCATGACAAAGGCATAAAATGTTAATTGAAACCCACACAGCATGTTGTTATTCAGATTGTTTTGATCTTGAATCTGTTTCATGACAGATATTAAATCAGACCTATTCATCTTGGGAAGAGGTCCATGGCAGTTGATAGGATTTCACTGCCACCTCATGGTGGCGTGTGATAGTGTCATGCCCTCTCTAGTGTCTTCTTATCCAATAAAATGGAGGAAAAGTTGGCTTATAGGCAGATTTCTCAGCAATGATATAAACCAATACACCTTTAAAGTCTGTACACTGCAATCTTATACTGTATTGAAATCTATGTTCTAAATATACTTCACTTGACAATTGGTAAGGATTTTTTCAATTTAGGCAATTTCACTGGTCTTTCTGTTATTGTGAGTGCATGCCTTTTTTAAAGAGAGCAATTCCACAGCACATACAAACACATAGCATAGGCAAAGTTTCACTGGAAGAAAAAAAAAACATGCAGTCCTAATCAGCCTGAATGCAAATATAACAAAGCATTGTTTTTGTTTTAGGTATGAACCTTTATGATGTAAATATACAAGACTTAAAGTCAAAATAGTCAAATACTTCGACAGTATTATGGCATTTCTTAGCATTTAACCTTATTACATGAATTAAAACTAAAACAACAAACAATCTTGTTATTGTCACCAACTGACAGACAAGACCATGACATGGCTGTCTAGCATGGCCAAAAGGCAGGGGTCATGATTCTTCCATTTCTATACATGTAAAATGTCAGCCTGTTTTCAGAAACCCCAGCGAGCTTCCTGTGGCCTATCCCTGTGCGGAAGGATAACAATTTTAAGGGGCTACTTCATATGCCATGCCACTCTTTTTAGAGGAGGTCATCTTTTTTTTCTCAGCGGGAAGAATGCATGGTACAAAAATATTATTTTTAATTCAGAAAAGAAAACAGCTGAGTGTTTCTCAGGGGCAAGTGACTGTAAAGCTCCTGAGCAACAGTGCGCTTTTCCTGGTTGCCTCGCATCTCATATTGCGTCTCACAACAAAAGCATAGAGAAGAGGCAGAAAAATACAGAACCTGACAGCAGAAGTTGTAAGAAAGTGTGTACTAAATGAACACAATGGCAGGCTAACACGCTTAAAACATGTCGGCGTTTTATTCATTTAAACTTACCCAAGGCCATTTTGCAAACAGACAACATGGTGTCCTGGCATCAGTGGTTACCCCTGCAATACAAGAGAGTATCTCATAAATCAAGCTGTTGTGTCGAGTTCTGAGAGCGTGAATCACCCTGAGTTATGAGAACAATTCAATATTACATCTTATTTGGCCTCGAAACACTTGCTCTTTGACACTCTAGTCAATCGCAGCATGTGAAATAAAAGCGAAAAACATTTATTCAACAGTGAGTGTTCCTCGTGCATTGTCCTGAACACGTTCGGGACCCTTGTGCCCCCTCTGTTCATAATAAATGCCTACATTAGTGACTCATTAATGTTTAAAGGTCGCTGACTGGAGGAGGTTTTAATTAAGTGCTAACAGCAAGCAGTGTAAAACATTCTGATTTTAAGATCAGAGAGCCATTTGGTTTTATTCATGTTGTATCCCTCTGTTCAGTTCTGAAAAATAAAATGCCTTTTTTTAAAGATTTGACTAGAATGAATGGCAGTCACAGTTAGATCTAAAACATAAACAGGTGTTTTTTCTTTACAATATAATATGAGTAAAATAAGCTAAATTCAATTTTTTCAGGTAAAAATGTGGCCATCATTTTGCCATCTGCATTTTAAGTAGTGCTGTCTCAGTGCAGTTCGCTTATTTAAAAAAAATATATATTAGTCAAATATTGTTTTTTGTGGTAGTGTAGCCATGATTTATTTTCTATGATCACTTGTGTTTGCTGATCGGTGGAGTTGTGCTTTTGATGAGTTACTTGGACTTGGAGTTTGATTTTGAGAGCGTCCCAACTATGCAGACATCAGGCATACTCGGTCTTGCCACCTTATTATTTTGAACGGTATTTTTGAATGTACACCTGTTAGTGTTTGTTTACTCCGTTGTGAAGCACAAACCTCAGCGTGCGGTAAATGTGGCATATGACACTTGATTTGTGATAACTGCTTTCCTCATTGGTCGGGTCACAGCTTGATTCCCCCGAGATGTGCATTGGCAGCATTTGTGCTTGGTGACCAAATATTTGACAAGTTTGTGTTGTGGTTGTTGCGGTCCACTTTGGGATTGTTTGTAACAGCATATTGAAGCCCTTATGGTAATTTCGATTATTTTTCATTCCTCCCATGGCTTTATGGCTTGACTAAGTGGGGAAAAAATAATGCAGATCAGACACAACATTCAAACCCTTCACCTGATTTACTGTTGTGGCCAATCCCTTCAAAGTGTAGTGCTAGTGACATTTGTAAACAAATGGTGGTGTAAAGTTTTATTTAATATGAGACTGTTTCGGCATGATTTGTTCTGCTGATTGAGATTTACTTCTGTTGACCATATGAATTAAAAATGAATTTTATTACGTTTATTTATCGATGTCGATGTTGTCTGACGGATCAAAATTATAAAAACAAACACAAAAAGACGAATCCTGTGGAGATAAGTGGGATGTTTTGAAAGGATGTTGTGTTGCTTTCTTGACACTTCAATATATTCGTCGTCACCACAGATAGGAAAGCGGTTATATTTTGGGCGACATTGTCAGTTTGTGTTTCCATTTGTATTGTGTCGAATAGATTCTGATTGTGCCCCCTCAGTGGAAGTCACGGCGGTTGTCTGCAATTAGTGACACATTGCAGTAGAAAAGGTCACGGGCTCTGGAAGTAGGAGGCTCCATCTGCTCAAAGATTAGATTAGTCAGGTTTGTTTAACCCTAAATTAGTGGTATGTCGTTATGTATTTTGTAGCCTGAATGGCTCTTTGCGTCATTTAGTGTTTACTGTATGGTGTAGTCATCTGCATGCTAAATGTATATTTAGAGTTGCGTCAATATAAAGTGTGTATAAGTCTTTATACATTCATATTTTCATATAAATGATCTAAATGAAATGATATAGTTTAGTATATTATAGACTTAAGTGGACATACTTTAGACTTAAGTATGTATAGTACATATAAATAATACACTTTCACAATGATGTCATACATTTCCCCAGCTGATAGACAGAAGACAGGTGGGTTTTGCCACGGTTGTAAAAGTTATGATAAAACGTACCTGTTGCTCACACTGGGGGGCAGTATGGATTCATTTTAACATTAAAATCAAGAAGCTGATAAACCTGAAAGGAGAAGTAGTCATTCACTTCCGGCCCAAACTTCCAATTTCATTATTGCAATGTTGACACAACTTTATGTTGATGTTTGCAACATTTGAAAAATGAAAAATCCTACTTGTTTGTCAAAATCTCATAGAGGCTTATAAAGACAAAGTCAACCTTAAATAATCCCAAAGTCATGCACATGCAGAGTGAAAGCACACGTGCACGCGCACACACACACACACACACGCACGCACACACAATGAGGAAATGTGTCCTTTGCTCAGCACAACAATGTCCACAAAGAGAGTGAAGGCTCCAGAGCCGGTAGGGGGGAGGTGGGGGGGGCGGGGGGGGGGAGGGGTGTGGGGGCTGTCTCTAGAATGTATGCACATTTAATGAGGGGTCTGTATTCTGTATTTGTTCTGGTTTGTCTGGTGGTGTTTCTTTAAGTGACTCACCTGTTACCTTGAAGCAACTGAGGTTTCCTTTTGTACCAACACAAAAGAGAGAGAGAGAGAGAGAGTGAATGAATGAATGAACGAACGAACGAAAGCAGTCAACAGACAATCACGCTGACTCAACCGGTTGACATATGTGTAAGTGTTCTCCGGAAGGAAAGATGTACAAACTAGGCAAGGTCAATTCCTCGCCGTTGGTCAAGAAAATAATCCCTTCCACTTCGGCTGTAACTGGCTGGGGGGGGCCTATAAAGTTATATTATTCACGTAATTGTCAACCGCAATTGGGCTAGGTCATTTGGTTGCATGAAAAGAATGATGACTCCTTGCCATGTCCCTACAGCTGGCTTATCATCCATGCATTTGCCACCCGTAGGTCTATGTAACATCTTGGCAGGAGCATTATTATCAAAAATGGTTCCTCATGCGGGTAAATTATTGGTTGCACCACCCAAAAATAGTTCCTGGCACCCAGTCCCTAGCATTAAAGATAAATTACTAGTGATGTGCAACCAGTGGCCAATTTCCAATTGACTTGTATTTATAGGACAGTGTGACCCAAAAATTGAGCCCAACATAGCTGGAAGTAGTATTTTTGGAAAATCTGCAATTTGAAATAGAAAATAAGTACTAATCAAAAGCGTTGCCAGTTCGATGCCCAATCGAGGCGGAATCCCCCCGGAACCCCCCCTCAACTAACAAAACAGACTACTTTCTATATACGGTCGTCTAAAAGAAAGAAGATTCAGTTTTATCTATTTATCTCAAAGAAAGACCATTTTTCCGGTTTGTGCTTAATACATGGTTTGTTTGAGATGTTTTTATATTTTTCGCAAAAGAAACAAGTCATCTAATATTTTTTGTTGCACACAATTTAAAACGTTGTTTGCAGTCAGTCCATTCTGCTGCACAATTGCATGCTAAGAATCCACCGAGAGTCCCTGAAGTGCTCTTCAAATTACTCTTAAGGACTTTGACCCAGTTTCGGCAGGTTGATGTTCACTGGGATTTAACGCTTCCTGGTTGTGACATTTCCGACAGCTTAAGACTTCTTTGTGAAAGTTCTTCTTTGAACTTTTCACTGATACTTTCAGTACAATTGTTGTCACTTGCCAAATACACAAATTATGTATCATGCATTATTCCAAGTTAATATACAAGATCATATGATAACAATTGCGTTTCCTGCCAAACGGTTGTCATTTAGTTGCATGAAGAAAAAAAACGTTTTAGGAGACCGGTTGCATCAAGTTCATATCAAGATGTAGTATTTAGCAAAGTCATGATTCCTGCCAGTGCTTTGTTTTTGTAGCCTTGTCTTTAAAAAAGTGCTTGATTGACTAATTGTCAATGACGACTTGGCACACGTTTTGACAGCTCGGCCTACTAAAATACATGTTCTGTTCTTTTTGAAGTCCTCCTACCCTTGTTATACCACCCACTTCAGAACAAAACCTAAAGCAGAGCTCAAATCTCGAAAAACATTATCATGACATGTAACTTATTTGAGAGCCAACTACAAAGTAGCTCACTTTTGCCACTCGCACTGTTCGTCAAGGCACATGCCACGGTGCCACACTCACTCGGGTCATAATATTTTCAATGTGAATACAGAGTTGTGGCCCAATTTTGACAAATCAGGCATCTTTTGTCCTTGAAATAATGTTTAGCCAGGACAAAATGTGTCGTCATAGAAAATAATATATATACCCATATAATTGACCCATTTCGCAGCGATGCCTCAATTCCTCAAATACATTTCATTTTAACATTTTTTATTCGTTTCAAAAATGGATGAACAACTTTCCAACATGACACGTGACCCCTGATAGAATATCTAAAGGGTAAAACGGGGTCATTGAAGTTTTTCCTAAATCTTCCAAGATCAATGGGTTTCTATGAATAGCACTTCTTGTACAACGTTGTTGTGTGTCAGCTCACATCCCATTCATGTTATCCCCGTCCCACAGTCTGGTTTAATGAGTAATTTGGTATGCATGTGTGTATACATTTTGTTTGCTGTCATCCCACTGAAAGGCAAGAATAACGCATAGTTAAGCAATACGTGCGTTGGTAGTGTGAGGACTGACAGCTCGTAAACCTCCCTCTTCTTATTCTTTGTCTCCAAACCCCACGGCCAAATAGAACAAAACAGACATGAAAGCACAGACTCAGGCATGTCAGCACTGTCAATGGGTGGGATACACACACACATTCAGAAAAAAGAAAAGAAGAAAAATCCCTGCCACATGCAATCTGTTGAAAATGTCATTTTATTGTCAATCAATATCAGGAGGACGGCTGCGGGGCCTCCTCTGCAATAAGCGAGTCGAGGGGGGGAAAACGGCACTAACGCGAAAGTGCCGCGCCATGTTCTGAGTGTGTCGTATTGAACGAGTGAGCCCCCTCGAGCGCGAGTTTCCATAGCTACGAGTTCATCAGAATGCAGGACACGTGGAAACTCCAACTCTTGAGATGGCAGAGAGGGCACAGCCGGGTGGAATTGATGCACTCTGCGGAGTCACAAATGGTACCATTAAGTTCAATTTGCTGCCGTCCATCCGGTAACTGTTTATACTAATACTAATTTGACTTTCTTTTTGTCTTTTTTTCTACCACAGAAGTTGACTGCATGTCGTCTATAAAAAAAAAAACGACATGTAACACAACTGAAACCTCCGTACCTGGGCTTGTTTTTGAATCACTGATTGTACCTCAAATTGCTTCCATAACTTTTCTTGTTGTCAGTTTACATATTCTGGCTGCGTAGTCATGTTCGGGGGCCTGCTCACACACAGTTTCGTAAGAGACGGGAACAAGCGGAAGTGGCTCTCTCCGTCAATTGTCACCGGGCTTAACTGACATGAACCCGCACCACTTAACTTCCACGCGCACCTTTGACCTGCCCCCTCTTTGCAGTCGCTGGGCTCGGCGCAGCTCTCTGCAGTGCCCCGGTGCCCCAGCTTCCCTCTCGGGTCCAGGCAGAGAGCGCGAGCCACCTGCCGGCGATGCATTCAGCTCCGTTCCGTTCCGCCTCTCCTCAAGGGCAGCCAACTTCGTGTTGCTGGGTGACACTAATTGCGGCATTAGTATTCGGCACCGAGACGCTGCCGGAAGCAGAGGCTCCACCAGATACTGATGGCCAGTGCATGTCGCGGTAATTACAACACAGCATAGACCCTCGTTAGCCTTTGTCGGTGTTTCTCGACCCCATGCCCCTCCGGCTTTGATCCGAAAGTTTTCCTGCATGCATGTGGATCCTATTCACTTCTGGTATTTGATGCGTGACATTTTGTTGAACTGGCGTCGTAAAAACCTTGTTTGTGTGCGCATGGCAGGATTGTAACGTGCACAGTTTGTGCAAGGACACAGATATATCGCGTGCAATATTAAATAGATGCATTATTTTCTATGATGGATGCATTCATTTCCTGTAATTACCAAAAAACCTGTTTGCAGTGACGTTCTGCAGTTGTGCAATGCCATGTAAAAAAACAAAAAACAAAAACGGATTCATCTCGTGTTATTGAATGCTCATTTGAACATTCTGCCCCCTTCGCTGTTCACACTCCTCTCGTCGTTCTCATTGAATTTATTCAGAGAAAAGGCATCACCACAGCAACACCGCTATCACAGGCTAAGGGTTTCTCAATATGTCCGGCTCAGTTACCGTGACAACCTGTTTCATCGTGACGTTCCAACACAGAGGACCTCCCTGTATCTCGATGAGTTATGTTCACAATATTAGTCCAAAAAAGAAAATTGCAATCACTTTTTGTGCCAACCCAAAAAATCCTCTAAATATGGCCTTCACATCCGGCTGTGACCTGCTGAATCCATAAGTCCGTGCATGCACATACTCTGTGCAAAGCGGCTGTGGAGATGAACATGCATGTGTTCATGAGGGGGTGTAGCATGGAGAGGTCATTGAAGATATCAAGGTTGTTGGTGCCCACGTAGTGACGCAGAAGATCCGATGGCTGCTGCATTTGACCACTAGAGATGGTCCGATAGATGAGTTTAAGTGCAGGGTGGAAAGGTGGGGAAAGTTTCACTGATCCTGCAAAGCACCTGCCTTGCCAAGCATATGTTGGCTTTTTTTCCCCCGCTCCATGTGCGTCATTGCACCCGTGCGAGGGTAATCTCGCTGCAGGTAGAATCAGCAGCCTCTTATGAATCAGTCAGAATGATGTGAAACAAGTATGGGCGAAGGACATTCATTCAGATATATATATATATATATTAAGAAATGTAAAAGAAGAGGGGAATTAATGATTCTCCTGGACAGCATTAAACCAAGATAACATGTATTCTGAATTAAATTTGCAGAGCGATGACCTCTGACTACCAGCTGCACTGGCATTGTTTTTGGCTTGCGGTGTCTTCCGCTCTGAGAACTATGTCTCCTGTTGTATTTATCTAATCATCATATCATATCTAAATGACTGTTCCTGCCCAACACCAGACCGCGGACGGTTATAGACCCAGAAACGTATATACGTCAACAGTACATAGTGGATTTTATCGGGTCGCTATACGTCTGCAGGATGTGTACATAGGAAGCAAATGAGTAACGCGTAAGACCCTTCTACAACCGAAAAATGTCTTTAATGGAGCAGTGATTTCAACAGACATAAATTCGCCAAATCGTTCTCGCTTTACTAAGAGTAAAATCAAGGTTATTGTGTAGCCCGGTCAAATCCAATGTCACACTGGGGTTCGAGGTCAATAACGGTGTCTTGAAGCAGGCTGAGTAACTCTTTTTGAAGCCTCGTTGCTTGAGGAAGGAAAGGAAAGAGACTTGAATGAATTCCAACAAAGACCGTACCCCCGTAGTGTGGAATTAGGAAATGTAGAGGTAGATAATTATGAATATTATTCTACAGTGCATAAAAAATAAAAAATAAACTGTATTCAAATGAACTGCAGGGATTGAATTTGATCCGGTAATTCGGATTCAGCTGTTAAAGTGCAGTTCGGCCTAGGATAACTACACAGGAACCATTGCGCCGCTTTTCCTGCGAGGATAAGCAGAACTACCAGGCCTTGCGATTCCAACACTGGGACCGGCTACAAAACGCAGATTACAGTGATTTCGCAGCGAGTGTAAAGGGCCCTTGATTCACACTAACCAATTGTGACCATTTGTAGAGGCGCTATGCCGCTGGCAGAAAATTGGAAGTACATCTGTTGCCCCAAGCTTATAGTCATCACAAAGCCCAGCAGAGAGTGAAGTGCACGCACGCATCCTTCTCCATCATCGGCAAAGACGCGCTCACACACACACAATTTTCGGAGCCTTTTCGGGCCACCCCACATCACATCACATCTTTTAAAGTCAACAATAAAGTCAGTAGAAGTGCATCAGAAGTTCACCGCACAGATGACGGGGGTTTGTTTGGTGGAGCTGGCCGCGCTTCTTGAGTAATCACTCCGTGTGTGTTTAGGTTGTGTTCTTATTGTGCGGAGGCATTCGAGACGCGCGCTCATTGTTGGAATGACACGATAGTCCCCCACACACATTTTCAGCGATTTTATGTGTGTGTGTGTGTGTAAGATATTTCCATGAAAAGTGAGGTTGGAGGGCAATCAAACCAAATCACGGAGGGAGTCTCGAGCAGGAAGAGAAAACACATTTCCCGAACTTTCAATGATCCCCGCGGTGTATATTTCACACGGCAGTGCTTGAATCACTCGTGCATTTAGGCAATCGCGAGAATGTTTCCTTTTTTTCACCTCTTTTATTGTCTTTGCCGTTCACCCTGTCGCTTCACACCGTTAGCGTTCAATGACGTCTTTCGGCTGTTGAAGTGCTGTCAATCACGGTGTCATTGTGTGCAATAACTACAATCAGCCCACACACGCCATATTCCTCTCAGTTCTGTACGCGCGTGTTATTGTGCATGTGAGCCCAGTTAATTTGTGTCTGACTAAGAAGCATTCGGTTCTGAGAGAAATTGTTGAGGCTTGCCTTTTTCTTTTCTTTTTTTCACCCCCTGCTTCTGCTGTGACGTCAATGACATTTTAAGGGAGGAAAATTAACACCTACAGCAATCACTTACTTGGAAACACACCAGCTCCAAGGCAATTACAGTGCTGAGTGCTTAGCCCTAGTAGAACAAGTACATTCCTTACATTTTTATTTCCATTCACTCTAATTGTTTGAAGGCTTTTTCCGGACATCAAAACCTCTGGCTACCTTTCCTCTGTGGGATTGCCAGTCGCTAAATGGGATTTCTGCAGATTCCGTCGACATTTAATGGCGCATGCTTTATGAGACATGCGTTTAACCAGATCCAGCCTCAGCTGCCGTCGGCCACTCCTTCTTGCTGTGGTCAAATGCATTTTATAGCCCGTAATAGCTCACTTTGGCAGCTCCCTCGCGTACCATCTTTCCCTTGTAAAAATAAATAAATAATAATCATTTTACCAAATTCTTCCTTTGACGGTCTCGTCTCTGTCGGGCAGTGGGCAGTTAACGGTGAGGCTGCTACGCTCCTTACCGCCGAGAGGGCAGAAGAAATATTCATCGTTAATTAACGGTCTTGCCAGTTTCGTTTTTGGTTATGTCATTGTGTTATAAAAAAAATTCTGTACAGTGTAATAATAACGTGTTTATACAATAAGATGAGCCTACAAAACACGTTGCAAACACAGGTGCAGTCGAACAAAATCGAGTTCGGTTTGTTCAAAGGCAGGGCAATAAGTCGAGGCACGTGTAAGTCCGTCTGTGACCGAGCTACATTAAAGAAAGACTGCACAGCTGAATGGCACTGCGGGGAAGGGCTAACATGCCAAACATGCACTCAGAACTAAGAACAATCTCGCTGAGCTCGTAATCACCTGCTGCTTCGGCTTTTATTAGTGAGCCGCCATCGAGTCTGCTCATGACATTTAAGTAGGGCTCCCTTCATGAATCAAATGAATTCAAAGGCAACTCGCTCACGAAGATGATATACGAGTTCGGGTGGAAAATTGCACTCCAGGGGAAAAACATTCATTCCGACATGACAAGTGGAAAGCCCAAACATTTAGACCATGATGTAAAAAAAAAAAAAAAAAATGACGTCGTGCAGATATGCACACATTGTTTTTGTTTTTTTATAGATATTGTGCCGTAGTAGTTTTTAAACCCGCAGACCCAGCCGACGCTTAGTTGAAATGGTCATCATCATGGTGAAGGCATCACTCGTATTTTTTTGGCTAAGAACTGGAGGAGGAGCCTCGGGCACCATAAGAAATAAAAGCTGTGTCGGGGAGCACTGATTATTTTATTTTTTTTGTATATCTTTTAAAAACACCACTAACTCAGGGCAAACAACGGGTGCTCGTTTGTTTTTGTTTTTTTTCCCCACCTGGGTGAGTGTGATCGCTTTGAAGCCTCAACCCTTGCAGGGATGAAATTGAGTTAAATAGATTTCAGGCACAGTTGGCCGAGTATCAACCCGGGGAGAGAGGAGGGACACACGCAGAAAGCCTAGGTTCCGCACAGCGGAAGTGACCATTAGAGGCTGCACGTGTCATTTTATTTATTTATTTATTTATTTATTTATTTTCAAACAGCATTAGCCGCTTCCTGTTGGTTACAGCAACAAGTAGGTGAAGGGGCGAAAGCTGTAGAATTGTATGCAACCACAATGGACCACGGCATCCTTCAAACCAGAAGCATTAACCTGCCCGACTGTGCAGACAGAGCGGCGACCCACTTTGCAAATGTAACACATAGCCAAACTGAAGTTTAATATTTTCATTCGCATCTTTCTGATGGGGAGGACTCACAATGCCGAGACATTGTTTTTTTTTTACGAAGATTCAAATGCACCTTTCCAGAAATCCTTTCTACTTTGCAGATGTTTTTGGTTGCGTCATGAAATGTGACCATTTTTACTTTTTGCTTCGTTCATGGAATAAACGGAAAACAAACACAACGGTGACCAGTTCAAAGTTGAGGGCAGGCCCGTTTGTAAAGTGAGAGTGAAAGTGAAGTGCTGCTGAGGAGGATTTAAATGAGGGGTACAATATGTCCGGACAATGAAACTGTTGGAGCTTTGGAATTTGCCCACACACGCACGCACGCACGCACCCACTCACACACACGCAAGCACACACTCAGCATGGCTCATTTAAATCCAACAACCCTATGTTGGAGCTGCAGCCTGAAGCAGGTCATCATCACGAGAACGTGAGATGAAGAGGCATACTGTGGTGACGCATATTACGGCGACCTCTCTGATCGGATCAACTTGTGCCTTATGAACAGGGACACTGGCATCAGAGCTGTTATTGAGTTTGTATTCAGGTTTTAGTGGACTGAAGTCTCACTGTCGGCCCCTGGCCTCCCCCGCTGCCTGCCCTCACATCCGGTGAAATAGATTAACGCCCGCTCTGTGGCTGCCCTGCGTTTGGTCTTGAGGAAGTGAAGACTGTGGCGGACCATTGTAAATGATTCCCCGGATCACAGTGTCAGCTGTTTGCGGTCCTTCCGCCGCGCTCCTGCTTTCGGCGCTTACATATACGGTATTTCTTCTTTTTTTTTATTACTGCTGTCAGGAGGTCAGTCACGAACTTGACATCGTTGTTGTGAACCAGAAAAAACAGCACAGTCGAAATCAAAACACCAGAAAACGTGTAGAAAATATATAATAATAAGACTTTACTCTACTTGGCTTGAAGCGTGAACGACATTCCACTTGAACACATTTGAGTTCCTCAAAAGGATGAATCGAGGATAGTCTGCATTGTAAAGTAGTATGGAGGCAAGGGGAGGCCCAGATGCAGGAGGGTGGGGTTATTTTCCATACATATTTATTCTGAGGAACCTACGATTTGAAACCGACGACACTTAGCGGTCACTTTTCAGTTTACGCTGTCGCATTTGTCAGGGGGGCCTGGAATAAATCTTAACATTCTACCCGATTGCCTCGTATTCACATTTTAATATGAATCCCTCCATCTCCTTGTATGTGCTAATTAAAACTTTAATTATGCATCACAAGATCCAGAGATGAATATGGAGGGGACGTTGTGAGGGAAGGCCTGTGCGTCATTATCTTCATCATTCTATTTGGGTTTAATATGGAGGACTTGTGAGGTAGCGACCACCAGCTGTGTAGTTTGGATCAGTGACACATCCACCCACCTGATGGCTCTTGCTACGTATTCATTCACACACAACAAACCAGACTGAGTCATTTTTAAGCAAGCATAACAATAAACTCGCAAAAAGGCAATTATATTACTGGTATGTCTTGTCATTGCATCGAAACGTGATGCACTGTCGCATATTTGATCTCAACCACCGCTCAGGTTGTTGAAGTCAAGGTTTCATCCTGAGAGGGGACTGCAATTCAAATAGCTTCTTGTTATGCCAAAAAAACAATTTATTTTTGCATCGCCAGAAGCCTGTGGGGAATGTTAAATGTTGCATTACACTATAAGTGTGGGGTCGTCATGTGTGAAGGACCCAGTTGTGAGCTTCGGCCAGTTCGTCAGCAGTGACGCTTCTTGGGGGCATTTCAAAAAGCTCAAAGCTTGGCGAGTCCAGGCTCGGGATCAAAACAAAAACAAAAACACATTTAACGTGTAGGTTTTTATGAGAATTTTGGTCCGTGAGTCACATGGAGCAAGAAATCAACAGCAACCGCAGACTGGTTCGGCATCAGCAGCCGTGTACTGGATGTGTTGACACTGGACTGAACTGAGTGCCGCTCTCCAAGGTGCTGATCCTGCCTTGGTCTGTGGCACAAGAGATGGATCCAGTTGGTGAATGGTCATGTCTCATCTCCATCTCTGGGATATATAGCGTGAGTGATCAAAATGGGTTTCCACACATTATCACTCAAGTGGTGCAGGTCAGTAGGGTTTGTAAACTCGATTGTGAAAAGGACAAATTCACCTTTAAAATTGACGCCGTTGTTTGAGGTACATATAACACGGGTGCCGGTGAAAAGAGGCTTTAGAAACGCAAGTGGAAAGCCCACATTGAATGAAACTATCAAAAGCCATACAGAAAAGGGAGCTTAGGAAATACATGCATGGACCACTTCAGTAGATTCTGAATTGTGTGTAATAAGTAAGTTGTGTGTAGGATTGACAGTAGAAGTCCGTCACAAGTTGTCCGTTAAAGTAGAAGATCCCTCAAAGGCGTTTTTTTGTTTGTTTGTTTTTTTGACAAATTTGCTTTGTATTTTTTATTTATTTGTTTTTCCGTGCAACATCAGCCTCTCTTCTAGGGTCTGTGTTCAGATCCTTTACATATGATTGTGTGTTTGTATGTGCATGTGATTATGAGATAGATAACCTATTCATTCAATATATTTCTATCGCAGTCTGTCTGTCTGTCTATCTACAGTATCTATCAATCTTCTGGATACGTTTTTTTTATGGGCCAAACGTCACCCAGGCGGCTCAAGTAGAAAATTCTATTAGTGGTTCCGTCTCTTGATATTTGCCGTCTCCGCTCTGACATTTTATTTCCCCCCGCCGCATTGGAAAGTAAAATTCCCAGCAAACGCATTTTGTCTACAGCTGGCCCCTCGCACCAAAACATGTCGTGTATTCTTAAGGCCAAACCACGGGCCAGTCTCTTATGATCTGTCCAGTGTTGGTTTGCTTTTAGGAGGAGAAGAGACATTTAAAGTTACACAGGCGAGCGAGGCTTTCTAATCCTAAACCTTTTCGGGACGTTCCGGCAACGTCTCGGTTATAAGTTAAGCGACGCTTGTTGTTAAACACTCCTTGACATTTTTAACACAACCATGCTTGCAGTCAACGGACGTATATGTCTCATGCACATGCAGCGACAAAGCATAGTGATATGTTATTTTGTACTTGTACAGTATAACACTTGCCTTTCCGACCACAAAATCCTGTTTGAGTAGGGCATTGTTCACGCTGACCAAGGACTGCTTCTTCTTTCCTTTTTTTCGCCCAGCCCTCTTCATGAAACTGGGAGCCCTTTCTTTCTTCTACCATAACATTGAATACACACATATATATATATATATATATAACTTGATGCTAGGTAGCTACAACGAACGAGCGACGTTATAACCTATTGTTGTAGGGGTTACAATAATTGCAATGTCAATAATCATCTATATCGCAATGCAATGTATATTTCTCTCAGTTATGAACAGGCTTTGGAGTGGTAATTGCACTTGATGTAGCCCTTGGTCTTTTTCCCAAAGCAATCATCCGTCTCCCGTCTGCCTTTTTGAAACCATAGGCATTAATGACACACCGCTGTTGGGACGAAGTGATTCACGCTCCCCCCTGACCTCGCCTTCCACGGGGGAGAGCTCTTTCTCTGGTGGCCTCCGGAGAGGTAGTGAGGAAATACGTCAGCGACTGAGCAACTCAACCCAACTGCGAGCTCTTGATGGCGTAGGTTGGTAAAAAGGTTTCTCTCTCTCTCTCTCTCTCTCTCTCTCTCTCTGCGCTTGGCTCTGGGAGCAAGTGTTAATGCACAGTTGATCACATGATCGTGGTGAGGAAATGGGGGGTGCTGGTGGTGGATTCCAAGCCCGTTTGTGCAAACCCATGGTGCGCCACGTATGTGTGTGGGTGTCTGCCCCACATAGTACATGATTCATATATATATATATACACGTTTAGTGCCGTTTTTAGTGTACTGTATAGATGCATTTGCATCATCGTGAACGCAAGTGCCACGTAGAGTGGCGTGGTCACCCGAGTGGCTCCTCCCACACAATCTAAGCACTGCAGTGTCTATGATTAATTGCATTCCTGCTCATGATTCTTATTCTCTTTGTGTCGTCAACAAGATTTTCATCGCTGACCTTTTCCTTTTTCCAGCCTGTCCCATATGCTGAAAGACCCTTCTGTCGGCACATGTTTCACTCCACATTCTGGCACCTAAGCAGGAGGGGTTTATATCCTATAGGGACCACTTAGAAATGGTTATGATTGGACTCATCGAGTCAACCTAACTTAACTCAACTGAACTGTGCTGTACTGCAGAGTTGGTTTAGAAGAATTGGTATTTGCCATATGGATGCACCCGAGATGGACATTAGTGTATCCGCGGCGCATTCATTGGCGGTTTCTTTGCAGATTTGCAAAAGAAATAATTTAGAAGTTGCACTTCTTTTCAAAGGAGAAAAACCACATTTGAAATTCCAGTGACGGAATTTTTGATTTTGATTTGGTTGACGTCTGTCTTTTTCTGTTCTATAGCATTACTGATAGAAAACTTTATTTTGCAAAAAAAAAAAAAAAAACCTAGGAGAAATCTAGGAGTGCCAGACAATATCACTGCATACTACATGAATCATTTCTTTCTAAAGCGATTCAACTAAACGGTCCAAACCCTCCGAGGTAATTGTAGTGACGGAAATGCTGTACCAAACGGAAACTTCCTTTCAATAGTCATGGTCTCACAGGTCTAAAGGATAGAGCAGGTTGGACTTGGATGAGTAACACATACAAAATGATTTTTTATTCAGCCGCTGAGGTTATGAAGGAGACTGTGGGGGAACATTCTGCTCATATAATGCATCACTTCCTCCGCTTGATTAATTCAGAGGGAATGACAATAGGAAAAAGGTGATAATGTCCAGCTAGTTGCTGGTGCACAAGACTCAGACGAAATTTTGATATATATTATCGTATATGATAAAGTTTATAACATTTTGCTCAATGGAACTTAAGAAAAACGCATGGAGGAAACAATGATACTGTAGATCATTTTTCAGACACGCCATCTCGATGGCAATTAAACTGTCCATGTAAAAGAAAACAAATAGAAATAGTAGCCATTATATATTGTTATATATAAAAAAAAATCGTATTGTTTTCTATATATACACTCCTTTGTCTTTAAGTGCGGCCTCTACATTTGTTGCTGAAGTTGCCTGCATGAGTTACACTTTTTAATGTTTTCGCCTCTCCTTTTATAAAAGGAAGCGAATGCAGGATTTGGGGGAGAGGATGGCTCTGCCAAGACAAAATTACAACACAAACAACCGGACCGAAAGAATGGTAATGGTAATTTCATCCTCCACAGTCTTTACATAGCCCCTCTGTGAATCACGGCATTCAGGGGAGACATTGGAGAGTGTGTCACTCTTTCGGTGACTGACGTGACAGCCGTAAACATGAAGACGACAAACATGGGAGCGTGGGCGGCGACGGTGGGATATTAATAAAAACTTGTTCTAAACTTGACGTGTCAAAATAAACTTCAGCTAAACAACAAATATGTGTTGTGGTTCGAAATTTCTATATTAAAAAAAATTATAATAATAATTGCAATATATTTACTGATAGCTTTACACCAGTGAATAATATGGCCTGGACAAGAATAGAATCCATTTTAAAGTAAGAATTTGCGAGAGAAAGAGGACCTTGGTTAATATAGCTACAATGTCATTGCAATATCCGGGAAAAACAATAGTATAAAGTACTGTAGTCTAGATTTTTAAATATTGATCAGCCATCTGGCTGAGGTGGGTGCTGTTGCCATGGTGTCCAGGATGACTTGAGTTACCCCAGTGACTAGTTGATTATGACAAAAACATATTTTGAACAACAGAAACTTTGCCCTGGCTTAACAAAAAAAAAAAAGTAAACAAAAAGGCGTTTTCTGACACAGAAACAACCGCAAGAAAATGACATCATGGCTTCTTTTCGAATATATTTATCTGATCAAAGGGGGACGTATCCGCTGAACTTTTGTGTTGTCAATTTTGCTGGTGCGCAATGTGCCTGGTCTCAATGTCCAAGGAGGGGCCAGCTTTTCAAGAACGGAAGGAAACAGGCCGACGGAAAAGGAAGGCCCAGTTGCCCGTGCGGGAGCCATGTGTATCTCCTGGGTTTGCGCAGGTTTGCGCTGCTCAGCGGTCAATTCAGTAATAATGACAAAAAGCACAGACCAGCGGTGCACGTCGCCCCTAAATGATGTCAGCGATGTCTTCAGCGGGTCAGTCGGACTCAATAACTCGGGGCATGTTCGCGTTTCACCTGTGTCGATCGTTTCCATCGATCACATTTTGAAAATGTCAGCGCGGCGAAAGGCACAGGCGTAGCGACAAAGTGAGCGACAGGCGTCTCTCCCGGTTATTTCTAGAATTAGAAATAAGAGGGATATAAAAAGTAAAATACAAAATGTTGATGCATTCCCTGTACCGTGGCGCTGGACGTATTGGAGGGTGGCAAATGCATGTTTGCAATCATTTAAAAACCCCATCAAAGTGCCCACCCAACACTGATCCTGGTGATCACAGCCGAGTACAACTTGACAGTGAAGCACTCTCGAGGGGAAAGAAGTGCAATGGTGTAATGGCCGCTCTCTTCGTGAACGTGAACGATTAAGGACGCCAGGAGGGAAATTTCGTCGCATCCGGCGCAAAAACATTCACTCGGGTGACCCGATTGGGTCGTCAACAATCAAGGTCACGGTGGCCTCAGGAAACCTGCGTTTGGCTCCTGGAACATGTCACAGAGGGTGGTATTTCTATTTTCGTTTTTTTCTTTTTCTTTTTTGTTTTATGTGCAAGTGCAGTAAGTAATTGCACAGCCTTGTGACCTACTCCAACTCCAATATATTCATATAGCCAATATTGACAGTTATTGATTACTGCAGACATAAAAAAAAAAGTACATTTAACTCGAGTTACATAAGTAGATCTAACGTATCGTTCTGCCTGCATTTTTTCCTCATATCGCTGTATTTAGTTTTCCAACTCCCCTAACTCTGTGTGTGTGTGTGTCTCTGTCTCTCTCTCTCTCTCTCGCTCTCTCTCTCTCTCTCGCTCTCGCGCGCGCTGCTTTTCGCATATAGTTGTATATGTGGCATACATGTTATGTTGTTATTTCATATGCAAGTTGTACTATATGAGCACGTGTACACCATGCGTAGACTTATTATTTATCAGCCTTATGAAGACCTCTGACACTGGTCCCCGCATCTGCACTCCGTCTCATCACTTCAGATAATTCACTGGAGTGGAACCCAAGTTAACCCCTCACCTTTGACCAAGCACATGCTTCCCAAGGAAAATGAATAAGATGTTACCCCCCCCCCAGCCCCCCCACGCTAAAGGGATAGCCGGCTCTCAAACGGATTCACAGGTGCGTCCACAAATTACAGGGAAACAACTCCGGAGACGCTTAAATGCAAATGCGCGGACAGATGTGATTAACCCCTCGAAACGTTCCCGCCGCCCACAGTGTAACTAGGCCACTGTGTGCCCCTGTGTGCAGATGCCTTTTCAATGAAAGTCGGAGAGGGGAGGAGGACTGCGCCACGAGAGCCACACAAAGGGATGAGGACAACCGGAAGTCCTGCGACTCCGAGTCCAACCTGAGAGGGGCAGAAGAGCGCAGGAGTTGTCCGCTCCCTCAGCCGGCTCCGTGCGCGCCGACCGAGGGAAGTGAGTGCAGAGCTGCGAGGTTACTCGCGGGCGTCTCTGCATTGTTTAGGGACACGGATGAAATTCAGGCGTTGACTCCAGGAATTTTTTTTGCAGGGTTCCTTCGGGCGGGGGGAGCAAAAAATAAATAAAAATAATATGCCTGGGATGCAAATGCACTATGCCAGGCTTAATATGAGCAAATTTGTTTTTCGATGCCACGGGTAAATTGTGATGTTGTCACCGTGCATCACGCGCCTACAGTAGGCACGTACACATCTGCGCACCCTGGACGTTTCCGATGTCCCCCGCAGGATGCGCGTCCCTCCCCGCAGCGAGGAAGACATCGAACCTGGCGCATACCGGTGCGACTGTAATTTGTCACACTAAGGTTTCCCCGTTAATATGGACAGGTACCAGTGGAGAGTGGATTTAGGGCAACCTTTAAACTCCGTGCTTCACTCTCAGCAGTGCCTCCTACTCCAGCACTGGAATGCTCCGATAGTGGATCCAACTTACCTAACAAGCCCTTGAATAAATCGGGTTCAACAACTTGAAATGTAGCCGGTTTGCCTTGTCGTTTACTGATTAGCGCGTATAATATTCGCTGGTATATTGTATATATTCATCCATTTCCATTTATCTTTGTCCATTAGTGCCAAACAAAGGATATACCCGCTGCACTGACCATAGGTAAACCCAGCGTAGGTCTCTTCCCCTGCGTGTGAACACCGCTTGTGTTGACTTCAGTGGGAGGAAACGGCGAGGGGGCGAGTGAGTGTTGGGCCGCTCCGTCGTCGTGTGGGGGTGTGTGAGCGTTTTTTTTTTTGGTTTCTTTTGCAGCGGGCGGGCATCATTTTTAGGCCCCGGAGCCTCGCGCCGCCGCCTACACCGCGGGGTGGAGGTGGGAGTGCACCGTGTGTCAGCGGTTACTCATACTACGGCTCGCACCGTTGGGATCGCGAATCAAACGGCAACGTGGCTCCTGGCCGTTGCTGTGTGCGAAACCGTGTCCAGCATTTGGTTGTTTTCCCTCCCCACCAGGCACACCTGCCCTTATGTGTATTCCCCCCCCCCCCCCCCCCCCCCCCCCCCCCCCCCCCCCCCCCATAGCAGTGTGTTGATTTGTCACATATAGGCTCTGAGTATTGCTTATCAGCGCCACTTAGTAGAACATCACAGAGGCGCACACTAAAGTAATGAAACCGTCTGTGGAGGCAGCGGCGTCAAAGCCTGATAAAGGAGAAAAAGGACACCGGGGGAACTCGTGCGTTCTCGCAAGGAACTTTGTAGCAGAATAAAAGAAAGTGACAGCTTACCCATCGGGAGCATGGATCGATCAAGAGACAGAAACTTTTGCAAAGCGCTGGGCGCCCGCAGATCTGCCGTCGACCTTTCCGTCCGAAATCTCGGCAAACGGTAGTAATGTGAAACGAGTGTGGGTAATGTAGACCAAAAAGGGATCTTTCTATCTCGGGGACTGTAATGTGTGCGTCGGCGTGTGTACGGGTGTGGCGTTGCACCCGCAGACACGGGCCGCCCTGGCTCTCCGTCCGCTCGTCAGCAGATTCCTTGCTATCTGCTCACGTGGTTTCGTCCTGCGAAAGCCCGTGTGTGTTCAGCACAGTCGTACCCGACTTGGAGGTTTGCAGTGCCGCGGGAATGGCCCGCCACCCTCATCTGTCCGTGGGCATGCCTTGAAATATGCCGTGTCGGGGCACTGGGTAAATCCCGGGGACTCGGAGCGTGCCAGGAGGCATGCTCAATGCGGGGACAGATGGCTGACAACTCCTCCGGGGCATCTGTTTGCTGTGAGATACACCAACGGTGTCAGATGCCGGGAGGCCTTCATCATCGCATTCATCACTCCGTGTTTTAAAGGGCAGTTGGCACAAAACGACCCTCGGAGCAATTTTAGATACCTTTAATTAATGTTGAGTGCGCGACCGAAAAGCCTTTTTTTTTTTTTTTTTTTTCACCTTGGCTTGACGTTACAGCCTTGATCCAAATCAACTCGGTTCATCTCTGGGCTTTATGGCGGGACGTGTCGATGTGCTAAAAACAAACAAAAAAAACTGGCGAAAATTCTGAAAAGCTCGTTGGGGCTTGACGAAGCGAACGCGTCTCGGTTGACATGGTCGACAGCTTCCAATTTGACAGCTCTGTCCGCAAGTTCGCAACCGATCCGTTTTTCGGGGACGTGTCAATTGATTCTCAGCAATTTTTCGTGATGGTTCTGTTATTTCTTGCGACACATATGCTGACACGTTTCCTCGTCAGTTCTCTTGGGAAAGCGTTTTAAACAGACTTTAACAGACTTCAAGCTGCACTCCAGGGTGTCTGCTACATATAATAATGATGAGTTATTCTCCGAAATTCTTAGACATTTACATCCTGCTGCCCCTGAGCGACATGAGGATTTTTTTTGTGCATATATCTCCGAATTCAAGCTCAAGCCACACAGCATATTTGCCTGGCACCCCTCGCCATGATAAACTAGCGTAGAAAACAGCAATAATAATTATTTGTTACATGTTTGAATAACAACTGTCAAATGAGCAAAATTGCAAAAAACAAAACACTGATCGTTACACGCCCACCCACATTATTACATAAAGAAGTGGGCGCAAAGAAATCACATAAGTAATTTGAGTTCACAACATGCTATTTAACATCTATTTACTGCAACTATAAACTGTTGCAAGTAGTCCACGCCTCATTGTTTTTCAAGACTCCGGCTGAGGCGGCCGGTGGGGCAAAAATAGCTTTTAAATTATGGGCACTACTTTGTGTTTCAATTTTCAGAGCACAGTCAATTATGTTACACTTACCACGAGTCTGAGATTGTATGATGCCAAACGAAAACAAATTCAGACCCCGATCAGGCGGGTGCTCCTATAAGTGGCCCAATCAATCTGTTTTTAAAAGTCAAATTGTGGTGACATATACAGACTATTTTCCCCCAAAGAAGAGTGTCCCTCTGATGAGGGGTCTAAATTGGATGCCATAAACTTGAAAGTCTTTTCCCATAAAACCGGGGTTGGTTAAATAAACCGCTATTTTTTGCCCTGCGATGTAGCGACCGCCGAACATGAAACTAAAAAGCGAAAGATTGTCCTCGTCATGCGAGTCAATATACACTCTACCGAGAATAGCTCTTTAATGATGCGTTTTTTTGCAAAAAAAAAAAAAGTATATTTGAGCACACTTTGCCTCGTTCCCAATGAAAGGTGCAAGGCACTAACAAGCCACTGGACTAAATTTAATAACCATTTTCGTCCTATATTTGGTAGACAAGGTGCTAAAATGCAATCTTCTGCTGGATATGTAGAAAAGAATAAGAAGGAGCTGCCGCAGTGCTGCTGGATCATTAGTACACCTGGGTAGGCCCTTTTCCCCCCAGAAATGGAATTGGAACAAAGCCAAAATGAAATATGAATCCAACCTGTCTCTTCATGGCTCTTTTATGTAAGGGCTGCTGCCTAACCCATGATATTTCAATTGTAATTCTACTTTTGAATGCACTGAACCACTATCGGGTTTGTGTCTCTCTTCTTTCTAAGATTACAGGTGTCTAAAGCCCCTCTTCCACCGTCACACGAGTTTGGAAAATAATATGTTAGATGGCCGTCATTATCATCCAAGTGCATTGTCCAAATGGGGGATAATAACATGATGCTGCTTTAACTAGAAGATGCGGCGGCTTTGCTGTGATTCTTAAAGAGTTGAACGTAGTGCAAATATTTTGACATTATAGGAGTCAGGCACTTTACACTGGATCACTCCGAGGGCAGTTATTACGTTCACATAAATACTATACTATGGGCTACGCAATGTCTGTTGTGTGTCAGTAAACCAAAGAGAGACAAGAGGCAGCAGAGCTTGCCAGTAAAGTTCAATACTTGAATTGAAGTCTTTCTTTGAGGGCCTTAATAAAATGTTTGCCGAGAAAAGGTGGAACCAGAAGAGAGCTGTAGAACTCATATACCCAGCTGGTATTGGAACCACTTTGTTCCAGTATAATATATTTGGATTTTTGTTTTATTTCGGTTAAAATACTTAACACTTTATGTGTATTCTTTTTTTTTTTTTTTGTATTAAATTATATGTTAAAGTGAGTGAAATTATCAAACACATAAAATATGAAATAATAATATTCATTATTCACTATAACAATGCTTTTTTTTTCACATTCATTACTTGGGCAAGCCTTTTTGTGGCAGAGGGGTCAGCAGAAGTGCTGACAATTGATGCAAAATGAATCGGCTATTTATTATGATTATAACGTACTGTGTGTCAGGATTGGGGTTTAGGCTTCCTGTTTTATTTTGTAGTTTGCCTCCGTTTGTTTGTTTTGTCACTTTTGCTTCCTGGCCTCGTGTGTTTTCCCGCCCTCGGGATAACCTGCCTTCCCTGAATATGTAACACCTGTGCCTCCTGAGTAAATACGCCTCTGTTCCCCAGGGTTTGTTGGCGTTTGGGCTTCCACGTGTTTCCTGCCATTTGGACCTGGGATTTCTTTCTTCCTGCCTGCTTTTCCCCCCTGCAACCGGTTAAAAGTTATGGACCTGTAGTTGTTTAATCTGCATTTTTGGGGCCTTGACACTCTAAGGAAAGGAGGACTTGAGTGCGACTTCTCCCTCAATGTCTTTCTGGCTCTTTTGTTTCTTGCGTTTCCTGTGAGAGCCGATTAACCTGTCGGAAGTGGAAAACCCACCGCTCACACAGGTCCTTGAGAACTCGCCACCTGCCTACATAATATTTCTCTGTCGCCGTGGAAACCCAATCAGCTGGGAGAGTGCGGAGACGGCGAGAGTGTGCGAGAGGGGGTGCTTTTCTCCGGGCGTGAGAAGAGCGAAGTCATGGGTCTCCGCACTCATGCTTTCACTTCATTTATCGCTCATTTGCACCGTGGAAGCACTGAGTGAAAAGAGCGCTGAGAGGTGAAAGTGTGGTTTCTTTGTTAATCCCCTGAAAACAGTGCATCAGGGTCTGATTTATGAAACCAACTGCTCCCGTCTACACGCTTTGATTAGATCAGAGGATGATGAGAAGGGGCAGACGCAAAGTCGGCCTTAAATGAAACACGGGCATTTGCTTAAAAAAACAGGTAGAGTTCCAGATATGTCTGATTCATTCAAACGCTGAAGCAGTAAACATAACACTCACATCGGAGACTTAGAAAGTTGGCGCGTTACGCAACCAACAGACACGGGGGCGGCATTTACGTATATATGTTTATGAATTTTCCTGTCTTGTAAAAACTCTTCGAAACGGTGTCAACTGAAAAGTCCAGGTTGACGACATTGAACCAAAATTGGACAATTATAAGGCGTAAAAAAAAAAAATCAAACCGCCCGTCTGAAACACCGCTACAGCGCTCCGTGGAGCTGAGAGGAACGGCGACAAATCCATTTCGCGTTCCTGCTTTGACTATATACATTCGATGACTTGCTCATTTAAAATGTGTTTTTCGGTGCGACGCACAAATATGCGCATTCAATCGCTTCGCCTCTAGTAGACACAAGGGCCCTCTTGGCGCCATCATAAATGTGCCTTGAGCCCACATATTGTGTCATCGGACAATATCAGAACCTTGTATTGTGCCCTTGTTACTCGCTCCATTGATGTCCGTGCATAAACACATCAGAGAACGGCCTCTCTGCCAGTGCGCTGCAGCCCCGTCCTTGATCAGCTCTTTTGTTTTGAAACCCCCCCCCCCCACACACCAAATTCTCATCAACGCTCACAACATAGTTTTGTCTCTGTGTGTGTGTGTGTGGTGTGTCTCCCTCCAGTCTGCCACTGCCTCGCCCACCACTTCCGCTCGCTCCCGGTTACTCTCCCTCCCTCCCTGCGTATATCTCTTTTTGCATCGGCTCTTGTCTCGCAGCCAGGTTCACGTCAGCAAAATGCGGGACTATTATGTTTCTGCCCACAGCTGTATCCTCTGCTCGTCCATTTATCTCTTTGACTGGCCTATTATGTCACTTTTCTCTCCCTCTGGCTTATCTCCTCACCGTCTCTCAGAGTCTTTGACCGTCATTTTTTTTTTCTTTGCCCGAGAGACCTCCTGCCCTCAGGCCAAAAAAAAACCAACTTTGAAGCTGTGTACGTCTCATTTACACTTAAAATTAATTAAGCAATATGTCATCTGAATTTACTTCATTTCAATTGACAATTTGTGGGAATCTGTGTTGTGAGGGGAGAACACAACAACGTCACGGTAATCAATACGTTTCTTTAAAATCTCTCGTTGACAACCACGAGCACTGCGCAAGTATTTCCCAGACAGATTTGGATTGGCTAAAATGTGTCCGACGAGCAAACAAACAACGTACACAAAACTATAATGACAACATTTTTGAAAATCAACTGGACAACACAAATCCACTCACACATTTACACAAATCAAGCGTGGTGATGGTCTGTTTTAAATGAATAAATCTGGGCTGGGAAAGAAACAAATATAATGCCCATATCATGGTTCATACGTGTGCGGCGGATGCTGGCTCGTTGAGTAATCCCGCCACATTCATAAAGGACATTGAAATAAACCGTAAAACAATTTATCATACAGGAAATTGCAGTTTCATAATAGCGATGAGATGCAATAGAACACAAAAGTTGTGATGCTGAAGCTTTGTTGTGACTGTGTTGCACAGTGATACAATCATCCTGCAAAGTGCACCTTCTGCTCACCCATTTGCATTTATGATAATTATCTGAAGTGGCATGAATACCGTCTATGGTCGGGGGTATTGGGTGTAGCTTCCTGCAGAGTGGAGAATAGTGGCAGGAATTATTACGCACAGTCCACATTATTTAATGTGAGCTCGAATTGGAGCTGTGGTCCCACTGCGATACGTTGCTCCCGTGTTCGTGATTTTGCATTGTTTTTAGGTTTTTTTTGCTGACTTTTGGAAAATGTCATCCTTCAAATGACATGTTGTGTCATCCTATCTGTCCCGAACTTATCATTTGGACCGTTTTGGACCATTTTTGAGTTATTGGATTTTTTTTTCTTCGCGTGCTTCCTGGTGTCCTGTTTTTATTTTGTAGTTGCTCTCCTTGTGTGCCTGTGTTCAGTTTTACTTCCTGCCATTGCTTAGTTTACCTCCGGTGTGATTGGCTGTCCCGCCCTCGTTAGTTTCACCTGTGTCTTTCTAGTCACACCTGTCGCTCGTTTTCTCACCTGCCTCCCCCAAATGTGTAAAGTCCATCGGTTGTGTTTGGCTCTGTCCTTTTGGGTTTTTGTTTTTGGTCCTGCCTTCTCCCCTGCTTTGACTTTATTCATGACCAGCTTCATCCCTGACACGACGACGACAGCACCCTATGTGCACCATGTCGGCGAGTGAGCACATGTCAAATAAATCGCTTAAATATGTGATGTAAAAAAATACATGTGATCAATAAACGAAACTCCGTGGCCACTCCCCTGTACGTCAGCTCTACACGGTTATGGCATATTTGGATGCCCTAATGGATACCAACAACGTGTGTATTTACAGTTACACTGTCGTACTTAGCACTTCCACAGACAGCCAAATAGGGAACAGGAAGTTGTGAGTTCACAAGAGCTGAATGGGTGTAATGGACCCACTTGTGGGCTTGTTTTAGCCGCGAGTGGCACCGGTAGAGTACGAACTGGGTGAAATGTAGGGGAAGAGGGTGAATAAGTGACACCTTATTCCTTTATTTATTTATGGATTGTGCTTTACATCTCTCTGCGACTAAGAGGGGCAAACAAAAAAATATATATATTTATTTTGAGAAAGCATCTGAAGATGAGTCAGTTCTAAGTGCCACCTCCTGGTTGTTGTAATGTAGATATATTCCTCTGCTGCGCCCCGTGTTCTCTTGGAAGAAACAAAACACCAAAACACCACCCCTCAATATGTGTCTGTGTGCGTGGAAAACTGAGCTCAGATGACGTCGTTAAGGTTTGCGCGTCTATTTCTGTTCATCAAGCTACATAGCTTTCTTTCTTTTTTTTAATTCAATGGGCAAGGATAATTTTGGCATCTCAGCGCTCGAAATTCGTTAAAAAATACATATACAGTATATTTAGTCCAATTTTACTTTCTAGCAATATAGAGTATAGCAGTGTCAACGTGTGACCTGCAATGGTGGAGGACAGCTCCCTTTTGTTGACTGCTGGTAAACGTGTGTGTGTGTGTGTGTGTGTTTGTGTGTGTGTAATTCAGCAGTAGATCTGAAAACCTCCATGCCGTTAGTGGGAACTTCTGCAACAGCGTTGGGGTGAACTTTCCTAGTGCTGTTTTATTTCCATTGTAAAAAAAAAATAAATAAAAAAATGTGTGCTCATCTGCTGAATTAATTCACAAGTTAAAACTATATTTAGGATTCAGTGAGACATGACGATATATAATTATGCACCCTTTTCATTTCCAGTTTTCCGTTGGCACTTTAACGTCCACGTTGGTGGTGTCATGACGGGACACTTTACGCCTCCCATTTAAAATACCTGTTTGTATTGTCTTGTGATCGGGGCTCCGTGAAGCTATTTCAAAGGCTTTAACACAATTTCACACCCACAACTATTTCACTTGCTATTGTACTCCGCTGACTATAATTATATCGTTTTGAAATAACTTGTCAAAGTAATAATAAACTGATTACAAAAACGCCTCCTCACTTTCAGCCACGTAGCGTTGCTGCATTACTGGTTATTTAAGGATGGCGAGTAACAAAAAGTGCTTAGCTCAGTATTTTTTACCATAAGGGTAGCTTTTGAATTGACAAATGTGTCGTGCTGAAAAAAAAACACACCTTGTTTACTCACTGAAGACATTCAATATTGGGCTTGTATTCGCAGCATATCCATGTAGACAAGATCATAAACATTCTCAGTTAATATGTATAATTAATCACATGTAAATACAACTTTTATTTCCAACATAAATGTGCAACTAAAGCTTAAAGCCATACAATAAAATACAAATCTGCATGTAGAGTAGAGGTTTTAGTCCCTAATATTCTACCAATTACAGTATTTGAAGTCAAAGAAGGCTTTTTACAACACCGGAGTCACTCGCAAACAATCGACTCATCCCGGATTAGGCTGTAAGGTATTCCGGTGTGAGGTTGACATTTTCTACTCACGATTCCCACCTGTTTTTATTTATAATTTTTTCTCCAAAGCCCACTTTGCAGAACAAAGTGCCCTTTAGTGCACGATGGCCTCATTTCTCATCCCATGATACCGGAAGCAAAGCGCCTGAGATGTCAGTTTATTCAAAAGTCAAAGATCTTTTCGTTTCCGTCAGACACCCACATGTGTTATAAGCTGACTGAATATGACTAAATCCACTTTTGAAAAGATGAGGCGGTTGCTAAGGATGACTAATTGGCTGACAAATAAGCTGATGTTTTGACCTTACTCAGGCATTGTGATCTGAAGGCTCCGTTGCTCTGTATATCAGAAGTGAGCGGAGTTGTGTACAGGAATGTTATTTCGGCTTACTAAAAAAAAAAATGTTTTCCTGCCTCAAATTTTACACGAAATATGTGTTGGGTAAATGGAACCACGGTATAGTAAGCGGTAAAGTATATATATATATTTTTTCACATCACGTCAACCATTTGAACTTTTACCGCTGCAGCAGCGCGGCACAGCCGATGAGCCGCGATTGACTTAGTCACCGGGAGCAGATTGGGTTTGGGGGAAGTGTGTGTTTGTGGGTGGGCTGAACATGCTTGTCTGCACACATACATGTGTGCCATCAATCGTACATTCTCACAAACAACCCTGCACATACTGAATTATACCTTCCCACCCACACCCCTGTCGTTTCTCGCCAACACGGTCACTGCAACTCACTGTATCATGCGGAACATACACCGCGTACGTGTCATTTCAAGAGTGGGACTGCGTTTGTGATCCCCTCTCTCTCACACACACACACGCTGCGGATTTCTTCATTTTTTTTAATTTGTTGAGACAAAACGACTGTGGTGCAGAAAGCAGTTGTGCATGTGACGTGAGAATGCAGCGGAGAGTACCTGCGGAATATGAGTGTGATTAATGACACTTACACGTGCACGCACCCCACAACCGGCGCATTATTTTATATTATAAGTATTATATAATATTATATTATAGACATTTTACTGTCCTGTCAATCACTTTCATTGTCGCATGTTAAGGGAGGAACGCTTAGAGCAGTGACCTAACCTTGAGGGCACAGAGAGCCCTCGGGGGACCGCATGCCTACATCGGTGCACGACCCTGCACGGGCAGACGGCAGTCACCGTTGGCAAGGCGTCCTATTGGAAGGTGGCGTTTTGAGAGCATCGCTATCCTCTCGCCGGTGAGAGCCACATCCAGTTCTTTCCGGTGTCGTTTCGGAAGCCGCGGCGATGCCTAAATCCACCGCATCCCGCTCACCAAGGTGGTGATGGTGGTGAATATTCGCGAGGGACTAATCCCGTTAGACGCGCGGCTGCATTCGCTCCTCTGAAGAATGTAGCGCAACAACAAAAAGAAAAAATGCTGCTTTTTTTCTTCCCAAAATATACTGCCTTTTATTGGAGAAGAGAGGCTGGAAAATGAGACTGGGCTAATTCAGCGTTATGGGCATTATGTTAATGGTGGTATATTGGAAAAACAATGCGTGAACATGTTGCGTAATGATTTAGTGCTCAACTCCAGGGAAAGGCATTCCCCCTTAATGGCTCAATCTTCAAGTTATTAACAATATTAGCTCCATTATTATTATTCCATGGACGAGGAATGACCATGTCAGTGACGGAAAAGGCTTTTCCGCCCAGCAGCAGTTTCCTGTGCACAATCAAGTTTCCCGCCCTACTATGTGTAGCCTATAACATATAATGCAGTGAATCATTTATACATTTTTATGAAACTTCTCATTTTTCCCTGACATTTTAACGGCAATCTGCTCAATCAAATTTGCATTTAGGTGTGCATGACAGCCGACCCCACTTCAAACGGACATGAGAGATATAGGAGGGATTTGGAATGTGAAGAAGGAGAAATGTCAAAATGTATTTTTGACCGCTGTCGTGGCAGCTTGGTCATTGGACAGTGGACTGGCTGGAGGGAATGCACTGGGATCTGCCTTTCCAAGGAGTGTTTAAAGTTTCGCTTTGGTTTCCGCCATAGTCGTTGCGCATTTTTATTTTCATATCTATGCATGCATTATCGCATAATCGCCTAAGTACAACTGTGCTTAGTTAATGGCAAGCCCCGCTCTCAAGCTGTGTGTAAAGAAAACACAATTTAGGGGGTTACTGTTTCCGCACGCAACGGTGAAAAGGCGGTCATTATAAATACATAAACTATTTATGATCCATAAAACATTCATGTTATTTATGATACGTGATAAAGCGGCAATACTGTTACGTGACCTGAACATTTTTTTTTAAAGACCAACCGGAATTAATCTCACTTGTCTTTTTCTTCTACATTGGATTACACCTATCGCCTCGATCCATGCCAGCACTTGCGATGACGCACGAAAGCTCCGTAGACCAGTGGGGGGCTGGCAGACGGGGTGGTAGCCCGGTGTATTCAATTTTAAACATGCTATTTCCAGTCGCCACCACAGACCTTGTGCGTATGTGTGAAGATTTTATGGAAATGATGCAAAACTGCGGGCTATATATTCTACTCTTGGCTAAAGCCAGTATCTTCTTGGCCCCGCGAGGGACACGCTAAATGGCAGATAGGATGGTTCCTCAAGTGGTAGATGATGCACACAAAAAAAAACTAAAAAAAGTAAAGTAATGTGCTACGCGTGGCCATGGGCCACGTGTAGCACATTGTGTCTCGAGCAGAGAGTGCCCATATTAAGGGGCACCAAAGTCCACACGGCTGCCCACTCTTTGTTATCCTCGTTGATCCAGTGGTCCTCCTGAAAGACACGTTGAAAAGATTTGGATCAAATAGATCTGTCTCATGGAAAGAGCGAGGGCAAGGGAGAACGAGGTGGATTGCGAAGCGAGGAGTTACTCACCCGGCGGGCCCCGCGCCACAATCGTAATTAGGTAGCAATAATGGCATAATATATACAAATTACAGTGGAATAATTACTCCCTCCCACACCATGCGATTGATGACCTGATACACCCTCGTAATGATGACAAAAAGATTAGTGGTCTACTGTTTTGCGGTTTTCAGGCCATGGTCCCTATCTGCTCAGAAATCAGCCATATTTTTTTCCATTTCAAATACAGTAACCCCTGCAATATGATGTGCTGTTGGCACTTTTTTAAAAAATGTTATTTGTTTGTTGATTGGTTTAAATAACCAATATCGCTCATGCTTTATTTATTTATTTTTGTCCAGCAGTAATATGCAATCATCCGAGCTTTTTCGCGCTCTTGTGCGACCACAGTCGGCCCCAGTGTTCACAGAGGCAAGGTTATTACTTAACTTGGCTCATATATTGAGTGACTGAAATCTGAGCAGATGTTATGGTCAGATAATCTCCTTTATTTCAGCAAAATGATGAGGCGTTATGTCCCCGTGGCTGTGCTCCTCCGTCTCCCTCGTTCGCCCCTGTTTATGCGTGCGAATTTTGACTGAAAGCGATGAGACACGGGTCAAATGAGTCCGGCGGGGCGTGAAGGAATGATGGGGCGATGACAGTTGTCAAAGTTGAAGATCACATTTGCATTTTCCCGAGGTTCAATGAGGAATTTGGAGCGAGGGTTGAATAGTGTTAGTCTGAGGGTGGGAAGGGTGTCGGATCCGAGAGGGAGTGTGAAGGGCTGAGTACACAATATGCGGTACCGCTCCAGTGCCCAGGCAGAGTGTGAAGGCCCCGTGGGAGTGTCCAGATGTTACTGCCAGAGACCCGAAAGCCAACTCCCTCCCGCGTCTTGACATTTTCACAAAGTCGCGACATTCAAAGTTTGCGCCTCTCAAGGGAAGATTATTGAAAAAAACATCAGCACTAATTGCATGGGTGGTTAAATCCAAATCCAGTGAAACATATTAGATGAGGGGATTGGGTTCCCTCTTTGGCGCCCGAATGTAACACTGACATCTATACCCCGTATGTGAGTAAGCAAAAAAAACAAACAAAAACGGATCAACTTCAAAGCCGCTGAGACAACATATTTACATTTGTCTTCCCGTGTGTAGTTACGGGAGAGCAATTGCATCCTGAGCGGGGGGAGGGGGTCACCCTAACCCTGCCGATGCACAGCATTCGTGTCCTGCCTTTATAGTCTTAATTGCACCTCAAAGCCCTTTACACTATACATCACATTCATGCGGCTCCTTCATAGCCTTTTATTTCTGTGACTCATCCATTCACACGGTCATTTGGTCCTCCGCCCCTTTGCCCATTGACTTTTTTTTTTTTTTATGTGAACTGGGGAAGCCAACGAACAAACTTCTCTTTACCCCCGTTACCTATTTTTAAACAGTCCGTATCTCAAAGACAGCCCGGCGGGACTTCACAATCAACCAGCGGCAAGGGCGCCGCGCAGGGCCGTCCAGCGTGTGCTGTGCTTTTTGAAAGCGCACATTTACGGATCAAAGTGTGCCGCGTGGAGGCTTGGATACTGATGGCGGCACATTTCTTATCTGAGAAATGTCTGAGTAAAGCCGAAATAACATATGCAAAGTTTGTCGAATCCAGCAATTGGACTGATGCCATGTCAGCAATGGGCAAACGATGTAGCGAGGGGGGCGGGAAATGTTTTGCTCCTATGGCTGTTGGGCTGAGCGTTTATCAAGTGCAAAGAAGATAAGAGCCGATATGGCTTCATGCCATGCTGAATCAAATGGGGAGGGAGCCACCCGGGGGGTCAAAGGTGACTGAGCTAAGGCTACAGAAGAGGCTCCGGTCTGTGTTGAGGCTACCGCGTAAAAGCTCCCAATCACACAGCGACGTGAGCAGGAGGCAGAGGAGCAGGATTATGAAATAATGAAAGGGAACCGGATGGGATAAAAATAGTGCAAAAAAAAAGGAAATTAAATTAATTTCAACCACCCGTTGTTCTTATTACAGACCGAACAGGGATCCGTTTTTATAACGGAGCCTAAGGGATTGAAAGGGATGGGAGAGTGCGTTCCAGGATAAGTCCATAACAAGGAACGACACGCAGCCGGCTGACGAGGGCGCGGCCGGGTTATTGGTTCTCATCGATTAGGATTGTTTCTGTGGCTTGCAGGGTTCCCCGGCGGCAGTCCTTCCTTTCATATCCTGTCTCCCTCACGCTCCCAAGATCACAACATGACTCAAGCTGACGTGCGAGCTGTCCTTTTCATTTACAGGAAGGAAAAAAAAAAAAAAAAAGTATTGCTTTGGGGGCGCGGGGTCCTCGGCTGACGCCATTCCGACGCAGGTGCGCGGCGTCGCCATGGCGATGATGGGATTTCCAGTTTGGCCACTCGGAGCCCAGCAGATCTTACCGTTTGATTTGCCCCGGCACCTCCACAGGTGATCCCTGCAAAAGGCACTGGCTATGTCCTCGCGCAGAAATGAACACCTCCCTGCCGGTCGTCCGTTTGCTGGTTCGTTCACGTTCATCCATCCATTCATCCATTTAATCAATCAATTTTGTTCAGGAGTAGCTTTGCTTTAGTCATTCTTCATCCAACTCATTTTGGCTATTCACCTCTCTATGCTCTTCCTCTCTTGAACATTAACCATATAAACCTGCAATTAGTTCTATACTTACCTCTATACTTACCTGTAAGTATTGCTTTACCTGCAATAGTATTTATTTTTTTTTATTTTTTTTTATTCGTTGTACCGGCTTTACGCACTTCCTCTTCGTCATTTCCCATATTTGGGCTGACCGCGTCACATTAATTCAGTGCCTTTCCAATTCAACATGGCAGTAATTCAACTAACCGAGTGAAGTAGTTCAACTTGAGCTTTTATTAGCCAAAGATTGTTTTCCTTTTTTAAATCGGATCTTTCTAGACGGACAAAATTAGAAACGTGAAAACCTTCTTTTTTTTCCCCCAGGATATCGCTCCTGCCGTTATCATACGCTCAAGAGGATGCTCATGGCTCGGGGACAGGAAGCGGGTCATTCAATATTCTAGATGACACAACCAGTCTGACCTGGAGCAGCAGTAGTAGTAGTAGTACCTCTCTGAGGGTTGGCTCTGCTGACCACATTTGGTAACCACACATTATTATTATCACTCACCTGTGCAATGCCATACATTTCTTCCTTTTACCGCTCTCATATTGTGACATTTATCAACGGTTCGACTGAGATATAAATCCCCCCTCTGGCATTTGAAAGAATTGTGTTTTGGTGCCATGAAGGCAGAGGAGGTTTTGTCGGGGATCTGTGAGAAAATGTGTTTGACACTTTATGCTACAGAGGCGACGACAACTCGTCACTCGCTTTACTTCTCCCATTGTCCCAAGTCCTCCACCGCATCGGACACTACAACACACAACACACACACAATTAGGAAATTGGTCCTCTGAGGCTCCAGAGCAGTGGGCTTCCATAGGGGGAGCTTATGTTGGGGGGGATTTTGGAGGGGACTGCTGGATAGGATTCCGGCCTTCGTTTCCAGATTGTATCTTTTGGGGTCAGGGGTTGTGGGGGCCTCGAACCAGTGACCCACTGGTCTGTAGTACGTCTCCTTACCTGCTAGTCCCCCGCCTCCCTGTTGAATGTTGTATGATAGCGCAAAGCTTATTATTGGCTATCGAAAAACAATATATTGATGACGATCTCCAGAGAGCTGTGCATTATCGAAGTTTAAGCTTGTTTTTGAGCATTTTACTAAATCCGAAGCTGGTTAGGCCCTTTGTTATTTTTCTCCTGGACGTGGCGGCCACCACGCTTAGCTGTGTAACAAGAGACGCATGATCCTCTCGTGTTTTTCCAAACTTAACTTTGCTGTTCCAGGAAGCTCTCCTGCTGATTCATCTCGTCATCGAATTTTATTTTTACACTATTTTTCAGTCCCAGTTGGCTGAGCAACTAGATTATGAATAACATCCCAGCAGTTATTTTTAATGGACTTACCCTGGCAGGTATTGTCATGTTGCCGGGCCTGGGTCTGAGGCCCACGAATGAAATTGTTAATAAATACTACAATAAAGGTTTAGGTATGTTTATAATAATGGAATGAATATTCTTTTATAGGAGCGTTCATGCGCTTTCCGCTTGCTTGAGTTTTTGAACAAATACAGGTGAGAAATTACTTGAAAATAAAATCTCAAAACCTTTTGCCTTCTGATGGTTTCTCATCTTATAGATTGCCAAGTTCGGGGGGGCTTGAACAATTAGCTTTTACACTTGTCGGTGCGTTACAACATTTGAATAATCCACACATAGAGCACTGCGATCGGATGGCAGCGTAACAACGTTATATTGAATGAATCACCAGGACGCTCCTGTTCGGTTGCTAAGGGTAATGTCCCAGTCACCGAGGGCTGCGCTGTGACTTCACTAAGGAAGATGACATCACCGTCGTCCATGACAAACGGTGATCCACATCCACTCCCACTGACTCGCTTTCCCTGTTTGAAGTGGCCTTCTGCGCTCCTTCTGCTCCTCATGGCTGATTGCCGTCTGTGTGGCCCACATCATGACAACAACCCGAACCGCCCCCCCCCCCCCCCTTGTTTGCCGGAAAGAATCCCCCCCCCCGTTTGTTTGCCGGAAAGAATAAATAAAAAAGGTCAACTTCCTGTGTCGTGCCACTTGACCACGTCCCCTTCCCCTTTTTCTCCCAATCCAATGCCGGCCCTGACACTGCGTAGTGGGCATCATATGAGGGACAAGAAAAAATAAGGTCACCCCATGATAAATGCACGGGTGGAGGAATGCGAGAGATCCTGTCACCTGCGATTTTTGGAATTGAGAAGAATTTCTGTGTGCCCGGATATTGCTTTCTATGACCGTCTCTCCTACACACATTCTGTTTTGTTTTTGTACGATTTTTTTTTTTTAAAGAAAAAGGCTGCCTCACAGGCTTCTGTGTGTGGGGAGGGATTCCTAAGTGACTATTTCAAGTACATGTGTCAGAAAATCCTACGTCTCTTTTAAAAGGAGTTGGTAAAAAAAAAAAAAACACAAGCTGGTGTATGTTATGTAAACGATTCTGATCAGGAATTTTTTTAGAGCTTCAAACAGTAGACAAAAACTTACAGGTGACGTAATCGTGGCTTCAAAAGAAATGTAGCTTGCTTTTTGAAGGTTAAGTTTGTTTGATATCCAGCCATCCATATCCTGTCTCCAAATTAAAAACAAAAAAAGTATTTTGATATTAATTATTTGGATATTTAATGCGAAAATATTATACTATAATAGATAGTATACAGTAGACACATACTGAATTTGGCCAAGGATAAAGACACAAAAGTCCCCTCCATGTTTGTGCGTGATATCATTTTGCATATCGTCATAACAGAACGTATAAAAAGTTGATTTCGATTCCAGTGAATGCTGACATGCAGTCATCCTTCTAAGATTGAATGTTGGCACTTGCAGTAGTGGTGGTGCATTGATAGGGCAAATAATCAAAAACAAATACATGAAGGATTCTTTTTATGACACAAAAAAAGAGCAACATCCACAACCGGTTGCTTAACTCAATGCAGTGAGCATGTTATTGCTTAATTGTCCTACTACTTTCTGGGAGAGAAGGTCACGGAACAACATTGAACCCCATTGTCAAACATCAACTTCCCGTAGAAAAGTGGATCGTGATTCCCGAAGTCCATTATAAATGTAGTGTGTGTGGGCATCACAATAAGAGAGGAGTCACGAAGTCAGGGAAAGAGTAGGTACCCCGGTTTCTTGTCATAACAGGTTATGATATCAGCCCCACGACCTGTAATTCGGACACACAAAAGCTAAATCATTACGGGTAATCTAGGGCCCAGTCCTAAATCCTCTGGTTTATCTGTCAGGACAATACAGGTAATTATTGGTCCTGGGGTTATTTGAAGAATCAATTATTTTGTACCCATGGACATTCTCAGAAAAATATCCCATTATAGGCCAAATTTTAAACAGTCAAGAATTATTCCTAATGGCCCCTCGGCAGTTTCGGAGCCGTCTGTGACTCCAGTAAATATGATTGTATGTTGTTTAGCAGAGCAGTTGGGGAAATCAGCTTCCCTCCGCAGTTGAATTATCATGTTTGGATAGAAAAGAGGTCACAAGAGAGAGACGGAGCGAGCGACGGAGAAAAACAAATAAGGCCAGCCACCTGTGGAATAAGCCTGGAAGGATTCAACCGATTATATTACTTCACTGTGTCCAAATGGCTCTTTTCAGCAGGACTTTAATTCATTCATTTATTAATTCATTTATTTAAGTTAACTTAATACGTGTGTGCGTGGATGGTTGGTCGGAGTGAATGGTGTCGATGTGTGTGTGTGTGTGTGTGTGCAGATGTGTACAACCTCTGATTTCAATGCCACCAAAAAACTGACTGTAAGAGTGGACGAGGAGTTTGGAGTCAGGAAAAGCGCGGAGTTATTCCTTTAAAGTTACATATATTTCCCTGCAGTGCATTTCACCTGGAATGTTCCCTGATAGATCTCGCAAATAAATCCTTGTTCCTTTTTGGTGGACTTTCTGGCATTGGCGGTCCGGGAAAGTTCCGCGTTGGGCTTGTGTGCCGCGGGCTGAACAGTGGGCGTCGAATGAACGAATGAAGCGAACCCCCGCGCTGATGCCCAGAAGTCCCGTGGTCCGTGTCGGCATCATGCCGATCCGTGACGAATACGATTAGCATGGCGGGTAAACTGTGGGTAGATACGGTACGTGGTTCCCCCGTGACGTGTTGTCTGCCGAAGTCCATAGTGGGGTGGCTGATGGCGATCGCGGTGGTGGGGGGGGGCCCTGCGGCTGTGTGCCAAAGCCATTGATGATTCAGCCCTCGCGGCACATTGCAAGAGGAGGACGACTGAATCCTGGCCTGCTCTGGGCATTGGGCCCGCGTTGTTGGTCACAGACCACGTGAGTGTCGGGCGCCGCGCGATGCGTCATGCGAAAGGTGGAGGTTCTGGCTGGGATGAACGGTGACAGTTAGGCCCGAGCCTCCTGAGCCGTGTGGGAGGAAATCATCACACCGCGCGCACCCCCCCCCCCCCCCCCCCCCCCCCCCCCTGCTGCGGTGGTTCATCAGCACGCACAGCTTGCGGAGCAGAACCCCTTCGTCACCGGCAGTCTGAACACCACGGTCGCGTTGCTGTTTCGGACAATGATGATGAGGAGGAGATCCCATTTACATAACGCACCAACAGAAAAACAACAGCGAAGGGGGCGAGAAAAAAATGGTTAGGGAGAGGGCGCATGAGCGTCACAGTGACCAGGACGTGAGCGGGGGGACGAGACAAGCGAAGGGGCCTCTGCATTTAAACAGCCGTACTTGCGCGTGTATTTTTCATACCGCTAGAATGAAGTGGGTGTCTTTCATAGCTGCAGTCCCATACATGCAGCACTAATTATTGTGCTGAAACGTTTGCAACAGAAATGGCCAACATTATGAAATCGTCATAAACCATTAATGCATGAAGATGTGTTTGAGTTATAACACACATGGGTGTCTGTCCGAAAGTACTGGATATCCAACACAAAGTAGATTCATAGTTTCATGTTGTCATTTTTGCCTTCACCGTGTTCCGTGACAGGGAGGCTAAAGCCTATTCCAATATGCTATAACAGACAGACGCGCAAACATACACGCACACGCACACGCACACGCACACACACGCACACATACACACAAAGGAAAAGACATTAGGGGCAATTTACAGGCTCCGTTTAATCCCCATGCGCGGCATTTCTTTAAACCGGGATAGGAAAGTAAAGCACGAGTACCCGATGACCCGCAGGAAGTAGGACAAACCCGGCAGAAAGTGTCATTTGGTCACAATATCGCCAAAAGTCGAGGCAGGTAAACACCAACAATTATTTGAACGTTTCCAAGCACACAATGAACGTTTGCAACGAAACAGCAACAACAAACGAAACCATTATCAACTAATTATAATCCATTAAGGCATGAAGATTTGTTTTTTTGGTTTAGAATGAAGTTTTTGTCAGGGTCGCGTTTAACCCGCGAAACACACACACAAACACAGTCAGTGTTATGCTAACGGGACCAAGTTCTATTTATAACTACAGGTATATGACGAGCAAAAGTGTTCGGCGGGAATGACTTCTGAAGTGTGCTACGAACCACAAAAATAGCCTAAAAGTTTCAACCCCTTACCGAGCCAACGGTGATTTTTTGCTTGTCCCTGCAGAGAGTAGATGGCAGACTCAACTGATTGGAAACATTGGAGCAATTACACCCCGTCCCCCCGTCCCCCCCCAAAAAAAATGTGGATTTCAGTGTTAGTGGAAAAACATGTTGGTCTCGCCATATCCAGGAGACGTTCTGTTCCAGTTTGATTTGATTGACCAATTCAATTTATTTAATGTTACAATCAAAAAATAACATATGTGGTTATCGATAATATGTTTTAAGCTAATCTACATAAACCTACAGAGCTTTGCGTCAGGCCTATTGGCAAATGTAAAGAATTCGAGAAAATACTCGTAAACAAATAAAGTGCTCGTCATAAATGCTCATCAGTTTTATTTATTTTTCTCTAATTCTGTTTGCAGGTTTTATTAACCCAATGGGTTTTCTATCTATAAATATTGTTCATATCCAAGCTCTGTCCTCCAAGACAAAAGTGAGGCAAGATTTTATCTATATATGTATTGTCTGGAAAAGCAGTTCAATACTGTAAAAGGATTTCACTTGAGACAGCACGCTGGCCTCCCTCTGATAAAACGTCGGTATGATATTGAATTGGGGTTTATCACGGAGATTGACCCGCATGTTTCATCTTTGTTTGGGATGAGGCTTTTAAGACCTTTCACCCGTGTCCGTGTGTCCAAGACTTGATTGTGGCGTGTTCGGAAGAAAAACGCAATTCACACCATGTTCAAGCACATCCCCCACCCCAAGCATCATGTTTGTCACACACTCAACGAGGCGAGTCCATAACGTGTTCTTCAATTATGTGTTATGTTATGTATGGAATAAATCAGGGGGGGGGGGGTGATAAGACAACTCATTATAATCCATTAAGGCATGAAGATTGTTTTTTTTGGTTTAGAATGAAGTTTTTGTCAGGGTCGCGTTTAACCCGCGAAACACACACACACACACACAAACACACTCAGTGTTATGCTAACGGAACCAAGTTCTATTTATAACTACAGGTATATGACGAGCAAAAGTGTTCGGCGGGAATGACTTCTGAAGTGTGCTACGAACCACAAAAATAGCCCAAAAGTTTCAACCCCTTACCGAGCCAACGGTGATTTTTTGCTTGTCCCTGCAGAGAGTAGATGGCAGACTCAACTGATTGGAAACATTGGAGCAATTACACCCCGTCCCCCCGTCCCCCCCCAAAAAAAATGTGGATTTCAGTGTTAGTGGAAAAACATGTTGGTCTCGCCATATCCAGGAGACGTTCTGTTCCAGTTTGATTTGATTGACCAATTCAATTTATTTAATGTTACAATCAAAAAATAACATATGTGGTTATCGATAATATGTTTTAAGCTAATCTACATAAACCTACAGAGCTTTGCGTCAGGCCTATTGGCAAATGTAAAGAATTCGAGAAAATACTCGTAAACAAATAAAGTGCTCGTCATAAATGCTCATCAGTTTTATTTATTTTTCTCTAATTCTGTTTGCAGGTTTTATTAACCCAATGGGTTTTCTATCTATAAATATTGTTCATATCCAAGCTCTGTCCTCCAAGACAAAAGTGAGGCAAGATTTTATCTATATATGTATTGTCTGGAAAAGCAGTTCAATACTGTAAAAGGATTTCACTTGAGACAGCACGCTGGCCTCCCTCTGATAAAACGTCGGTATGATATTGAATTGGGGTTTATCACGGAGATTGACCCGCATGTTTCATCTTTGTTTGGGATGAGGCTTTTAAGACCTTTCACCCGTGTCCGTGTGTCCAAGACTTGATTGTGGCGTGTTCGGAAGAAAAACGCAATTCACACCATGTTCAAGCACATCCCCCACCCCAAGCATCATGTTTGTCACACACTCAACGAGGCGAGTCCATAACGTGTTCTTCAATTATGTGTTATGTTATGTATGGAATAAATCAGGGGGGGGGGGGTGATAAGACAACACCTGTGTGAACTCTCGGCCTCATCCTTTACATCTGAAATACCTTTAAATCTCCCAAGTCAAGTCTGCTTTCAATTACGGGCCAAAGAAAATCCCCAGTGGATGGCATATGACGAAGTCCCTGACGCGCGCACTCGGAGAGCCAATGGTGCCGCTTAATTTGGACGGACGCGGTGAGCAACATCTGGCTGCTGGACTAAATTTCCTCCTTGCCTCGTTTGGAGATGCTGTCGTGGCACTTACGACTTCAGCCTCAATAAAAGAAAGTTAAACGGCCGCGGCGATTCCCACTCTCTGCATTAAGGGTATGAGCAAAGGGGAGAGTCGGAATGAATCACCGACGGTGTGCGAGAGGGAGTACGTCGATCGTTTTCGGCAGAAAAAAAAAAGAAGGGGTTTTCTGACATTTTGTTCCTCTGTGGATGCAAACGTGGGTGGACAAAAACACTTACAAACATAGTCACTCTCAGTACTTCACCACCACCGCCGTCAGGACTGTAGTACTGAGTCAACCTCGGTTATATTTTTTGGTTTTCTGCGATATATTTGAACCTTTTTGGTATATCCTTTGGTGCTGAGATGTAGAGCCTGCTCTCAGTGTCTGTTTTCCTTATCTGTCTTAGATAGGTTTGCGAGCCAGGCACCGGAGGGTACCGTTAATCCCTCAGGTCAGGGGGTCAAGTTTCGTTTACAACACGTAGCTTTAAAAAAAAAAAAAAAAAAACACAAAAAACATCTGTGCTGTGTCGTGTGTATTAGAATAGTTATGTTAAACATCTTGTTAGGCCTGCCCTGATCTGGAGTCAAAAGAGGGAGCGCCCCTCTATTCTTCACTCTGAAGGTGGATCGTCTCGAGAGAAGCTTTCTCATTCCGGATCCGATTGTATCGGTGCATTCCCGACTTAAATGAAATCCACTTTAACTGAGACCAATCTTCTCTTCGCAATGCTTCTCCTCCATCCACGATCAACGGACCAGAACTAACGAGAAACCCCTAACACATCTCTCACTTCCTGTCCTCCCTGGCAGAAAAAAAAAACTTCACATTCAATCAGTATCTTAGGGGGAGTTTCATTTTTTATTAAGGTATTGCCCGGTGACATGGGGTCAAAGCAAAAGCAATGCAACAGATGGTAAACAGAAATCGGCTGGCAGAGAGAATTTCAAAGGAACTCTCCCTGGAACGTGTCCGATTGAATGAACTCGTACATTTTAGCATTGTCAACATCTAATATTCACAGGGACATGATGATATGTCGTTTTTTTTTTTGTTTACTATTTTGGTGACATAGTGGAAAGGGGAATAAGATGAGTTAGAGAAACAGAAACAGGTGGTGAAAACAGCCCCTTGTTAAAATTGAACAGTCACAGTGTCTTACATCATTTTCACATCCACTGCTGGCTGGCATAAGAGACGACTGCCTCGTTATTTTCGTATGCCCCGCTGGTGTCTGTTTTTTCTTGTTGTTGTCTTTGATTTTCACCGCAAAGAACCGCGGCGTGGTGTTTGCATCTTTTTTTTTTTTCTTTTTTTTTTTACAGGTTTCATTGAGTATGTCTGCCGCTGGGAAATAAGTACACAACGTCATTGGGGATAATGCTGGCTTTTACGGGTGAAAATTGTTTAAATATCACAAGAAAATGACGGAGAGCTTTTGGCTCCGGGCGCGACAAGTTCACGGCGATTGAGCTGACCTTGGTTCAGATATCTAGAGGGCAAATGGGTTCAAATGACTCCAACCTTACTTATGAGACTTCTTTGAGTTTATTTTTCACATTCAAATGGTGTGTATGCAAATGTTTGGGCATTTCACATGCTGTATTTAGTTGACACAAACGGAACATTTAAATGCATACCCTTACTTTAATACAGTTACTTTTAGTCTCACTATCTTCAAAATAGAAAAAAAAAATGGATTTACACACCTCCGGGGATTTACCAAATCCAAATGTTCCCTTGTATATGTGATCAGCGCTTTGTTTTGAACCGCACACACGTTATTTACATCCACATTCAAAGGCAAGTGCGTGCAGCATTCAGCACTTAAGTTGAGTAATGATTATTATTTTGTCTTTATTTTTTTTATTTTTTCTGTATAGACACCAAAATAATTCAAAGCTCCAAGGTATTTGTGATGTGATGCGATGCCATGTCGAAGAACCAACGGGGCAAACGAACCCGAGTAGTCACGACGATAATGAACCCAGCTGAGCGACAGAAGCTGATGACTCCCAAGCACGGCGGCGATGAGGGAACGTAAAATGCTCAATTGGGTATAGTAACTAAATATAGGGTGGCTCAGTGTTTCTCTTCTTCGCTCACGTCACACCAGTATCTGAGTGGGTTCAGAAACTCACACTGCCAATCCAATGATGTCTTTCCCACACAGGCGATGATAGCCATGGTCTAAATATGCTATCATCCCATTGAGAAAAAAAAATCATTCACTAAATTGTTCGGGAGTTGCTCATAGTGGGCGACTGGCCTTCCTCTGGTTTTCTTCCAGCCAAGGAGCTTCTCCTGCCGCGGCCACCTTTCTGCAAGGGCCTCGTACGCTTAAGTTTGGAGCTGAATTTGTCAGGGAGGGTCATGCGGGTCGTTCCTCAGTGTGTCCGAACTGAAAAAAAGGCCCTTTGAATGAGGGATGAAACATCCACGAGAAAACTCACCCAAGACCGGGTTGTGTTGAGGGTGCTTTGACCTGGAGGACTGTGATTGTTTTGGTTTTCGTATCAGCTACGGATGCGGTGGCTTCATCTCATTGGTTTGTTTTTTTGATTGTTCGCTATTGTTCGCACTATTCTCATCAACTCTCTCAAAAACCCAGTGCACCGTTACCATACCACAGAAGAGTATTTAAACTCATCAGAAGAAAAGAAAAAAACACTCCGTTTTAAAAGACCCTCTCATTTTAAATCCAGGATTAATGCATCTCCTGGATAATATACGCTATGTGAAGGAAACATGGGATTATACGCGGGGTTACTGTCACTGTCGGTTGTCTCCCGCACGGAATCATTTATTCGTTTTTGTTTTCACCTCGTTCCGTGGCAGGATGACATGGAGGCTTGATCCTTTTCCAATGTGCAATAACACACACACACACACACACGCATAGGAAAACACATTATGGGCAATTTGCAGGCTTCATTTAATCCCCATACACAGCATGTCTATAAACTGGGATAGGAAAGTAGAGCACTTAGACCAGACCCAAAGAAATACAGAGCGAAAATGCAAAGGCTCTTATGAATGAAATTGAGTTTGCATCGGTCATATAGTAGACCAAGTATCCAGGCCGGATGTATTCATATCGATGAAGAAAGACTCTTCAGTGTAAAGTTCTCTTAACAAATTTAAGATAAGATAAGTTATTCCTTTATTACCAAATATGCAGCGTTGCAGCAGCAGAGATAAACAGTGCGGCTTAATAGTAAAAAAAATACGGAATAGAGAATTAAATAAACTAAAGGTGTGCAAAAAAAAAGTACAAAAAATATACAGTCCAGAATATATGTCACAACGGTTACCCTGTATGCAGATGAAAAATGACACCGTGGATGAAGTAATATGGTATGTGGCAATCTTAATTGACGGAGTTAGAGCGAAAATGATAATATTCAGTTGAAAATATACGGCGTGATTGAGATGGCATGGCCGATAATTGCCTTTCAGTGCCTCTGCCACAGCCTGAGGCTGGTCTGTCCATGTTTGGAGGCTGTTTGTCACAGCGGCGGCTTGTCTCCATGGCTTTTTGTTGAGGACTTTTCAAAAGCGCTAGTACCCGATGACCCGCAGGAAGTAGGACAAACCTGCGGAGACACCATGCGGAGCGGCAGCATTTGATCAAAGTGTGATTTGGTCACAATAGCGCACAAGGCCGACTAAGGAAAGCGCCCGCATATACGAATGCGCTAAAAACCCAAAGGTGTAGCGATAGCGACATTGCTGGACGATTAACAAAATAAATAAAATGTGCATCCTATAATTCTGTAATGTTTACAATACAAAACAGAGGTACAATGCAGTGCAACCGTGTGTCCAGTCTCTAATATGTGACATGGATGAATACTAGGCTGGCATATTTTAAATGTATTCCTTTCATGTATTCAAAAAAAAAAGGGGGGGGGCAGGGGGCATTGGTTGGGAAAATATGCTACATTTGTTCAACAGTTAAAGATGCATGAATGTCTGCGTGGAAAAAATATATATATATGCATACGTCCATGCTTGATTCATTGCACAAAGATTTTCATAAAATTCTGCCCCTGAATAAAGAAAACACTGCAGCATCCTTGTACATTTGGCCGTGGGATGATGAAGGCACCGAAGTGCTTGAATTAACAGGTCCTTGATCTGAGAAATGGTACAGGAGAGCGGAGAAAGCAGGACAGCTCATCCTGTCGTCGCTACATTGTCTGTTCCCCTCCGCTACACAAGCGCAGGGAAAAAAAAAAGAAAAAGAAAAGGAGAAAAAGAGGATTTCCGGCCAGCCCAAATATGGCCAGAGCGACGATGAGGTGTGCAACAGATGAGTCATCCTTCTGCCTCCCACGCGCTCCATCCTCACGTGTGTGCGAGGCAGAGAGGGAGAGACGGCGAGAGAGGAAAGACATGAAAGCGCTGCAGAAACAGCAACTGGGTAGAGATGCACCGAAAACCTGTGTAATGTCATTTTAATGAAATACAGACATTTTTTACTGAGAAAAAATATATATATATATACGAGAGCAGAGCCGCAGTGGCCGCGCGTGACGCTGATCCGGCACAAGCCGTTTTTTTTTACCCTCCTCAGATCCCTGCACCGTTCAATCCACAACCAGAACCCCCCCCCCCCAAAAAAAACAAAGAGCAGCTTCCCCCGTTCGCTCGTAGTTTGGCTTTTGGCATGCACTTTTGCAGAGCACTAAGATGCCAAATGGAGGAAAAAAAAAAACTTGTGTCATAAGCACATTTTTATTTTTTATTAAATTTTTTCCCCAAATTAAAAGCCATGCCACAATGCAACAATCCAATTCTGCATATTTCTCCTCACCGCCCACCGGCTCGGTGTGTGCACTGACGAAAAAATCTATAGTCTCTCACACACAGCTCTGCCGCTGTATCGGGGAAATGCGCAGCGCTGCGACCGACCCATCGGCACCAGGTGAACTCATGCTCGTGCACAGATTGGGAGGTGGGTGAAACCATTTCCATGTACAGAAGAATACAGTGTATGCGTTAACAGTGTATGCTCATAGTACGCTAATCAAAGGTCACTCCCCGACATCCCTTATTCCACATTTGTGATGTCACCTCCCCTCACTCAACGATTCGTTTGAGGGAAGAAAAAAAAAAAATCAAAAGCTCAATATTTCCGATAGCCCCGCTGTACTTCCTCTGCAATTTGTCAAATCCCAACCTTGGTCTGAATATTTGTACAGGAAGTTACAGGAAAAAAAACGGTAAAAAAAAAGTAGCCCGAGCTACAAGTGGATGAGCGGATTGGGAGGCGATACTTAAACGCTCTATAGTTTGTCCAAAGACCCAAATCATCAAAATGATGGCAATTGCCACTCGTCGTTTCCGTGCGGCTCAGAGCTGAACGGACCTGTGGTTTGGGACAGAATGCGTATAATCCCTGTTGAGATGCAACAGGCTGTCCTTCTGCTCTGTCTGCCAGAGGACAGGATTTCAACTGTTGCCGCAATGTTAACAAACAAGGTCGCCTGTCTGTCTGTCATTGTTGGGCCTTCTATCCGCGCACCGCTTGTTTGTGCGCTTCTCCTGCCGCCTCTCCGTTTTTTTCCTCGGGATTCACCGGGCTGGCCGTCCACAGGTAACTCCATGTATGTCTTTCCTGTTGTTGTGTCACTTTCTTCCCTGGTAACCCGTGGTGGAGAGAGGCCTTCCTCTGGCACTTCACAGATAAAAAAAATAAATAAAATAAAAACTCCTGTGACTCATTCTGCTCCGTGCCTACATCTCTCGCTCGCTGGTGTTTCTTAAAATTCACACCTTCCAGACCGGTCCGACCCCACCGCCGTCAGTGAATCATGGCCGCTCCACGCGAGAGCGCGCGGCGGGTTTGCTGTTTTTTAATGTCGTTAATGTGTGAAAGTGATGAACAGCAGGGGAAGCCTCCGCCGGATTAAAAGCGGCTTTGGGCCACAACAAAAAAACAAAACAAAAGCCCTCATCTTCCCGGTATGGTCCAACTCAAACACAAACCAAAAAGAAACGGGTGCATGGACACAGCGTGCTGTCCTGTCTGTGTGTTTGTTTGTTTTTGTTTGTTTTGCTTGGGGCTCTTTTTTTGGCATGAACTGCAGCTGTACCTCCGCTTTACAGAGTAGGTTGTGCAATCCCTGCAAGTAGAGAACAAGGCGGAGGATTCAGGTGAGCCCCGCTGGGTGTGGCATTAGTAGCTAGTAAATGAGTTTAAATTAGTTAGTAAATCCATCTGCCTGAAGTGAAATGGCAGCACGACAGGCCTTTTTTTTCTTCTTCTCTGTGTCCATATTGATCTCCAAAACAATTGTGCTGCCCCCCACTTGTGGCACATCAAATGGGAATCGGAGACAATGGCCGGTGCTCAGCGCCAGCCGACGAGCCCCGAGAGGCATCGATTATGAGGGTGAGACCCGATCTAAGGTCCTCGCCAGCTGAGTCGGAGCCGTGAGAGAGCGCCTGAACCACGAGACCTCTCCAATAAATAAAAGACAACGGCACAATACGTTTTGCCACCCAGGTAAGGCCGAACAAGTTTTTTTTTTTGGAAACATTGGACAATTATCTCAACGTGGAAATCAAACGGCGTTCCCCCCCTTACGTCCACCTCCTGCTTTGACTTTGCATGTCACTCGATGGAATCGGTGAATGTTAGTCATTCAGCAATTTACGTTTGCGATAAAGAGGACTCGCCAACGTCCTTTCGAGAAAATGATGTATTTTACTCCCAGGATCGATAATGTCCTTCATTTCACAGGTGCGTCGCAGATTGATGATAACACTGAAGGCGGATTCATAATGTCTAGTCCAGGGTTTCCTCACTCCTGAATAAAGTTCCCACATGAACACCAATCAAGTGTAATGCGTTACTCTTAATTGAGATGAGTTCTGATGGACGGGAGCGCTCGCTTCCTGATAGTGGAAGAATACAGTCAATTTATTCATCTGGTTACGGTTTGCTCAGGTGCACACCAGGGAGCGTTATGTCGGGGGTTACGTGACCAGTTAAGCGAAACGCATCTGTGAGCATGGCAGCGAGGCGGCCCACACCAGCTGCCGGCCCCCTCAGTCTGTTAAAAGTCACGGGGACGTTTGGTGAAGAGAGCGACGTGCGACGTGTTCCGCGGGAGGGTGTTGTGTGGTCCAAAAGCGGCATCCGATTCCTTTCGAGACCATACCCACACCGAATGTCAGGGCCGGCACTTCCCCCGTGCCAGTCAGCGGGACAGAGAGAGGGCTCGGTGAAAAGGGAAGAGCCTGAGAGGGGAACCACAACGAGGTAACCACGTTACCGAAATTATATTACGAGGTGACCCTTCCGCACATTCGGGGGTCTTATCTTGCAATAAAGAGACAGGGCAGCCTGTACTCTCTAAAATAGTCAGAAAGCTCTTACTGGGATTCGTGCCACGCACGAAGTGGAGTGAGGCGGCTGAACACAGGAAGAAGGAGCACAGGCCGACCAGTCCTTGTGGGGAAGGAAAAGAAGAGGCAGCGTTTCATGGTGCTTTTTTTTTTTTTAATATATATATAAAACGAGCAGGCGTCGGAGATTTGTTTTCTGTAAGTGGTCTTTAAACGGCGAAACTAAACGGTAGCTTACATTAACCGTCAAAAGTAAACGATCCGTCAAAAATGATCTTCTCGCAGTATTTTAGGAATTTCATCCACGCTAAGCAAATCAGTTGGGTGACTGTGAGCGCCCACGTCGGCTTCTGTTTTTGTCTCTGGTTTCACGCTCTATCCTGAACGGTTGCTTTGATGGTGTTGGACAGCGCTTCGCATCGAACCAGAGAAAAACAGCAAACATGTCGGCGCAGGCTGAAACGTGAGCACAAAAGCCTGTTTGTTTTGAGAGCCACGTGTCGCACTGATTGTCAAAGTGAAAATGAGCACTTCAGGAACACAAAGTTGCGATATTCTGGCAAAAAGGGAGGGTGGATTTTGTCATTAGGCGTTTCCTGGAATTTACTAGACACAGTGCCTTGTCATTACCTATGTGTATGCAGCTATTGATTGATTTGGACAATTTTCATAAGGTTCTTGCTTTTTTATTATTATTTTTTTATCGTTATTTTTATTCAGCAATTGAAAGAAAAAAAGTCAGTCAATCGCTTTGTTTTTCAGTCGGCCAAATATTTGAAAGCCATAGAGGGTCCACATTTTAAAACAAATCTCTCATTCATTCTTGACTTTTAACAGCTTGCCCATTGTTCTACACATCACAAAAAATGCACAGCTGGTGTAGATATAAGGGTGCCTTAGGGGTAAATTAGTCCAACTATCAGTTACAGTGGGGCGTCATAACTCACACGAAAGGCAACAGGGACTCTGATTCAAGTGGCCACCAGACTGACACGTGCAGTCAGCTCACGACCACCAGGCCGAACTCCACCAGTGAGGTCAGTGATTTTCAACCACTGCCCCTTAGCACACTAGTGTGACTTGAGAGATCATCAGGTGTGCTTCGGGAAATGATCCAATTTCACTGAATTGGTCCAAAAATACGAAAGGCAACAGGGACTCTGATTCAAGTGGCCACCAGCCTGACACGTGCAGTCAGCTCACGACCACCAGGCCGAACTCCACCAGTGAGGTCAGTGATTTTCAACCACTGCCCCTTAGCACACTAGTGTGACTTGAGAGATCATCAGGTGTGCTTCGGGAAATGATCCAATTCCACTGAATTGGTCCAAAAATATGAATTTGTTACAGCAAATCATTTCTAAACAGGCCCGGAGTGAATCAAGCCCGGAGACTAACTTGTCATTAAATATACTTTATTTATCCAAAATGTGAAATTTTGAACTTTTTCGGTTGGTGGTGTGCCCTGGGATTTACTATCAGAAACTGTGCTTCTTACATGGACAGTAATGGACAAATCAATTGCTAACCAGTTTAGTCCTTTATTTACATATTGTTTACACTATAATTTGCTCTCTTTCATTAATACAAATCATAGGCTCACTGCTTTGGAAATATCTGAACTCAGCACCATCTAGGGCCCAGATAGTGTCATAACTGCAATCAGTGCCGTCCGTGAAGGCAGCAATTAAATCAGTCTTTTAGGTGTAACCTGTTCAGAGGCAACACTGATACCTTTAAAAAAAAAAGATAAAATAGAAACTTTTCATAATCCATCTTGCTTTTACATTAATATCAAACAATCTACCATAGGCTCCCCCCTCTGAGAAAACCGCATCCTGTGAGTCAGCTTTGCAGGGGTTTTTTCTTTTTTTTTCTTTTTTTTTTAATTTCATATTTTACTTTGCCTCTGAGTGCTCCGTCCTGCCTGTAAACACCCTGTAGTGAGAGGGCTTTCCTGACTCCCGTGGAAAACAGTGTGGAGGCGGATGGGTTTAGATGGGCAGAGGTTGTTCCTCACATGTTCTCCCACATTCACTTACTGTATATGGGCATTAGTTTATGCAACTCGGCCTGCAACTGCCCACTCTAGCTTTTAAATGGGAAGCCGGCAGGTTTTCTAGGTTCGTATGAGCTGGTACAACAACTTCACTGTCAGTGGTTTGGGGTGGATTGTTGTTTATTAGTCACAAGTCGGCTTCAGTGACTGCAGGTCGAACAGACTTAGGCTTCGCAGCAGTAGACAGAGAACGCAGGGACTCCCAGCCACTCGGTGGACTGCCCATCTGATTGTCTGCAACTGTTTACCAACGTTATTCTAATCAGCATCGTAACACATCATCTTGTCATGCTCCCATGTGCCCAACATTGCCCGTTCAGAGGGGAAGGAGTGTGAGTTCTCCAACGCTGGGCCGAACCCGTCCCCGGCCGCTCAGACAGAGAACGCAGGGACTCCCAGCCACTCGGTGGACTGCCCATCTGATCGTCTGCAACTGTTTACCAACGTTATTCTAATCAGCATCGTAACACATCATCTTGTCATGCTCCCATGTGCCCAACATTGCCCGTTCAGAGGGGAAGGAGTGTGAGTTCTCCAACGCTGGGCCGAACCCGTCCCCGGCCGCTCTCGTGCCCGGCGTCTAATAGCTCATTTGATTGCACAGTTGGACATAAATCTGGGCTTTCTGCTCAGACCGCGGAAGGAATGAGGAGTGCAAAGCAAGCTCAGATTAAGCAGAAAAAAATGACGTCTTGGACACCTGCTACTTTGGGAATTGTATCCGCATAATTAATCCCTCTCACCTGCTCCCCTGATGATGTTTCTCTGGGATGATACGTGATGTGAAATTGAAAATAAGTACTTTTTTTGTTGTTGTCCTGATGTCGTCCGTTAAGTGACAAATCCAGGCAAACAAGTCACGTGAAACATCAACTCCCCCCTGTGATGTGTACATTTACGACTGATATAAAATGGAGTTAAAATGAAGTGGAAATGATTGTTATTGCTATCCTCTGATGATTTACATGGTGTGAAATTGGTTTTAAATGATCAATCTGCACGGGAGACCAGACGTGTGTGGTGTGAGGCACGAAAATACTGATTTCATTTTAAAAGGTAACGGTCACAGTTTGCACTCGAATGGCACTCGGCAGAGCGCCTACAGTACCAATAGCTCTTGAAAAATAAAGAAGGAAATAGGATGTAGTATGCCTTTAATTATGATCCATCCCTTGCAATGGTTGAAATACGGATGTAACGTACATATATATATATATATATATGTGTGTGATACATGTATATATTAACAATTATGAGAGTGTTCCGTAGAAACTTGTGGCTTTACCTTAAATGACATGGTGTGTTAAAAAGATTTTAATAAAATACATTTCTTCGGAGAGGTTACAGTCCCGCGGGGTCACCTCTGCCCTGTCAGGTCAAGTTAGCCCGGACCCCTGCGTGTTCTGAATCCTTAGACACACAGGCTATATTCTGCTGTAAAGTATACTGTAATTTCCGCCAGCGAGACGTGGGATCTAAAAATGCACATGCCACCACAACACACAGCATGACTCCCCACTCCCACCAGGCCCCGTTTGTGTGGGAAAACAGTGAAGGGGGGGGGGACAATAGTGAGGAAGGAGAATGACTGATGATCACTTGGAATAGTCACCTCTGTTGCAACTCTTCCTGACTCATGTTGTTTGGACAGTGATGTTTGTTAATTTATTTTTCGCTCCCTCTCTCTCTTCTCTTTCTCTCCGTCTGTTTCTCAGCTAGGAGATGCACTGAGCCGACATTTCTCGAACAGGCAGACACCCACGTTAGGTTATCCCTTCCACTCTTGGAGAACTACCCTAGATCCACCCACATCCCCAGAGAGAGAGAGAGAGATAGACTGTATGAGGTGGAGGAAGAGGAGGAGGAGGAAGGGAGAGGGGTGTGACGCCTATTCCCGTGTGCGTGTGCGTGTGCGTGTGAGTGGAGAGAGAGAGAGAGAGAGAGGGATGGATGGAGTGTTTTTTTTTTCTTCTTCTGCCTCCTCCTGCATTACCGCGCCGCTGCGCCTCACCTCCACTTTTAATTGGTCGCGGTTGTGTTGTCACTGTGACAGCCGCCGGAAAAGTGTTCGCGCACATCGCGCGTGACAAAGCACCTGAGTGACTTCGATGACTTCTTTTTAATTAACCCTATAGACAGAGTGCTCCTCCCAACCAGCCCCCCCCCTCCTCCCCAACACACACACACACAAACACACACGTAACTATACGCAACTATTGAGGGTCCATTTCATATATACGTTTAGTGAGTGGCAATGTTGCATTAAGGGACGTCTTTCTGTGCATCGCTGTTGTCGCACTGAACGCCTCACAATGCGTTGGGGACGAGGAGCCGCTTCGCCTCATCCCTTTAACGCATGCATGCCCACTGACCGATCCTCTTTCCGGTACCTTTGGCTCTGCGTTCATATCTGCGTAGTTTCTCTCGCTACTTTTTTTTCTTTCTTTCTTTCTCTGTCTCTCTCTCTCTCTCCCTCTCTCTCTGTGTGTGCACAGGCAGCCCTCCCTCCCCCGTGCGCTGACACAGTCACCCTCGCGCACGCAAACACTCGCGCACGCCGCGCCCTCTCGCTGCTGTCTCATTCATCCGCGCGCCGGCGGGTTGGGGAGGGGGGCGGGTCTGAGTATATATACCTCCAGGCGCAGGCCACGAGATTCACTCGGACTGGACCCACTTGCGCTGCAAGGACCACAAGCAAGGAGACTCCGAAGCCGGGAGTAGAAGTACCAACATTTCTCTTGGAGCTCAGAGAAGAAACTCTAAACGAAAAAAAACAAAACAAACCAGAGGCAAAGCGGAGACCACCGTGTGTTTGGTTTTTTTCTGCGGACTGTCCTGCTGGAGCTCCGATACGAGCCATTTGAAAACTCAACGCGCTACAAGCCAGTTTTTCTTTTTCCCCCACTGGACGTAGCCGCTAAACAAAGTTGGTAGTAAACTCTTTGGAGTTTGGTTAAGAGTCGCATCATTGTATTCTTTGCTTGTGAGAGCGGACCGCACTGGAACCGGGGACCGACCAGCCGCACCGCGGTCGGGCTCGGACCTTTCCAACGCCGCGCAAGACTTGAGAGGCGAGTGGGACTGGGAGATTCGACCGGTAGCTGCTTCCTGAGCCCAGAACCGACACGGCTGGGCCACCGGACAGAGAGCCACTGACCAGACCTTTCGACAGGGACGCACTTCCAGGTGAGCAAACGTTGCTTCTTCACGGGAAACGCGTGTTTTGTACGATGCTGATGCCGACGGGGAGGGTTGTCAAATGAGAATGAGGTTTTTTCCCCTTGCTAGTGTTTTGTAGTTGTTGTTTTTTTGCCCGGCATCGAGTGCAGTGATGTAGTGCTTCGCCACGCTGCTGCCGAGGTGATGTGAATCATCAGCATCAGCATCATTGAAGTGCCACTCTGGCAACAGGTTGCTCCTCAGCACTCACTGCTCTGCTTGTGTCAGTTCGGGCTGTGGAAGATGTTAACGACCGTTTATGACACATTCACAAAACATTCCTGTCCACAACAAGTAAGTGCATCAATGCATCTCCCCATTCCTCTCGTAGGGGTTGATTGTATTAGAGATGGTCTGCTGTCGCGAAGGGTTTGACAACGTTCGCCAGCGGCAAGTGACGGGCTCGAGGCGCTTTTTCCCTGCCCGTTTCATTTTTCTTTAAGAAAAGGACTTGTGCATCATGTCATTCACCGTGTAGGCACCCCACGCCAGTTCATTCACGTGCTCGACAAGTAGTGTCGCTGGCTGTATGCAGGACGTGATTCGAGCTTTTGCTGGGATCAGGAAGAAATAAAAACATGCAGATGACTTTAACTGTGTGCCCAGGTGCTTCCGTCAGCAATCCGCAGTGCACTTGTTTGGTGCAGCTGGTTGTTGGTTTGTAGCCCTGGCATGTTTTTGCAACAGAAGCTGCCGAGCGGCCTGCTTCTCTGCACACACGCGTGCACGTGCGCCCTGTGAATACAGCGAAATGAAGTGAGTGCGTGGCTAAAGGGTGCCTTGACGCTGCAATGGCAACACCATTCATTTCGCTTCAGCAGAAGCAGCTTGCAAAGGCAAAGAGTGACGCCGGGGGGGAAATGGGAGCCACCAGTCCATCGTGTATCATCAAGGATACGATCCCATCTTAACATTTGATTTGAAGGCTGAAAAGCAACTATTTGTTCAACATCAGTCGGGCTGGAAAATCCACAAGACTAAAGCCTTTCAGGTGTGTCATTAGATGGAGGCAATGACTTTCTTTCAACTCTCTGATACATTTTGTTAGTTATGTAAATTGCACAACATTTTCATTTGCAGTCTTGCTTCTCTACTTCTGTACCTGTGGGGAGACAGGCTGATGGTCATTTCAAGTTCTTTTTCGGTCTTTCACACTGATCTGCGCAGAAAAGAAATGCTGTCTCCATGACAACAGACTGCCCGCTGCGTAGGCCGCCCGCTTTGCAGAAATGTTGTTGACGACAGCAAATTTACAACAAAAAAGGGACAAGGGGCGGGGGTATGGTAAAGGGACAGCAGTGCACACTCCGAGTTGCCCTATCCAGACAGCTGGACTGCTTTCTTTTCGCCGTGCGCCTCCTCAGATGCCCATTCATGGAGCTTCCGGTGGTTGGCGGAGGAGAGGCGCCCTCCTACACAAAGCAGAGGTCTACATGCTCACAGAAAGGAGAGGGAGACGGAGAGATGCGAGGAACGTAATTATACGGTGTCTCTGCCTGAAAAGGTGCAGGTGCTTCTCAAAGTGAACGTCACTGTGAGCTCTGCCCTGCTCTCCTTTATCATTAGCCACTCAGTCACACACAGCGATGACAGGCTTTTGCCGATAAGCCTCGAATAACACCATGAAGCTTCCTTCAGGCAGACCTTAAACAATTCTTGAGTTTAACTTTTTTGTTTTGTTTTTCTTCTTCTTCTTCTTCTTCCCCATTGTCGTTTAGCATGATGATGTGCGCGGTCTGTTCTCCACTGAGAGTAAACTGTGAACTGTGACACAACAAATAGAAGAAAAAATGAAAAGAATGAATTCCTGAGAAAGATGTTGCTGGGCAACAGGGTCTCCCCCCCGCCCCCACCCCCCTCACGCCTGAGCTCCAAGGAGCATCTCGCATTATACAGTACAGAGACCAGAGGTGGTCCTTCAGTGGCGCAGGGCTTTCACAAAGCACGTCTGCAAGATGAGTCACATGGGAAACGGCGGCAATCTGAGAACGCTGAGAATGCCCCATTTGAATGCAGGTAGTGCATCTGCAGCAACCGAAATTCCTGATGAGAGTAGTTTTTGTTTTTTTTGGCCAATTATCAAATGAATTTGCATGCATCTGCTGAAACCTGCATGCATTGACATGAATACGCAGGAGGGGCTGTCGTGTGCCACTCTTGGAGCGTTTGTCATTTCCCTTTATGCTCTGGCACGCAGTGCAGGAAATATGTCTGTAGTGATTGTTGAGATGCCGCAGCAATCACTCCTCGCCATGGACAGCGGCGTACAATTTCTCTTTCCTTACCGCTCCACAGGACGAGCGCATTGTGCTAATGATGACAACTAATAAGCGTCTGTGGTTGCCCGTGGCAATGCGTCTCCCAACGTCAGACTGACGCACACGATTCACAGAACAGCTCAGTGTGTGGGAGGAAAGAGCATGAGCGCGGAGATGCCAGCCTTCTGTGAAGGACTGTAATTGCACTGCCAGAGAACCGGGCAGTTAGATTGTTGAATCTGCTCTGAAACACTGTGATACTGATCATATGCAAATCCCTGATGAATAAACACCATTCCCACAAGGTGTCCAATTACAATGCATGAAAACATTGGAACATATGCTTTTCATTTGGAGAACGCTTGTTTCCTGTATACTAATATTTGAGTTTGAATTGTTGATTGATGTTTATAGGTTGGAGCACACTCATCATTTTCCCCTTCCTTTTCTTCCCCCTATTTCTCTTCACCTCCCTTTTCTGATGCAGACACGACAGCTTGTCTGAGGCACTAAAACCTGCGAAACCATCAGTTCTTCAGAGGGGCAGCGAAGCAAAGTTAGCGGGGCTGAAACGAGTGCGAGCTGCTCGCAAACAAAGAAGTCAGAGAGAACCACCCGATCGAACCAGTATCACAGAGAGGAGAACATCGGCCTTCAGACCCCATGGCGTGGGCAGCACTCACCGGCCCCTTTGTGGCCATCCTCTTGCTACATCTCACTTTGACCTCCGGCACCCCTTCGGGCCCGGCCTCCGCCACCTGCGCCACCCTGGAGCAGAGTCGTTTCTTCGGCGTGTTCTCCTCGACGACCACCTTGCCCTCCACGCCCTGCTCCTGGACCCTGCAGAACCCCGACCCCCGCCGCTACACCGTCTACATGAAGATCACCAAGCCCACCGACTCCTGCGTGCCCCGCCAGATCAGGACCTTCCAGTTCGACTCCTTCATCGAGACCTCCCGCACCTACCTGGGCATGGAGAGCTTCGACGAGGTCGTCAGGCTGTGCGACGCCTCGACCACCGTCACCTACCTGGAGTCGAGCAAGCAGTTCCTGCAGATCCGCAAGGTGGCGCCGAGGAATGGGCTGGAAATCGTGCAGGGGCAGAGCGATGTGAGCGATTTCAAGGCAGAATTTCTGGTCGTGGGGAAGAGGAACCCGAGCATGCCCGCCTGCCAGATGCTGTGCCAGTGGCTGGAGAAGTGCCTGTCGAGCAGCACCCACGACTATCCCTGTGGCATCATGAACACACCCTGCCAGTGCTGGGAGGCCCCCAAGAGGAAGCCAGGAAGCTGCTACAGGGGCGGCGTCTACGTCGAGAAGTGTATTGCCGTGCCCAAAGACAACGGACGCGATGCGGAGATTATCAGTAAGTTTGAAACACATTTTGGTGGGTCGGATCCATTCTCAGAGTAGACTTTTTACAATTTGCAGAGAAGAGCAAAAAAACAAACATCACACGACCTAACTTTTTCAAGAGGTTTATCTAAGCGCCTTGCCCCCGACGAAACAGACCAAAACAGCGCGTTCCCCCGGCTATATTGTTTTGTGCAGATCCCCCGCTCGACTAGACCGCTGATGGAAGGGGGTCGTGTTCTCCGAGATCCCACAGCTCTGCTGGCCCTGTAAATCACTCAGAGTTTGTTTCTTAAGAGCTGCTGAGCCCTAATGATCCGTGATTTCAGGACGGGGCCACAGGCAGAGGATGTGCACTCCCCGACCGCAATGCAATGAGAAGTCAATCGAAGATATTAGGCACATCTGCAGGTGCATCTTAAGGCCTAAGTGGCAGCACCCTCTGCACCGCACACATCAGCAGCTCTCCCCTTTTTTCTTTTTTTTTTTTTTTTTGAGGTAGACGTCTCAGGGTTTAACGCTTGGCAAGGAGTCGGCGCCTGGGGAGAGATAGGAGACATGTTTGTGTGTGGGTTGGGATGGGGTGGGGGCAGAAAAGGGCACAGAGACCTCAATCAGCTGGCGGTGGAAATCGAAGTGCAGCACTTCTAGTCATCATGGCAACTTGCCTGTCCGCCTTGCATATCGCTCTGCCTCGGTGAGGGGCTAAGCGAACAATCGCCATTTCAAACGGAACACCCAAGTGCTCACCTCTGCTCACAAAGAAATCATCCTCGCTCATTCTCTGCATATAAAAAATGACCCACTTCCTGTGGTGAAACACCAAGTTTACCGAGGGGGCGAGGGGTGATTTTGAACCATGCCAAAGTGGGGATAACAAGTTTTACACAGCATACTTTTGACTATGTGCGGGTCATCTCACACCAGGTCAGTTTTCAACCTCGCTCAGCATCTTTTTCCCCCCCCCCCGTGGCTGTCTTGCAGAGGGCTGGGCCGGTTGGGGCCGCTGGTCCGTGTGCAGCCAGGAATGCGGCGGCGGTGTCCAGGTGCGCGGCCGAACATGCCAGCCCGAGGACGTGGTGTGCGAGGGGACCGTCGAAGAGGGGCGTGCCTGCAACCCCCAGGCCTGCATCGGTAAGCCCGTCTTGCTGACGTTTTCTCCGGGAGCACCGGGCTGCCAGGTGGCTCAGATTCGGCGCAGTAATCAACGCGATCTCTTTCATTTTCAGGTAAAGAGCGCAACAGGAGCCAGGGTCTGCGGGCCATCATCGGTATGAAGAGCGACAGCGCCGGCGGTTCCAACCAGGGAGTTGCTGCGACCCAAACAGGTGAGATACGACGGACACTGTGCGCGGTATTTCGCCAAGGATTCTTTCATCGCGCAAAACGCCGAGCTTACACGGCTTACTCCAAAATCTCAAGCTGTGCTGACACGCGGCGTACCCGTATTTTTCCACAGACGACGCCAAGACAGACGAGTGGTCCTCCTGGAGCTCGTGCTCCGTCAGTTGTGGGGAGGGATGGCAGGGCCGGACCCGCGTCTGCGCCACTTCCTCCTACACCACCCAGTGCACCGGGCCCCTGCGTGAAAACCGCCCCTGCAACAACACAGTGGTCTGTCCCGGTGAGTTCGCGGTGCCTTTCTGTCTGACGTGAACAAAAGGGGAAAGTGTGTCTGAGAAAGTGGTTGTACTTCACAAGTGAACACGAGAGTAGCTCCCCCAAAAAAATGTTTTTTTTTAAAGTTCAATTAAAATGATGCCTGTGTGTGTGTAACCCGTGCACAGTGAACGGTGCTTGGGATGAATGGACCCCCTGGAGCCTGTGCTCGTCCACGTGCGGCCGTGGTTATCGCGACCGTAGCCGCACCTGCAAGCTGCCCCAGAACGGAGGAGAGCCCTGCCGCGGTCCCTCCAGACAAACCAAGTTCTGCAACATCGCCGTCTGCCCAGGTGAGTCAGGGATCGAGAAGGATTTATGCTTCTCACCTATGCGTCTCCTACCGGCCTTCATCAAAATCAGCCAGGGCTGATTCATCCAAGTGATTCATGCTGCGTAAGGGCCAATTAGGCATTTTATTGGGATCACCATCATCACAAACGGCAACTGCAGTGGCAGGTTGACATTACATCTGACAAATCGACAGAATAAAGGCCACTGTTGGCATTAGTCATTGGCTTCATAACAGCTGTCGGTGACTCATACTGCGCTCGTGGTCACTGATTTTATCAGCTGCCAGTTCTTTCCCATTCTGCCACCTACACGTGCTGAATTTGACTCTTTTGGAATTCAAAGCCAAAGACTTTGTTGTTTGTTTCTTAGTTTTTTTCACTTTTGGATGCATTACAGCCTAAACCTGTGTGGGGATTAAGTGACTATTTGTGTCATGCATTAGAAACTACTACGAAATGGAATCATCCCTTTACAGCTCATTTAGTACAAATGTAGTAATAATAATTGATTTTTGACCAATCCTACTTTCCCACTCAAAGACTATGCAGTTTTTTCAAACTATCTTTTAAAGGGCAACGTATAAGAGCATTGTGATTTAATGTTTTTTTTCTTCTATCTAGAGTGTCCTAATCTTTTAAAGCTCTTATACCCGCCCATTTTAAAAAGGGTTTTCCTGAGGTCAATCATTATTACATACATCATGAGATAAACCTGATTCTGTGTAGTCGTGTTTGGAAGACATTTAACCTCCCCCCTTAGTGCCAACTTTCTGTTTCACCTGAAGTGGGCCATGGGAAATGTTAATAGCATCCGTGACTGCAATGCCTCCGAGTCTGCGGCCTGAGGGTCTGTCTGGTCCTTGCGCCAGCTGTGAGTGCCCCACATAAATACTCCTCTGTCTCCCTCCAGTGGACGGATCCTGGAACGAGTGGTCTGCCTGGACCGAATGCTCCGCTTCCTGCTCCAACGGCACCATGCAGAGAACGCGGGAATGCAACGGGCCATCCTACGGCGGCTCCGAGTGCCATGGCGGCTGGAAAGAGACCGCCAGCTGCTTCCTGAAAGACTGTCCCGGTAAAAAAAAAAAAAAGACGCTCATCTCCCTCAATTCAAGAGCCACTGTCCGAATGTAATGTATAGGAATTCGAGCTATCGCCTGCCCCGAGGTCATGGTGTGAAATATGCTCCGTTTGCAGTCGACGGACGCTGGCATTCGTGGACCACGTGGAGCAGCTGCAGCAAGACTTGTGGTGGAGGCCTCCAGCAGAGACAGAGAGTGTGCGAGGGGCCTCTCTTTGGCGGGGAGCCTTGCCCCGGCGAAAAGGCCGAGCAGAAGCGCTGCAGTGAGAAGAGATGCCCTGGTTGGTAACCTTCATGCATAGCAATTGGCGAAGCTGGCTTCGCTACACTACAGGCCAATAAGCAACTAAAGTAGGCCCCGTACGTGATTCACATCCTACGTTATTCTTGTGACCCGTCAGAGCCCCACGAGATCTGTCCCGAGCAGAACACCGGAGAGGTCGTGTGGAAGAAAACCCCGGCTGGAGACTCGGCTGCCGTCGCCTGCCCCACTGACGCCTCCGGTGGGTCGACGTTGAAGCTTAACCTGCTGCGCTCGCTATACGTTAAAACTGTTTCCTCACGTGCATCCCTCCGCTAACCACCGGACACTTTCTTTCATGAACAGGCCTGATTCTGCGCCGGTGCACGCTGGACGCCGTAGGTCTCGCCTCCTGGGAGAGCCCGACTCACATCAAGTGTGTCTCCAAGAACTACGGGAACATTCAGATGCTGGTAAGCGCCGAAGCACCCAAATTGGAATGTTAAACGCCTCGTCCGCTGCGCTCCCATTGCGCCACGGCGCCCTCCAAGATTCCGAGATTCCGAGAATTAACCCGCTGACACCTCTCCCGCAGTCGAGGGACTACGTCTCCAAAGCGCAGACGGGGCAGAGCGTGGACGGGGTGGTCGAGGTGATTTCCCGCCTGCGATTCTCCTCCGACGAAGGGGCCGGCTACAGCGGTGACCTCGTGGCCATGATGGAAGTCCTGAAGAACACCACTGAACTGTACAAGGGAACCAAGCTGAGCCTGAGCAACGCCGATGTCGCGGTAAGCCGAAACTCTTGCAGTGCGTCCCACGTCGCCCATATCTAAAGATAATAGCAGGCGACTGCGCCCGCTGTGCTTTTCGAACCAAAAATACTTTCTCGCGATGCTGGATTGGATATCTTCTGACACCTCTGCCTCCATTTAACGCTTTGCAGAATTATGTCCAGACCATCAGCAACCTGCTGAAGGAGGAACATCGTGACAAATGGGAAGAAGCACATCTGGTACGTGATGAGAGGGTGATTGTACGATGGGGGAGGGGGGGGGGGGGCATTCTTGTGATGACATGAGTGCTGGGCAAATTAAGGGGGCCATTTCACACTCCCAAATGCCCTTTTACCCACCCAATCCGGGGTAGGGGAATGCACTAGGAACACAATGTCAAGTATATCTCAGGTTAGACTTCTTCAGGAAAAATTTAATAGAGTCTCGAGTCTGACTTGACAACAAACTGAACAGGACTTGTTGACAAATTAACCCTCCGCTTCCATGGCCCTCTCGCCGCCGAAAGGGAGGGGGGAAAAAAAAGTGCCGAAAAGTTAGGACGACCAGACTCGAACGGGGATGGTGAATTAACCGCGGCCAGAGCGAAACCCTCGGAAGGCGAGCGCAAAGCGAGAGGGCGACTGAGGGATGTTGAATCGGGGGGAGAATCGCTACGCCCACTTTGCAATCTGCGAGTCTCTGTTTGCCATCCCACGTACCGATGGCATTCGTAAACAGGGACACAGACAACGCGTACGAGCGCACGCCTTGCGCCCACCTCGCTGCGGTTCTGCGTCAGAGAACGCGCAAGTCAGGCAGCCCTCCCTTCCACTGGCCTGGCCATTTATAGCTCGAAGGAAGTTCCGCTGTTGCATAGCAGCAAGAACTGTGTGCGTTTTTTTTTTTTTTTCCTTCTCTCTCTGTCTCTCTGAAAGTCTAAGCGCATCTCACAAAAGAGGAGGAAATCTAGATATGGACTTGTCATCATGAAAGGGCAACCTCGCCTCGGTGCACAATTGACAACCCTGCGTCAGTTGCATACCACGAAACTAGATGAACATGCCCTTCCCTCCAGTTTTCCCTCTTTCTGACCTTTTCTGCTTTCTTTCTTTCTTTGCCTTTTTTTTTTTCCCTCAACCCAGATGGGCGTCGGCATCAAAGAATTCTTCCGCCTGGTCGAGGACTTTGTGAACATGACCGGTATGCAAATGAGCGGCTTCCAGGACGTCTACGAAGTCACCGAGAATTTCGGTGAGCCCCGATCTCTTACCCGGGCCGTCGGCCATCACTTTGGCTGTGTGTCAAAGTCCCACCGGCTCGATCGGTCGGGCCGTCTCCCGAGACGTTGTGCATCCAATCATGAGTTTCATTTCGCGCGACTCGTGGCTTCGACACAAACTTCTCAATCTGTCCAAACTGTACGAGTAACTGTCAGTTTCGCACTTCCGAATCGCCACTGGCGATCTGTGTAACTGTTTTTGACGCCGAACGCGCTGGCGTTCTCACAGGATTTAGTGGGAAGTGACCGCTCCGCACAGATGCACAGAATGCGTGACGCAAAAAAATGTCCTTGGCAGAGTTTTGGTCCCGGGTTCATTGAGAAAAAAAAGACCCGCGTAGGCGTGGACCTCCAAGTGCTGCGATCCAACAGCGCTTCTGACCGTCATTCTCTGCCCCCTTCGCAGTGCTGAGCATCCACAAGCGGCCCGCAACCACAAACTCCAACTTCACCTTCCCCGTGAAAGGATGGAGGGGCATGCTGGACTGGGTCCGGACCTCCGAGGAGAAGATCTCGGTGTCCCGGGACGCTTTGTCCATTAAACAAGCAGGTAAAAGCAAATAATTATTTTTGATTTTTTTTTATAGCAGATCAACCGATGTTCGTTCCTAGGATTTTGACTCTAAACGGGCGTTTTGTTCTTTCCAGGTGGCAATGACTCCTTCGTGACAGGCATTGTCCTCTACAGAAACCTGGCCTCCATCCTGTCCTTGCAGAGGTGATACAATTCTCCTGCCTTTCTGTGCATGAAAACTGGCCTCCAGTGAAATATATGTTCTCGTCACAAGGGGGCACCCCTAGCCGAAAGGCTCCCTGCCTGTAAATGTTCCCCCCACATGCACTGCGTCGTCTTCCACTATGAGGCCCTGTGTTTGCCTTCCTTCAAACATTGACCGTATCCCTTCATCCGCAGCAACAGCACCCTGCTCAACTCCAAAGTGGTGACGGTGATCGTCAATCCCACCACGACTCTCCTGTCGTCCCCGGTCGAGATCGAGTTCCCCCACCTTCACAATGTAAGTTACCCAATTTAACGGAGTCTTAAAGATAAAAAGCACCCCCCCCCACACACAAACACACACACGCACACGCACATGCACACTCCCCCTTCTGGGTGTTTGTTCGCTGCGGCGTACACAGCCTGGCATTTTGTTGACATTTGAAGTGACAGTGTGACTTTTATGCACACTCGTGTCCGTGGAAACCCGGCAAAGATCACGGCACCACCAACTGGTCGGTTGACGTCGATGGCGCGAAGTCGCGCGCAGCGATCCGTCCCCGCCGCTGCCGAGAAGCTGTTTTTAAGCCTCGAAAGGCGCATTACGGGGGGGGGAGGGTGGCGAGAAAAAGTCTGGCAGGTGGCGGGGTGGCAAGCCGTTGCATTTCACGCGTTTCTAATACGATGTCCCGACCCACACGTTTCCATTTCGCGTAGAGATCCCTCGCACTCACTGACCATCTGCCTTTCCGTTGCAGGGCACCATGAATGAGACGTGCCTGTCATGGGACGAGAGCGAAACGTAAGTGTTGACCACGGCTGTTTTTCCATCCTAAATGTGTGACGTCTCATCGTCACTGGTTGCTGTTCACCTCCTCACTTGTGGCGAAAAAAATGGTCCTTTCAGTCACGCGTGTGTCACCGCATAGGCCCATTCAGCAGCCCCTTCAGTGATATATAGTCACCGGAGAGAGAGAGAGAGAGAGAGAGCAAACATGTTTCATTCATTAAGGACAGAGAGGACACAGCACGTTGGCCCATTTCCCCCGGCCAGAAGCTCCAGGCCTCGCTTGCTGCGCGGTCTGACACACGTACTGCATGACACACGGACATGGGGGATTGCAACCACCGTCGTCCGCCGCGGTTGAGTGACACTTCAGTTCGACCTCACGCTCCCCCTGTCTTGCTTTAAAACGTCCTGGGGAAGGGACAAAGACACAGACAACACTAATAATCTCATTGATAAACCTGCCAGCACATTCATCGCAGCTGTCCTACAGCTCGCACAACAGAGCGTCAATCCAAAGGCGATGGCAGCTCCCTCCTCCTCCTCCTCCTCCTCCTCCCCCGCCTCCTCCCCCGCCTCTCTGGACTTGTCCGTGTGCCCCTGCACAGTTAATGTCACTGACACTTGGGAGTTTTTGGAAGACGCTCGCCTGCATGCGAGTGACTCATGAAAGCAGCTCCCGGAGGCCTGTCCTGGATCAATCAGTCCCAGGCCCCTCTCTGCCCTCCTCAAGAATACACAGGTGGACCATTTGCATATAGATAGACTTGTCCCCTACACACACACACACACACACACACACACACACTTTTTTTCACATAAACCATAACAACTGCAGACAAAGCAAAATCAAAACAGACTCAAAGGAGTAAATGTGATTAACTCATAGACTTTCAGAGGGAGGGCAGTGTGCTTCTAGTCAAATTACATTCATTTTTGACAGCGGATGTGATTAATGGCAGGAAAGAGACAGCGGAAACGGGCAGAAGCTCTGGCTGGGGGGCAAATTTTGGGGGCCAGGGCTGGTTTGCAGAGCTGCGTACGCTTGCGAGCGCTCTGATCACAGGAAAAATGGTCCAAAAATCTCCTCCGCCACTGACACTTGATACAGGTGCATCTTTCTGTAACATGACCGCGTGATATAGGAATCCGAAAGGCAGGACCACGCCTGCTTTTTGCAGCTCCTACTCTGCGTCTCAGCTCACCGTTCCGCATCCGTCCCATCCCAGGCATGATTTAACATCCCGAAAACCTGCACACGTTAAAACCGTGCAGCCGGGCCTGTTTGAGATGCCATTCCAGTTTACTGCCGTGGTGATGATCCACCCCCATGAGGATGCCTCTTTGTATTCGCCGGTCGGTCAGGGAGCCTGAGGGCGCAGCTCCTGGCTTTGACCTCCTCTGTACTCCCTGGCATCCGCTGCTTGTGCGTCTCAGATCTTCGCGTGTTGGCCTTAAGTCAAGCGGCGAGCAAAGCACTAAAGACTCTGTGTTTTTTCGTTTTTTTTCTTATTGATTTGAGCCATCTCATTTGACGAAAGGATTTACCGATATCCCTGTCCAACATTCATGCCCAAAAACCAAGTGCAAAGCGTCATTCGGATTGACTTCACGTCCACGTCCCTGTTCTTTCCTGAGGGAACACATTGTTCTTTGTCCCTCCGGTGCGCTGGCACAAGCGTTACCGATAATCTGGCGTCTGCTGAGGAGAGATGGACCATAGCGAGAAATGATACCGATCATGCTAATATTGAGATTTGTGAAGGCCGTATCCTCTTCAATCCGGGCACAGATGGCCATTCATGGCGTAAAAGTGGAAGCCATTCTCAAAGCTTCCTGAGACGCAAAACACAGCACCTCGGGTTGTGAAGAAATAGTATAGAATGATGTGTTTTTTGTTTCGTTTTTTCCACACACTCAAATACAGAACGAATGTTTCTGTTTGAATTTGACACGTGAATATGAAAACTATATTTATATTTATTTGGGGCTATAATCGAATGAGCAAAATATTCTAAATCTCTCTCTCTCTCTTGCTCTCTCTCCAAGAGAGAGAGAGAAAAAAAATCCATTGTGAGGCATTCTCAGAGATTTGTCAGATCTCTCCTCTCCTAACCCCGTCGCTGCCTTCCTTTTCTCTCCTTCCTCCCCCCCCCCCTCCCTCCCCGTGCAGTTCTTCTCTGCTCGGCTCTTGGTCTGCTCGGAGCTGCAGATCGGTGCCCGTCCATTCATCCAGAACCAAATGCGTCTGTGACGGCCCCTCCACCTTCGCCATTTTAGCGCGCGTCAACTTCGACTCGGTAAGTCTTCCGTCTCTCTCTCTCCGCAAATTGTGACCTTGTGTGTGCGTGCGTGCGTGTGTGTGTGTTTTGGTTGTTTTTTTTTTCTCTTTTTCGGTTGATGTCGTTCAGCGTGTGATTGCGGTGCAGTGTGCGTGTTGTTTTCCTCTATTCGAGCGGCTTTTGCCGTGGCGCTGCGCCCCTTTGTGTGCGTGCAGGTGCAGAAATCGCGCGGTCTCCGTTTTTTTTGCTTCCCCCCTCTCAATTAAAAAAAAAAAAAAAAACCCGAGCAACGTGTTGATCTGTGCCGGGTTTGCGTGTAGAATTTCAAATGAAAACATGAACGCTTTGCCTTTTTTTGCACGTCGGTCTTCTTTGCACCAAGCGTGTGTTGCTTATTCCCCTGCACTCCGCTGCATAATTGGAAAAAATAAATATAATTGGACGATTGCGGCCATTTGGGGAAGATCCCGTATCGTTCCATGCATGAACATTTTGAAACATTGATCCAATCGATTACTATGACATTGTGCAATTAGGGGTTGCATGCAATTTCCGATTATGCAGGGTTTTTTTATTATTATTATTATTTTTTTTTTTATGCGCATTTAGCTCAAGTATGCAGTTGATGCGCGGAGAAAGTGTGCACCTGATGGTCTGAAAACGAAAAATATATATATATATATAATTCCATATGCGCAAAGACAACGTGTTATTTTCCCCTTGGACCGTCTTCACTGTAAAACTGCTCTGCTCTCCAGTTGCCTTGGTAACGGCTTCTGCAGGCAAACTCGTCCTGTGTGATTTTTTTTTTCTTCTGATAACTGAGGTGCTGAGGAAAAACACACAGAGCCCCCCCACCTCTCTCCTCTGAACATCTCCCCCACCCCTAACAGAGGAAATGGCCTGTCCATCTCTGCTGTGCATCTGACTGCTGCTGCACAGACAAAAAAAAAACAGATGTCAGAGTCGCAAGTCAGTCTGAGCAAATGTACCGTATATTTCATCTTCAATGTTTTTTTTTCCTTTCCTCTTTGCATCAATTTAGTATTTGAGTACTGACTGCAGCGGAGGTTGTTTTTTTTCTTCCCGCTGCCAAATCAATTTCGGACTCCAACCTGTTGTTCACATCCGAGATTAGATTTTTCTCACTGATGCCAGTCTCAACAGCGTCTTCCATATTTGTTTTTCGGCCGCACATGCCCCCCTCCTCTCAACCGAGCAAAGACATCTGCGCCAATCACTCGTCACGTCTGCCAATATCCCTGGATTCTCGATCACATCCAACCCCCCCATCCCTTCCTCCACCTCCCTTTTTCCCTCGACCACAGCAGCAAGCCTGCGAAAATGCCAGAGAGCCAGTCCAATGAGAGCTAGACGTCTGGTCCTGCATTGATGCACCCCCCCCCCCCCCCCCCCCCCCCCCCCCCACTACCTCTGCATCCGTCCTTTGATGTGTGCCGTGGACATTTTCAATAACATCTTCATGTGTGAAACGCGAGCGACTGAGGGGGGTGCGGAAAATAAAAAAACTGCCAGATGCCGCAGCGCGTTAGCTCGCAAACAAAATGGTGCGGGTTCAAGCCTCCAGTTGCAGCACGTGTGTCAGAAAACACGATTTAACAGCCCACCTGGTCAGTGCAGCATGTCGCCCTTTATCACCAGGGTAATGATTTTTTTTTTTTTAGCCAAAGGAAAATGGAAATATCTACGGGCTTCTTTGCGCATTTGAATTCCACTGCCGGCGTCAGATTAGTTCAAAATTAGGACATGCGATTCGGTCAAGGGCAGGCAGAAGACATGCTTCGTAAATGGGTCAGACGGGCTGTGTCTGTATTTCACCCATGGAGCGAGCGTCAACCCAGATATAGAGACTGGGAAGAGGGAGAAGGGGAACATGGCGTTATTTCTGCCAGTTGGTCCCCCAGTCAGGCTGGAACGAAAGAAGACATCTCGCCGCTCGGCTATCTGCCACCTGCTTTGGGAGGCTTCCGATGTAGTCGGATAGATTTTCGTGACAAATTTGCCACAGTAAATTAGCCTTTGGCTGCCGCAGGCCGCCCTCCACCAGCTGTGCGTTGAGGCCAGTGGCGTCTATGCGGAGCACATATTAAGACGGGGAACAATCCTCGCCTCACATGCGCCCGCAAAATGGGAATTCACCGCCAGCATAAATCAAGTGGAAGGCCAGAGCCGTGGCTATTCCTTTCCCCTCTGCTCGTGCTCATTTTGTCACCTGAAGATTTCCGACTAATTTACCTCTTGTCACTAACGTTTTGGAGCCACTTAGACCCCTTGCGCCTATTTACCCCTCAGCACATGATGCCTGAAACACGGGGCAGTCGCCACCGCTGGCAGCAGCAGCCGGCGCTAAGCTGGTGTCACAGAGATCACAAGGGCAGGTGGTGACAGATTATTGCACAGGTGATAATGGTCCACCTGTTGGCTCCCGCGGGGTTCGGGGCGAGGTGCTGGTTTTTTTGGCACAACAAAAAAAAACAAACCTAGTAGCATGCTGGGGGCGGGGGGAAAAAAGTGGGAGAGCTGGCAGAGAACAGCTCAGGATGTCAGTCAGTGATTAGAAGGTTGCCGTTGCAGCTCAGACTAATGATTCAATAGAGCGGCCCTCCTGAACTGCCCCTGGGACTTGCGAGGACCCCCACCCCCCTCCTCGTTCCACGGCGAGAGAAATATGTGCAGTGTCCTGCTCGCCTCATTTGCTGACTCCAAAGCTCAATGGAGAGACGCGGTGACCCCGCCGCTCCATCTTTCTGACACGTTCACCTTGGGGTCACCTTGCCTCATCCGTGGCCCGATTGTGCCATTCAGCTGCTTGCCCACAGGGAGCCGTCTGCCGCTCCAGATAGCGCGCAACCCAGAGGCTTCGCTAGTGTGAGCGCGCACGCGCGTGTGTGTATCTCACTGCTGGTTTTCACCTCTGCATGAATGTGTGTGTGTGTACGCAGTCGGCTATAAGAGGCGTTTTTTTTTCTTTGTCTCCTCTCTGTAGATCATGGACAAGGCACTGCTCCCGTCCGTGACTCTCATCGTCGGCTGCGGGGTCTCCTCTCTCACCCTGCTGCTCCTCATCATCATCTACGTCTCCGTGTGGAAGTGAGTAACCCTTCCGGCGCAGTCTGCAGTCACGTCCTAACCGGGTGCGCCGCGTGCTCTGCTTTCATCTCTCCCCGGGCCCGCCCTTAACCCGTTCCTCTCTTCTCCCCCTTTCGTGACTCCAGGTACATCCGCTCCGAGCGCTCCGTTATCCTCATCAACTTCTGCCTCTCCATTATATGCTCCAATGCCCTCATTCTCATCGGACAAACTCAGGCTCGCAACAAGGTAAACCGCTCTCCCAGCGCAATCCGTAAACCTCTCAGCGACTAACCGCTTTGGGGACTTTTGGAAGTAACGGCGCCACTGACACAGATTTCTTATCTGCCCCCTCCCCCACCCCCCCTTCTCTATCCTTCCGTTTTCCTTTCCTCCCGGGCCTCCCACAGGTGGTGTGCACTCTCGTCGCTGCTCTCCTGCACTTCTTTTTCCTCTCTTCCTTCTGCTGGGTGCTGACAGAAGCTTGGCAGTCCTACATGGCTGTCACTGGTCGTCTGCGCAACCGCATTATCCGCAAGCGTTTCTTGTGCTTGGGCTGGGGTAAGGGCACCCGTCTTTAAATTTGTCTCTTCTTTTCTTTCTTTTTTCTCAATCTTCCCCCTGTCCGCCTGACTTTTTTTTGCGCGCTTCTCAACCTCGTCGTGTTCTGACGTTTTTTCCGTCTTTTGTGCGTTTCCCGTCTTGCAGGCCTTCCTGCGCTGGTCGTTGCCGTGTCAGTGGGTTTCACAAAAGCGAAGGGATATGGCACTGTCAACTAGTAAGTCTGGTCTCAACCTGGACCATTTTGCTTTCTTTTTTCTATGCAATTATAATATATATATATATATATATATATATATATATATATGGGTAATATATTGAAAATGAAACTCGAGCGTTAATATTCTCCCTCCTTTATTTTTCCAGCTGCTGGCTGTCTCTTGAGGGTGGACTCCTCTATTCCTTTGTCGGCCCTGCTGCTGCTGTCGTCTTGGTGTGTATTCTGTCTTTGTCTTTGCCGGTCCACCCCGACGCACACATGACGTCCACTGGTGAAATGCGGTTCCCCCTGTAACGTCCTCGTATTTTCTCTCCTCCACAGGTGAACATGGTCATCGGTATCCTGGTGTTCAACAAGCTCGTGTCCAAGGACGGCATCACCGACGTGAAGCTGAAGGAGAGAGCCGGGTAGGTCTTATTGATCTTTCTCACCGCGCGCCCGAGTGTCGCTCTTATCGCCCTCATCGGTCCCACGGCGGCTATATTGATGATGTGCCCTGATAACGAGGCGCCGGGGAAACGTCGCGCGGCGCACAGCCTGTGGGAGCCTGTTGGGCTGAGCCTGTTGTTTCTCGCCCCGCAGGGCGTCACTGTGGAGCTCCTGTGTGGTTCTGCCTCTCCTGGCCCTCACGTGGATGTCCGCCGTCCTGGCCATCACCGACCGGCGCTCGGCCCTCTTCCAGATCCTCTTCGCCGTGTTCGACTCTCTGGAGGGCTTCATCATCGTCATGGTTCACTGCATCCTGCGCAGAGAGGTAAAGGGGGGGCCCCCGACGCTTAAATGAGATAAAGTAACAGGAATTAAAAAAAAAAAAAAAAAGAGGAAAGTTGCTTTCCTTCGCGAGGTCGCTTGGGCCGTGTTTCAAACCGAATTTGCTGACCCCCCCCCCCTTTCCCTCTATCCATTAGGTTCAAGAGGCTGTAAAGTGCAGAGTCGTTGACCGTAAGGACGATGGCAACGGAGACTCTGGCAGCTCCCTTCACAATGGCCACACCCAGCATATGGTAAATTCCTTGGCTTATTGCCTTTTTAATGTCTTGAGTGCCTTTTGGGTTTCACCCTTTGAATGGATGTGTGCATACAATGAGCACTGACGGAACATCCTCCTTTTTTCTTTTTTCTTTTTTATTTCATCAGCAGTCTGATAACGAAAAGGATGGCGATTCGAGCAGACAAGGTGAGCCCCTTTGGACGTCAAATTGTTCTTTCCCCTGAACCACTTTCCCATTTGCGTCTCCATTTCCGCGCTTGGAAACATCCGATCATTCACAAAAAGCCCATATATTTATTTGCACCGTATCTCAGACACGGCGCTGTTCTTGATTGCTTTGTTTTTTCTAACTCTCTCACCATTTTCTATCCGAAGGAATGAAGAGCTCCTCCGAAGAGAAGATGGCTCCCCCGCAGTTGCCCCTTCCCATGGGCTCCAACTTCCACACCCTGCCGTCCAACCCCAGCAAGAGCCACATGCAGGCGGTGCCCGAATACTCCAGCCACACCCTCACCCTGAAGAGGGAGAAGAGCCGGCTGGTGGGCGGGATCGACCCGACCTGCGGGAAGCCCGTGTACGTCTGCGAGGGGGAGATCTTCAAGCAGCTGGATGCCGATCTCGCCCGGGCCGAGGGCGGCGTGTCCGACGGCAGCGGCTACGTCCTCATGCCCAACACCACCTCCACCCTGAGGTCCAAGCCCAAGGAGGACCCCACCAAATACAACATCAGCGTGGAGCAGCTGCCGCAGGCCCGACTGATGCACCTCGGCGGGCCCTTCGCCGAGCCCCAGGTCTACGGGATCAAGTCGATGCCCGCCGACCAGATCAGCGTGTCCTACTCCGAGAGGGACTCGCCCATCCAGAACATCCACAACATGTCCAGCGAGTCCCACATCACCCAGAGCAGCCTGGAGAACACCTTCGAGTCCATGAACTCCATGATGTCCAAGAGCGAGACCATCTCCACGCTCTCCATGAGCTCCTTGGAGGTACGTTGCACGGCGTTTTGTGATCCGTGGCAGAACCTCTGCTCTATGGATTGTTTTGTAATGTTTTAAATGTTCAGCTGAAATTAAACCAACTTTCTTTTCTTTTCTTTTTTTTACAGAGACAAAAATCCCGTTATGCCGAGTTGGACTTTGAGGTAAATGTCGTTTGGTTACTGTCCATTCTAAATGTTCCTCATGGGATTGAAAATAATAATATAATATAATATAATAATTGAAGAATGTGCGAGGTCGTTAAGTTGTATTTGATTTTGTTTTTTTGTAGAAAATAATGCACACGAAGAAACGGCACCAGAACATGTTCCAGGACCTCAACAGGAAGTTGCATCATGCTGAGAAAGACAGAGAATCACCTGCTTCTGACAGCAAGGTAACACACCACGATAATATGCCCATCTCCTCCTTCCATTGACATTCATTTCCAGGGAATGCAGAGCAACAATGGAGAAAAAACTAAATAAAGACTTCAGAGGCAATTTCAATGTTAAAAACAAACTAAAAATATATATATTATTGATATCATAACGACCCTGTAAACAACCAGTGATTTGTGTATTGAACTATGGTTGTCATTACATGGAGGTCATTTGGATAAAGATTATTCTCTTCCTTCCTTCTTCCAGTCTGTGAGATGGAGTGTGTCTTCAGGAGGAAGTGACAAAACGAACCACAGCGTGAGTGTTTATATACAACCTCACACAAATACTTTCTGCCTGTAGACGAGACACACGATCCGTTATCACTCTTGCCTCAGGGAGGAATAATTTCCCCCTCCGTACGACAATATGACTTTCAGTATTAGAAAATCACCTTTTTTTTTCATTAAAAAAAAAATCCATTACGCGTCGCATTAAATCAGGAATTGCTCGGGCCCGACGAGAGACACCGGTGCTTAAGTGGCTCCTCTTTGTGCGTCAACAGGACAAACAGCAGGCACCGCTGGAGAGGCCGTGGGAGGGAGTCCGGGGAATGCAGCAGTCGCCCCCTGCGTGGGTGCGCAAAGACCTGGAGCCCCTCGCCGCCTCGCCCCTGGAGCTGCACTCCGTGGAATGGGAGAAGGCGGTCACCGCCATCCCGCTTGTGGGGCAGGACATCATCGACCTGCAGACGGAGGTCTGAGGAGGAGGAGGAGGGGGGCTGGCGAAGCCCACCTGATTTCACCTCAGTCACCTTTTTTGGTTTAGGGATTGCGATCCTGTGTGGATAGTGTAGGGGAATCCAAGAAAGGGGAGAAAGTTGGCCCCCGGAATCGACGTCTTCAAACCCCTCAGCCAGAGCAGCGAGGGCGAGAGGAGGCGGTGGTGGGGGGTGTTTATGTAGCTTCTCTGTGTGGACTGCTCTCGTTTCAAGAGTGCTCCGAAGGGCACGAGGGTCCGTGGAGCGGTCAGTGACTTCCATGCGCCGGGACTGGCTGCGGCTCCATCGCGGGCTTCAGCTCGGAGTTTCCCGAACCTTCCAGGCTGGTTCCCAGAAGATGTGGTCGACATGTCTGTGCTTTTTTTTTCCTTCAACTCGACTTTGGAGAAAAATTTCAATGATATTTAAAAAAAAAAAACAACAAAAAAACGGTGTGTCCTCCTTCCTGCTTCGCGGGACAGAACCGCCGTCCGACTCTTGGTTTGCGCCTCTGCCGGGCCAGTTTGCCGTCCCAAAATGGGACGAGGCATGAGAACACGAAGGGACCAGTTTCGTATTTGGAGTCCAACGCTGCACATTGTTTGATGGGCACACACGTTTTGGCTTTGCGCTGTAGGAAACGGTGATTTTAGTTTGTGGGTTTATTTGCACCGCTTCATACCTGGAGCAGCTACAAGAGAACTTGAATAATATGAGACAAGTATCATACTGATAGCGCTTCTCTCCGCCGATATCACCACGATTATTATTATTATGATTATTCCAACGATTATTGTCCGTGATTATGATTGTTATTGCCATTATTGAGTTAACATTTTTCATCCACGCGCCAGGCACAGGTTTTCCAGTTTTTTTTTTTGGACTGAGACACAACAACATTAGGCTCAAAAGAAGATCCAACGCATTTATATTGTGTTCAGAGCCCATGTGGACTGGGGGAGTGGGGGCTTTGGTGCGTTGCCCGATTTTGACACCAGCACCAGGAGGAACACAGACTCTCGCATAGGAAGAGCAGTGCACTCTGGGGAAGGAAAAAAAACAAAACGCTGGGAGGAAAAAAAGATGCAGGCTCTTCCATGTCTCGCGTATGGATTCGAGGGGATCGGCGAGACCTTTTCACCCGCCATCGGCCTTTTTGTTTCTCAGCCTCACAGGACTCTTGGACCGAGCAGAGGCCCCCCCCTCCCCGGCGCCGCTGTGACTTCCAGTTCCAGCGTCCCGGGGTCCTCCGGGAACTTCAACACATTTGTGTTCTTCGCCATCGGTGTGAAATAGTGCAATATGATGGGCGCTTGATGCTCAAGCAAGACCGATATTGTGTTTGGGGCAGAGTTCTTTCTTTCTTACCGACGTTTCCAACTTTTATACCATCTTCCTCGTATTTACAGGGCGTATAGATGCTTGATGAGAATATCGTGTGACAAATCTGTATTAGTAATTCAAGGAATTTATGCGCTAGAGATTTGTTAGCACAAGACTCCATATTTGGAGCTGTGACAGGTAGATAATTGTACTACTATAATGTAAACATTATATCGAGTGAATGATAGCCTATGAATATGTGCTTCAGGATAATTGTTATTGCTCACCGTTGTGTAGCGATGAGCAATTGAACCTCATGTCTTCTGTAACTGTGTGTTTTTGATAACCTTGTCGGTAACTCAACAGTATGTACCACCAGCCAATTTCCCCTGTCCCCTTCAAATTCGTCTGTCCTCCCCAACAGCCTGATTCATACCTCGATTTACTCGCGTCGAATACCCATTTGTATTCTCTTGTCACTGTTTTTTTATGTTCCGTTATACCTTCTGTATATGTACAGTTTTCACAGCACAAAATGAATGTGACTTATTTCTAATAAAACGAAAAAACCATATTACATGAAGAACGTCGTGCTCGGTTATTCGCCCCAAAAATAGCCTCGTGGTGAAATCCAACTCTCATCTCAACTCTCACAAATCTCATACTCTCCAAAGATGGGAGTCAGAGCGACTCAGTGCTGCGGAGTCCAATTGGCACGCTGGCCGACAGCAGTAGCTCTTGCCAGAAAAACAAATCGGCACCTAAAAATAAAGTTCAAAAGCAGGAGAGCTGCCATCACGTACAGAGTGACACAGAACATGGTGACTTTTTGAAGCCTCCGGCGAACGTGTCGCTCTAATTATAGAGGCGATTTGGTCCAAAACGGCGATCTTTGATGATGTGAGTGCAATTCTTCGTTCTATTTTCAGGCCTCGCAAGAATCATTTGAGGAGGAATCTATCTATGGATCTATCGATGAAGTTGAGTAATGAGAGAACAAACAAATTGGACAGTGGACAGAAAATTGCTCTGACCTCATTAAACAAACAAACAAACAAAAAACTCTTCTCGGGTTTAAATTTAGTTTTGCCTGCGGTCTGATGTTATGACATTGCGTTTTTCTCAATAATCCATTTTCTTTCATTTTAAATGAACCCAATGTTCTGCAATTCTGCTGCAAGCAATGGGAGATTTACATCACCCATTCAACTGAGCTCTGCTAATTTTCTGAGGTCAGCTCGCGGACAGACCGTTTTTTTTGGTACATTTTGCTTGGTGGAACCTCTCCACGCCAAATTCCATGAATGCTCATTTATTTTCACACCTCTGAGCAACATCTGCAGTCTGTAAGACAATTCGGAGTTGCAATTGCAGCATCTGAAATATCAGCGATAAATAAACCATACGAGTCCTTCTGGCCCTTTCTTATTTGTATTGCTTCACGCTGCGGCAGAGAGGGGAACAGGGAGGGAGTGAGTGTGCACAGTAGCCCCGCCCCTTTTCACCTGACCAGGTAAAAGAAGGAGGAGAGAAAAAAAAAGTCCCACACACCTGTGAGCAGATGAGGAGGGAAAGACAAACAAGTGAGGGGAAAGGGTTTGAAGTTCAGTTTCTGAACATTTTAGAAATCATAATAAATCTTTAAGATAAGAAAAGAGAAGCAATTGTTCCCATAACCTGACGGACATGTGCCAGATATGTGCTGGATACCTCCTGGATAGGTGCTGGATATGTCCTGGATAGGTGCTGGGTATGTGTTGGATCCAAAGGCCTTGACTGGCAAGCTGATCTCTGGAGCTGTGACGAAGCTGGTTTGCTACTTCCTAAAATGACTCGGGATGCAGCAGGGAATGACCTTCTCAGGGAGGAGCCCGGTAAGCTGACATTCCACTTTTTTCATTCCCCCTCTCTTCATGTCTCTTCAAACTGAACCCGGTCCAATATTCACACTGTCTCTTTTCATAAGCCATATCTGCCACCATCTCAACAGCCCCTGCAGTGACGTTTATACAAAGACTCAACTTTATTGTTAAATTCAGGAATGTCTATTTAAAAAAAAAAAAAAAGTAAACTCATGTATTTTTGCAGTGGGGATAGTGGGCAAAATTAATAATTTTGTGAAAGGTTAATTGGAAAGGTTAGAGTTTGTGTGCGTGTGTGTGAGAGACTGCCCACCCCCGAATCTCTAACACGCACAGTCCTAATTCCCATCTTGACCCTGAACTCCTCCCAATGGGAAATCCAGTATCAATTAGCACCTTGCTGGTAGTAACAGTGAGGTCTTGGCTTTCTTTTAATTGAAGGCTGTTGCTATGGAGCTGACGGATGCTAATCCTCATCGTGGGCGAAAGGAAAGCTGGTGCTCCCAAAACAAGTGAAATGTAACATCAGCTGCCTTTGTTTGTTCTCTAGTGATGTCTTTGTAATAATTGTCAGTCGTGTACGAAATGATTCGAATTATCATGTGAAGCAGCAGGAAGTTGAACGCTGACTCATTTGAATCCCTTAGCATGTATATTTACATTCAGTCAAATACGTTGAGATACATTGAAAACAATGACCTTTAGCATGCCTTCGGGTGTGACTTGCATAAGTACATTTCTTTTTGGATCAATCAACAGACATTCTGCTAGAAATATTCCGCATATTGTCATGTCGGGGGAACTCCGGCCGGAGGGGTCAAAGCTGTGCTGGCCAAACAAACATCTGCCAGCTTATCTGTTTTCCAATCGGCTCTACCACTTCCAGCAGTATTGCTTTGCAACCGGCAATGGATTATGACCTCCCAGTGGAGCGAGTAAGACAAAGACAATTTGCATATCTCAGTCCAGCTCGACATCAAGGTACATACAAAAAAACAAGGGACTAAAAAACGAGCCCGAGGGCGGCAGTGAAAGTCGAGAAAGGCTGTTGCCGTCTGTGCGTGCAAACCTTAATGACACTGCCGTCGGGTGTCGGGTTGAAATTTCAACATAGATTCTCAAAGAAGTGTTGATTAGAGAAACTGTTTCTTAATTTGTGTGTTGGAACGTGCCTTCAAGGATGAAACCTCCGCAACAAGGTGGCGCCTTTCAATTAGTATCCCTGCTACTTGTCGAGGTACCGCGCAGCACACGCAGATTTTAGCCCTCCTCGGAGAAATGATGAACGTTGCGTTCGGTGGACGGCGCCACGGAGATGTATATGTGACAGAACTGTGTCGGCGTTGAGTCATGACTGGGAGACGAGCCTGCCGCTGTGGCACCAACGCGTTCTTCTGCTCAATTAAAGCTACTGTTTTCCCGAGCGTGGCGGATCTGAAAAAGCAAGAGGTGCTCTGGCCTTTCCGTCTCTGCTGGCAGACGTTTCTGTTGAATGTCAAAACGTATTTCAAAAGCACCGACGATCGACTCGGATAATCAGCACAGGGAATAACTAGAGGGGAGTGGGTGTTGGTATTATGACTATGATTCTTTCTTAAATCGGCACTCGCACGCGCGCACTCGCACGCGCGCACGCGCACACACACACACACACACACAACCATCCAGACAGCATATGTTTCACACGTTTCTTTACCGTCACTGCTTTTTGCATTGCCTTTCTTGCATATTTCCTTCTGATTGCTGTGGGGAAAAGAGTCGCTCTTTTATTTACAAGCCCCCCCTCCCCGCACACGCACGTGCGAGCACGCACACGCACGCATGCACACCTACATGTGGCCCTTTTACCACTGAATGACAAAAACCCAGATAATGGCAGCAGTGCATGTGCGTCATAGCAAAATGCCAGCCGTCTCCAGAGAATGGTTTCACAGAGAGTATTAACAAATGTCTCACTCCCGGACTGTATGCAGACCACAGGGGTTGACTGGACAGGGGGAGGCTAATGACCGGCTATGGTACTGATGGAATGTCAAGGGGCTTCGACACCGAAGTGCGAACGACATTTCGCGCAATAAAAAGTACGCTCTGAGATTAATACAGGTCGGGATGCCATGTTGTTTTTGGAGGAATGATTTGTTTTTTGTTTTGGGGTTTTTTTAAGTTGTTATCCGTTTGCTAAGTGAGAAAATGCAATCATTGCCAAGCTGGTAGTGAATCCAGCACATGGTGTCTGCTGCTGTTCTTTGTCCAAAAGACCTTGTACAGAACGCTACAAATCTGAACCCCTTTATCAATCCGGATAGTCACCATGGCAACAGTGGCAGCATCCAGAGAGCCCATGAGGACTATTAGCAGCAAGGAGTTTCAGCATCGGCAAACACTGAGGATTATACAAGCTCAATGCACATAAACTAAACCTCAAAATGTGAAATCATTGTAAAGAATTTAATTGGATTTCTATTCTCTGCAAGTGACATAAGTGTGCTCCACAACACAGGAGAGATTTCAAGGAAAGGTCATCAATCATCAACTCAGTCATAGTGTGCTATACTGCAGGACATCAACATGTAGATTCATAAAAGAGCGCACCAAGAAGGACGGGCAAATTGAACTATGCACATTTCAATGCAAGGTAACGTTAAATGACAATGGGATTGAAATTCAAGAAATGCTTGAAAGATTTCCGAAAAATATTGCAGTGAACGTCCTTGCAAGCCGAGGTTGTGAAAAGGGATCATACAGGAACGCTGTGCCACGTCTCGCCGTCTGCATGACCTTACTTTGTCTTTGCTCAGGTCAGTGCTGTTGCCAGGATACTATTTCCTATGGCAACACTTGAGACAGCGAGGTGAGCAGCTCTGAACAGATCCAGGTAACTGGCTGCTCAGTATCCTGTAGACCGGAAGTCCGTATGTGACCATGGCAAAAAAAAAAACTCCACTGCGCAAACACACATTGCCACGCACAAAAAAAGCACCTCTCATAGTTCCTGTTGGCTCTGTGCAATAGCTGATGTTTTCTTTTAGCCATTAAAAAGTACTTCCTGTCCAACTCGGCCATGAGTTATGATGTCCTCAGAGCAAAAATTCAACTTTAGATATTCACACGGAAGGCATGCAGTATGACTCAACCTATTGTATAGCACGTCGAGTGATGTCACGATTCGGTTACGTCTGTGAATAATGGGACTTTCTGGCCAGTAATTATTGCTGTTCTGAAATATTCATTGTTCTACTTGAAACTAATATCCGGTCCCTATTGAGCACAAAGCGAGGGCAGTACGTGCTCCCGTCAATTACAGGCGAAAAAGGTATATTATGTATGGATGTTATATGAATGAAAAGGAGCATATTCTCACTCCATATTCATTTGCAACACATGGCAGTATGCTCTCCATCCGTATGAGAGCATACTGCCACCATCTGTCGCAGGAGTGTAACTACATTGGCTGTACGGTTTCTTCTGTGGACACACACAGAAACCTTCCGCTTCGGACATGTCAACATGGAACCCAAATCTGAGGCTGCAGGGGACTCGCGCTCACTTAAAGACTGGAGCAACATAGCCTCGAAGGACCATTTTTTTTATGTTAGCTGAAGCGTTGGTTTATCAAGTCAGGCTTCGGTGTCAGCTGCAAGGATGCATGGAGCTAACTTGCATGTCCAACTCGGCCATGACTCGGCCATGAGTTATGATGTCCTCAGAGCAAAAATTCAACTTTAGATATTCACACGGAAGGCATGCAGTATGACTCAACCTATTGTATAGCACGTCGAGTGATGTCACGATTCGGTTACGTCTGTGAATAATGGGACTTTCTGGCCAGTAATTATTGCTGTTCTGAAATATTCATTGTTCTACTTGAAACTAATATCCGGTCCCTATTGAGCACAAAGCGAGGGCAGTACGTGCTCCCGTCAATTACAGGCGAAAAAGGTATATTATGTATGAATGTTATATGAATGAAAAGGAGCATATTCTCACTCCATATTCATTTGCAACACATGGCAGTATGCTCTCCATCCGTATGAGAGCATACTGCCACCATCTGTCGCAGGAGTGTAACTACATTGGCTGTACGGTTTCTTCTGTGGACACACACAGAAACCTTCCGCTTCGGACATGTCAACATGGAACCCAAATCTGAGGCTGCAGGGGACTCGCGCTCACTTAAAGACTGGAGCAACATAGCCTCGAAGGACCATTTTTTTTATGTTAGCTGAAGCGTTGGTTTATCAAGTCAGGCTTCGGTGTCAGCTGCAAGGATGCATGGAGCTAACTTGCATTTTTGTCCCTTGTCCTGGCTGGTAGTAGTGGTGCAATGTGTGGGCCTTTTTTTCTTGCCTCATTCGGGCCCCTTAAAACCAAACAATAATGGTTTGAATTTGTATGTATCGGTATTGTTGCTGACCACGTGGCCACAATTTATCACCTCCTAATGTGTACTTGCAGAATTAATTTTTTTCGCCATTGTGAATTTCAAAAATTGGTCTAATATAGTCTTCACAATTGGCTTGAAGAACAGGAAATTTCGTTCAGTGCACTGGCCTCCCCAGTCGCCAGATCTGAATCCAGTGGAGCAACTTTGCAATGTGTAGGAGCAGGAGATTGACAGCACGAATGTGTAGCTGAAAAGCGCCATAATCCACAGCCATGCAGTAAATCCACAGGATTTCTGCAGAACTTCCTGCCATGAGAATGTTGGGCTGTTTTGGATGCAAAGAGAGGAAGCGCTCAGGGTGACCTCAATTAAGAGCTTGGTGAGGGTTGAACTAATTTGCTTCAGAGAAACCTACACTCAAACAGACCCTGCTCAAATCCTGCTATCTCGTGTTTACAATCTCTAGACCTTTAGTGTCTGCAGGCCCTCCCTCTTTAATTATACACCATGGGTGTTGCATTACGGTACGCAGCTCTGTAATCAAAGCCGACTCGTCTGCAGACTTTCCTTTTCACAGGAGCTTCCAGATCCTCACTGTTGCTGCAGAACTCAAACAGCCTGACGGGGTGCAGCGCGTCATCCCAGCAGAACTGCACCTACGCTCGCACGTCGACCGTCAGTTCTGCCGGATTCAGACAATGAAAGGGGAATGTCAGGGACGGTGAGCTCATACAACACAGCTGGGCTGAGTGTTTTCTGGCAGGGAGGGCACTTCATCAGTGGAGCTCCACGATGACTCATCTGTTCTCCACACCCACCATCTCCTTTCACTGTGCAGAACATCGTCCTGCTGAATGTGTCTCTCACAGCACTTGAGAGACGAGGGCCACCTCTCATCCTTTGGAGCAAGAGGTCGGATTGCACAGGGATGTCGGCTCACTGCTCACAAGCTATTAGAATTAAATTGAACAAATTGGTCCAGGCAGCTTTGCAGGACTGATCAATACATTACAATTACTGAGCTGAAAGGGAGAGAAAATGAAGGCGGTTTGTATACTGCTGCAGATTAGTAAACATGTAAGTACCACTGCACCAGAGAGGTTTATATGTCTATGAAAGATTATTGATTTGTTTTGTTTGCAGGTTGGTACCCCACTGGGACTTGAACCGAATCCAGTGTGAATTCCTTCATTATCGGTGTATACTGGGTTCAAGCCTCCAGGTACATAAAACAAGAATCATTTGATTGAAAAAGTGATTAGCGCAAACGGAATGCTAACGCATGACCATGCAACTGTTCTGTAGGAGAAAATTGAATATAAAATATAGAAGCATCAAAATCAGAAAGGGACCTCATTAAAGGGTATGTTCATACCGTGTTTGGTAACCTAGAGCAGCAGCGAGGAAGGTTTTATAACTGTTGCATGAACGTTTAGCATTGTAGCATTTCATGATACATAATAAGAGGAGTTAATTTCAGGAATAAATCAAAACTAACCGTTGCAGTTCTTTAGAGAAAAAAAAATAATATAGCTATCGAATAAGTGATATGAATTTATTTGCCAGAATTATATATATATATATATTTACATACAGACAAATGCAGCATCATAAGTGTGTGACTATGTGCCCCAGTGGTGCTGCCGCCCCTCGCCAGGCGGTGGCAGCAAAAAGCCCTTGTGTGTAGCAGAGGTGCTGGTTTCCTCTACGCCTTTGCGAGGCGTTCACTTCAAATTTCCGCATTACTAGCTCGGATCAGTGGAGCAGAGTTCAAGTTTGGTCGGTTCCGTGCTGTTGCCATCTCTGCGTGCTTACATTCGGCGACAATGTCAAGGCTTCTCCTAAGCGCCAACCTGAGGAGATGCGTCGTCTCTCAGATTAGAATGGCATCTGATCAGGTATCGTGTTTGGCTGAGCCTTTGACAGGAGACGTTTTGAAACTTAGCATTAGCTCGATAAAATTGGCAACTTAATGAGGACGTAGCATTTTGGAAGTTAGCCGGCTGCCACCTTGTTTTGCGATGGACCACATTACTGTGTGTGTGTGTGTATGTGTGTTTAGCGAGGTTAGCATTTGAAATAGTAATGTGTGAAAGTTACGTCTGCAACATAATTCATACGACTACAGTGTATAGCAACCGTTAATTCTGAGCCGAAGCTCAACAGCTGTATTGGGGCACTCCTGGTGTTATGTAATGACAAACAATGAAAAGTAACTTTTCCCCTTAAATGTTGATGTATTATGTTCAAGACATCATATTCAATGCCACCTACAGATTGCCACTTAATGCAGTAACAATATCAACACAGGAAACCTCACAGTGCGGATGGAGGTGTGTGGTATTGCTGTTACTGAGACCATTTAGGGAAATGCACATTTGTAAATTATGAAATATGTTTACCGGACACTGAATCTGAAAACTGTACAATTTGAGAAACACATCTACTGTCTTGAAACATTTTACACAATAACAAGGTGTGCTATTCTATCCTTCTTTTTCTATGCCTCGAGGTATCTGAAAGGGGATATGGTCCTTGTATAACAAAGTAATTATAATGCATGCATTGTATAATGCTCCTCTGCTTATTTCAGCTTGGTGAGTTGGGCAAGGGAGCAGGCAAAGGTGGCGGCGGAGGAGGCTCAGTGAGGGAGGCAGGTGGTGCATTTGGAAAGAAACAAGTAGCCGAGGAGGAGCGGTACTTCAGGTAACAAGCATGTCATTGCACCAGCACTCAATCTGGTTCTTGGCCTTTCGAGCCGCTCCGTTTTCCTCTTGGCGTACCTGCCGTTACTTTCCCTCTTGCTTCCACCTGCAGGCAGAAGGAGAAGGAGCAGATGGAAGCGCTGAGGAAACATCACGTGGAGGAGATCGACCACCACAAAAAGGAGATTGAGCGCCTACAGAAGGAGATTGACCGCCACAAGGGCAAAATCAGGAAGCTGAAACACGATGACTGAAGCAGGGATGCCTGTCACCGGTTTTCCTTCTGGGAGTCCAACAATAGCATTGCCAAGTAAATGATTATCACATATTGATTGATTGATTTACTGCTGGTCAGGGCAGGTCCTGTATCAGATTGCATACCGAAGGAATGACAACTAATAACAATAAAGTACTTCATCGTGCATATTCAATGCACACTTTTGAGCTAGTGTGAATCCTTGTCTGTCCCTCATGTATTTAGTACTAAATGTTGTTGCTTGGACCATTTCTGTCAGAGCAGTGGGGCGGATCATATCCACATCTCATTGGACTTGAGTCCTGCCAGTCAAAGGGTGACCTTCGCGATTGCACGGTTGAGGGGGGGGAGCGTTGGTTTTGGATCACTGCGCTGCCCGCTTGCTTCCTGTAATCCTCTCCAGTTGAAGAACAGAGTACCGTAGATGATGTTTACCGGTGCCTTTCACTTTTACTATAATGGCGCTAAAGTCCACTCTTCTCCTTGTGTGATGCAAATGCCTATCTAAAGCCTTGTGTTTGCAGTTGTAGCTCAGGAGGAGGAAGCGTATCCTTATCTGAGTTTAGAAAACAAACGCACTCGCTTCACTGTATGTTTTTATTTTTTTCCCTCCCGCGCAAATCTCGCGATGACTGCGGAGCGGTGGCGTTGTTCGGGCGAGCCGACGACGAGACCGTAGCCGTCTGGAAATCTGTCCTGTGGCTTAGACTGAAACGCATTCTTCATATTAGACATATTTACGTCCGGCCATTTAATAGTTTCAAGCTTTAAAACGCGCTGCAATTAGTTTTCAGCTTCAGACTGGTAAGTGGCGCTAACTACCTGTTTGCTGTTTTGTGTTTGATATACAAAATGTGTCTGCACGGCAAGGCCTTCGTATAAGCTCGTTAGCTAGTCGCCAAGCTATCACGTATTACTACGAGCTCAACATGAGAAATTCCTTCTGCAGAATGGTTTGGTTGTTGCAAAACTGCAAGCGCGCATCTTACTGACTGTGGGAATCGACTCGAAAGTCATCCTGTGTGTAAATAAAAAAAACGGAATGTATCCACCTGGCTAGCTTGCAAGCTGCATGTGAAGGGGGCGGGACGCTGGCTTCTTCAAGTGACCGGGTTATGTTACTGTACAACACCTGAACACTGTTGCACTGTCACCAAACGGCTTCTATAATAACAACATTTCGCTGTAATTGTATGGTTGTCAGAATAGCCTAGTATAATTTTCTGATGAATTAGTATTGCCTTCAAAGTTCTCTCGACCAATTTAAAGTCAAGTTACACTATCTGTTTAAAATAAATTGCAGTGATACTTTGTTGATACAATAGCACCCTTATAAAGGCTGGGATAAAGGTTGGGATAATTATATACAGATGTATTCAAACATGATACATGTTATTGTAATACATTTTTATTATTTATTATGATGTATCAAGATGAATGTATGCTGATGGGGTTGCTCTCCTTGGTTGGTGTAGGAGAATGGCTGCCGCTGAGGTGAACGGTAGTTCGGCCCCGGCAAAGGAAGAAGAGGAGCCCATGGATGTAACGGCAACACACACAGAGAACTACCAGACACTCCTCGATGCTGGGCTGCCCCAGAAAGTGGCTGAAAGTCTAGACAACATCTTCCAGACAGGTGGGTGAGGATTTCTGTGACTCCATCAATAAACAATGGTGACTGCAGTCGAGTCGTGAAGGTGACCGTGCCTTGTCACCGCAGGCTTGGTGGCGTATCTTGACCTCGATGAAAGGGCTATCGATGCACTGAGGGAGTTCAACGAGGAAGGAGCGCTCACTGTTCTGCAGCAATTCAGAGAGAGTGATCTGTCCCATGTCCAGGTAACCACATAGATTACATATTTTGTACATACATGTTTGTGTTTATTTGTTTCACGCTCATTCAGAATATTAATATCTCTTTTTAAATTGTAGAATAAAAGCGCTTTCCTTTGTGGAGTGATGAAGACGTACAGACAGAGAGAAAAACAAGGAAGCAAAGTACAAGAGTCCACCAAGGGCCCAGATGAGACAAAAATAAAGGTAAACAAAGTCAGGTTGTTGAACTCTTGTTAGTTGTAAATTATACATGTAACTTAAAGTTATACATTATAAAACTTATATGTAAACATGACTCTGGGCCTGTTGAGTTCAGTTTGTATTTTGTGTTTTACAGGCACTGTTGGAGAGGACAGGATACACCCTGGATGTCACAACAGGCCAGAGAAAATACGGAGGTCCCCCACCTGAGGACGTATTCAATGGAGTGCAACCAGGGATTGGAACTGAGGTAGATAAATGATACGCACGTAGGTACTGAAAAGTTTCTCTCATTATTTTCAAGGCTCTACTGCTTAAAATTGGGTATCAAGTATTGGTCTCTGCTGCTTTACATTTTTCAACGAATCCTCACTGTAATTCTCGACATTGAGCACTTCAAATCCTTACAGCTGTCTCCCTGATTCCCTCTTCTCCCTCAGGTGTTTGTTGGAAAAATCCCCAGAGATTTGTACGAAGATGAGCTGGTGCCGCTCTTTGAGTCTGCTGGTTCAATCTGGGACCTCAGGTTAATGATGGACCCTCTCTCTGGTCAAAACAGAGGTTACGCCTTCATCACATACTGCAATAAGGACGATGCACAAAAGGCTGTGAAGCTTGTAAGTGGTCTGGTCGCAGAAAGAAGTCGCAAAACAATGTTCGTCCAAGAATGTCTCTTGATGTTTTAGGAATATGTTTCATTCAGAAATGTGTTCTTGATTACACAGTGTATGTCATGCAGTTGTTTGTCTCCTTTTTATTTTTTTTAGTGTGACAACCATGAAATCCGCCCTGGCAAGTACTTGGGGGTGTGTATATCTGTCGCAAACAACCGCCTGTTCGTCGGATCTATTCCAAAGAACAAGACCAGGGAAAGTATATTGGAAGACTTTGGCAAAGTTACAGGTCAGTTTGAAATGCACAGAGAAAGGTTTGCGTCACTCGATCAACTCATTGTCAAATCTTCTACTACCATATTTTAGCCCTTGCCTAACTATGATACTAGTGATTGTATTGTTTTATCCAACAGAGGGTCTCCAAGAAGTGATACTGTACCATCAGCCAGATGACAAGAAGAAGAACCGTGGCTTCTGTTTCCTGGAGTATGAGGACCACAAGTCCGCAGCGCAGGCTCGCCGCCGCCTAATGAGCGGCAAAGTCAAGGTGTGGGGGAACCCTGTCACGGTGGAGTGGGCTGACCCTGTTGCTGAGCCAGACCCGGAGGTCATGGCAAAGGTAAGGAAATAATGTCTCGTATGCATAACCCTAACCCTCTGCAGCACTCTAAAATCCTCCTCACATCTACATAGGTGAAGGTGCTCTTTGTCAGGAAGTTGGCCACCGCTGTCACTGAGGAGCTTCTTGAAAAGACCTTCTCTCAGTTTGGAAAGCTGGAGCGAGTGAAGAAACTCAAAGACTACGCTTTTGTACATTTTGAAGAAAGAGATGCTGCTGTAAAGGTGGGTTTTGTTTTTAATTGCGTCGACAAAAAACATGTCTGAATATGTTATTCAGTTGCAAATTGATAATCCTGTTTCATGAAGGCGATGGATGAAATGAACGGTAAGGAGCTCGGCGGAGAGGAAATTGAGATTGTTCTGGCCAAGCCCCCAGACAAGAAGCGGAAAGAGCGCCAAGCTGCTCGGCAGACCACCAGGAACACGGGGTGAGTCAGTCGGCGACACGTGGCAGTTCTACCGCCTCGCCTGTTCTCAGATTAGGGATCAATAAATGTAACACTAACCTCCCCACTGCAGGTATGATGACTACTACTACTACCCACCTCCACGCATGCCGCCACCAGGCCGAGGTAGGGGCCGTGGTGGCAGAGGGGGCTATGCCTACCCACCAGATTACTATGGATATGATGACTACTATGATGACTACTATGGCTACGACTATCACGACTACCGTGGTGGCTATGAAGACCCTTACTACGGCTATGACGATGTGTATAGCATGAGGGGCCGCGGTAGTCGTCCCAGCAGGGGAGGTCCCCCTCCGCCTAGGGCTCGCGGAGCACCGCCGTCCCGAGGCCGCGGGGGCTACGCTCAAAGGGGGCCACCCCTGGGCGGTCCGAGGGGCGGCCGAGGAGGCCGGGGTGCCCCTTTCCAGCCTCAGAGGGGCCGTGGTCCTCGCGGGGCCAGAGGCAACCGTGGGGGGAATGTCGGCGGGAAAAGGAAGGCAGACGTGTTCAACCAGCCCGACTCCAAGCGCCGCCAGACCAACAACCAACAGAACTGGGGGTCCCAGCCCATCGCCCAGCAGCCTCTGCAGCAAGGGGCCGACTATTCCGGTAACTATGGTTACAGTAATGACACCATGGAGTTTTCACAGGATTCTTATGGGCAGCAGTGGAAGTAGATGCACCAAAAGGTATTTGGCAAAGTGACAACAAAAAAAAGAGAAAAAGAATAAAAGATTGAAAAAAAAAAAGCAAAAAAAAAAACCCAACAACAGGAGATTGGCCACAATTTTTTCGAATCACTTTTTATTCTTCATCCCTCATGGAAAAAAAAAGTCTGTGTATATATCTCAGAAAAACGGACAGACCCCAGAATTGGCTCAAGATGATTGGCACGAAAGCCTTTTGGCGGAAGAAATGAACGTAACCGTTGCGGTGAATCATTTGTTACTCCTACGGTTACATTGGGACATGTGTCTTTAAGAAAACACACTAAACACTTTTACTGTTACTTTTTGTTCTTGATTATTTTAAAGCCAACAATGAACATTTTCAAAAAAAGTGGACATTCATTCTCAAAAGTCTGAGAGGACATTAAATAATAATGATATTGCCTTGCAGGAGGTTTATGTCCATGCCCCCCTCCTTCCCTTTCCCCTCTTGTACTCCCTTGATTTGTGGTTTCTCATAGTTGCTTAGGGACTTGCTTGTATATAAATGCGTATGGTTAGAGCTTCATACTTCATTTTTTGCAATGGTGGAGAAAAGAATCCACAGGAAGGAAGAAATCAAAAGTTTTGTAATGTGTATGCCTAGCATTTCTAGAGTTAGACAAATTGTGTTTTTTTAAGACTGATACCATAACTTCCTATGTTTTCTTTGAACTTTCCCAATAGAAAATTTGGTTTGGCTTACCTTAAGAGCCATAGCAGTTTGTTCTCTGATGGTCTTTGTATTTATAACTTTTACGTTTGTTCCGTTTCAATAAAACTCAGCTGAGCATCAGTCAATTGTCAGATACTCAAATTCAGTGTTGTCATTAAGCATTTGATTTGATTTTTTACCTCAATTCTCATATTGGATGAAGATCTTCTTTTCCAAGTTAAATTTCTTTGGCTCAAAGGATAATCTGAAAAGGCTGAAATTCTCAAATCAAACAACGGGACAACAGAACTTGAAAGGTGTTTGGAGGAGACCATGATTAAACAGGATTTTAACCCTTTATTTTACAGTGCATTTTACACCTAACCGTAGTCCTTTCCTGCACTCGTAATTTATTTCTAGAAAATGGCTATAAAATTACCGAACCGTGTGCATTTCACTTCTCGCCATTGCCCAAGATTGTGCCCGTCATTCATCCTGTGTGCCCTGGTAAACAAGTCTATCCTTTAGATGACCTCTGCCTATGTTCACTGATGTCCTCTGTCATTTAACGAGACAAGGAAATGAAGTTTCACCCCTGCTATTTGAACTATTGGGTTGGGGGGGGGGAATGGCAAAATTATTACAACTGTGAAGACATCTGAGGAATTGTTCAAATGTCCACGTTATGGCACCTGTAAATGTACTTAACTTTGCGGCTACAGTACCACACTTTTTGGTGGTATCGAAAAGATATGGACAATCATGGATCTTGGTGAGATGTCACGTGCACTGGTTTGGTCTTTATACTTGCACCCGAACGACAGCTAGGGGCCCACTCTTGAATGGATTCATACACGTAAGCTGGGTCATTTGTATTTCCCCAAATCCGCCCATCTTCGCGTCTTTTCTCTGCTTTTGAAGACACCAAAGGATCAGACCATTGAAAGGGGTTAAAATTCTTTAAGCGTGTTTTCTTCCATAGCGAATGATCGCCTGTCAGAGTCAGTTTTTAAAGTGTTTTTAGCAACTGCCTTGTGGTACCGTGGTATCATTGTATTGTGTTTCATGTGTCTGTCCTCTTATTCCAACCTGCCTAGGTGGAGAAGCATTGCGGCCGGAACCACTAGAATGAGGAACTCACCTGAACGGTACTCGAGGGTGAGCTAGCCTTGCACAGAGTACTGTCTCCTCTCCTGTAGCTAATCGCAATCACTGGGGAATGATTATACTTTGTTCTTTTTTATTCTTTCCTTACTAATATTCTGTGCTGCGAATCAATTCTTTTAAATTTGTGGGAAATGTGAATTGAATCCCCCCCAGGTGAACAACAATTGGGGTCACTAAAAATGACTGAAGAATCACAAAAAATATGAATTATATTTAATATGCTTTTTTTATTATGATTAAAAATGATTGTGTTTCCATGATTTTTCAGGGATAAAAGTATACACAGAGAATCTACATGTTAACCCCCTTAAGGGCAAATCAGAGGTGATTCATCATTTTAGCACAAACAAATGGCTGTGGCTATAGACTCGATTTAAAAGCCAGAAGGCAGGCAGTTAGGGATTTCTAAGCGCTGTAAACCCTGCACCTGCTGCCTTTCCTTTGTTAATGCACCAAAATCACCTCAACTGTCTGCTCGCACATTCTGTGAATGGAGAGGTGGTCCTTACCCATCCTGTGCCTCTAGAGGTAGCAGTTCATCATCAGCACCACCATTTGCTCCATTTTTCTTGTAACCGCCTCTGCATTTATTGGCCATTTTCAAAGCTGTAAATGTCTTAGTTAATAGGTGAATATAAACAAGATGTGCTGCTTTTTAATATGTAGTCAGATTGCAGTAGGGACAAGGGCTCAATGTTGTTCAATTTGGCTGATTTTGGAACAATGGATATGCCTCAAAATTGATGTCTTTATCCTTTAACACCACTAGATGGCAGTAGGAAGGCTACATTATTTATTTTGCACAGGTAAGGCTGGGATAAATGGGCCACTGTAGTTGTATATTTTCACAAACACACACAGACTTTGGTTTGTCATGAAGTGCCATCAAATGCTGGTGTGTCTTGCAACAGCGTCTCATCCGAACTGTCTTTATATGTTGCCTCTTGTCACCAGGCAGTAAAGGAGCTGCCCCATCCATGTGCATGAGTTCACACAAATGGAAGGAACCGATTGGTAAGACTGTTCATTATCTAAATTCATTTTCAGAAATTCTCATCATGTTTCTGTTTTTGTTATGTTTCAATCAATCTTTTGTGCCGTAGTTGTCTCTGTTTGACCTAGCTTTCCAGTTCTGTAAGTTGTTTTTTCTGAATTGAATTTAGAGCAATGAGTCACAAAAACGGCAAATACTTTTTTTTCCCCTTAATGTAATAGAATATAATAGATTTATACATAATATGCCGATGCTTAGAAACATACTTGTGTCATGTTCATGTCTTTGGTCCTTTTTTGGCTCTGAGTCAGGAGGCCACGAGGTGCAAGCGAGACCCACTGCTGTGAATCACGTCGTTCAGAGAGATTTACCGAGACTTCAGCCGTCACCAGCCCCCATGCGAACACGAGCCGGCCTCCCCGTGTACAGCCCCGTAGGTGACCGGTAAGAAGACATTGTCCGGTAGTGCAGCTGCTTTGGCTTGTAGAATCAACACCTTGATGTCGATAATAATAATAATGATGATGTTTCATTGATCAAGTGTGTTTAGCTCATGAATATCAATGTGAAGTGCATTGAGTACAGTTAAAATGTAGTATATTAGTTTTGAGAAATACTTCCAATGTTTAATGTGTTTTTCCTCTCACTCTCAATAGGATACAGCTGATGGACACATAATGATGCAGAGCTTCACCCAACTGCGTTCTCATCCAGCTAAAATTCTCATTAATGTAAAGGACAATCTTCTGTTTGTCTTGATTTGATCAATACATTTCATTTACCCCCCCCCCCCCAAAAAAAAAACAGTTTGTGTTCATAATTTCATATTCTGTTTATTAGTGATATTTCACATACAGAATTTTAATGCCCCAACTTTTAATTGCTCGGGTCTTTAAGGGATGTTTTATTGTTGTGAACAATTTAGTTGGAAATGGGGGTGGGCGTGTCAACAGAATTGATAAACGAGATTTAATGGGTCTCCAATTTTAATTTGCAGCACGTGATCATGACGGGATTATTTCTCCGGTCATCGTGTGGTCTACTCTATTTTTAAAATAGCACTAGTTTATTAATATTTACTTTTGAGCTTGACGTATTTAAAGGGCTGTGCTCCAGTCAACGCGGAAGATATTCCCTTTTTTGTCTTTTCAAAACATAGGCGATAGTTTATGAAAAAATTAAAAATAAAAATCGCACCTCTTGATCACACGTGATTTTTCATCGGCCCAAAGCATTTGCTTCTTGTGTCGTATCAGCGCAAAGCGATCTAATTTCCTTTGTACATTAAAAACATTTATTTTACATTTCTTTTGATAAATCTATTAAGTTAAGAGAACGATTGTTGGGGTAAATACATTTTAATGCACGCAAATCACACACAATTTAACGTCATGAAAAACGTGATGGGTTTAACGGTGTCCGGTCACGTGTTTCCTGTACGTCACATGTGAACCAGGGAAAGATGGCGGCCGCCGGAGGAGAGCCTTCCGAGATGGTGTCGGATGAATTATTTCAGAATTTTTACACGGAGGTACGACTGAGATTATGTGACTGTATGTGTTTTGAAAGTGTAGGTCCTTCCACGCACACCAACCGAGCTCTGTTCACCTGCGGTTCATCTTAACGCTAACGACAACAAGCTATCAACGAGCACCTTGTTTCTGGTGCCAGCTGCAGACGGCCGAGGCTACACTGAAGTGTTTAGTCTCCCGTACTTCCCAAAGTATCATAGATATTAGTCCCTCTAAATCTACGCCCCCATCATGCATTGCGCTGTATGCCCAAGCCTGGTCACATGACTGTAAACGCAAAAAAAACAACACCTAAATCAGGTGAAGCCCCCAGCGAATATGCTGATCACCGGAATTCCTGGATTGTAAATGTGAACGCATGGTCAGGCAGTGAAGCGTTTTGTGTCTGTTTAACCAGGTGAAGCAGATAGAGAAGAGAGACTCGGTGTTAACCTCCAAGCAGCAGATAGACCGACTGCTCAGACCTGGCGCTTCTTACTTCAATCTCAACCCCTTTGAGGTGAGTGTACAGACGTGAGTTGTCTAGGTAAAACGCTTGTTTTACCTGCAAACTTTTGCCGCCTAAATTTGGCCTCTGCCGTATTTTCTCGCACTGCCGAGGACCCTATGTGCGTTTCAAGGGTTTTTGACATTTTTTTTTTACTTTTTTTCATGTTTTTGTTCGAAATAAGGCTATAGTAAGACATTTTTTTTTAAAGAATTTTCGACGACATGCTGTGCTATGACGCTTTCAATTTTTTTCCGCCTCTACCATGTTTCCTCGCACGGCCGACGATCCTATGCACGTTCCAAGGGTTTGACATTTTTTTATAGATAAATATTTAATAGAAGTTTTTTTTCCTCATTCTCAACAAAGTAAGGTGAAACATGGGCTTATACGTTCTCACAGAAAAAAAGGACCTAAGCGAGAACTAATTGGATCTGTGGATCTGGATATTTAAATGTATTCTTTATGGTCACAGGGCAGAAATTAGTTCATTTCCAGGCTGATTGTCTTACTTGGACAGTGAATAAAAATATCTTGTCCTGCAATTAGTATTATCCTTGCTGAGTGAAATGTACTTAAAGCTCAAACCTGGCCATTCCAGGCTTCTTGACATCTGTCAATCAAAGTCCAGCGGTTCCACCCTAAAAGGTTCATTTAACTCGGTCACAAACGGTTTAGTGTCCCCCAAGTGAGCGCATAGTTAGATTACGCGCGCTAGCAGTGTATTTTGACCCGAATCTGACTCCATAGTTTTTTGTTAATTTTGAAAGACATGCTATACTATGACGTTTTCACCTCTACCATATTTTCTCGCACTGCCATCAACCCGATGCACCTTTCAAGTGTTTTTGATTTTTTGCGTTTATTTCACGTTTTGGATGACATGCAATAATGATTTTTTTTTCAAACTATCATATTTTTCTGCATTGCCAATGTTCCTATGTGTTTTTTAAGTATTTTTGAAATGTTTGACTTTCTTGACATTTTTGTAGGAAATAAGGCTACAGTAAGGTATTTTTTGTCAAATTTTAGACAACATACTCTATGATGACGTTTTTTAACTTATTTATTCACCTTTACCATTTTTTTCGCACTTCTAACAAGTGTTTTTGATATTTTTTTCTTTTTTCACTGTTTTGTCCCACATTTTTGTCAAATTTTGGACGACATGCTGTATGATTACATATTTCTTCGCACAACAACCCTATCCACGTTACAAGTGTTTTTGACATTTAATTATTTTTTCACTTTTTGGGCCGACATAAGGCCCAAAAAGTAAGTAATTTTTTGTCAAATTGTGGATGACGTGCTATACTACACACTTTCTTCCCCCGCCTCTACCATACTGTCTCGCACTGCCGATGATCCAATGCAGGTTTCAAGTGTTTTTGACCTTTTTGACTATTTTGGCTGAAATAAGGCACTTTTTGTCAAATTTTGGAAAACATGCTACACTATGACGTTTTCACTTTTTTAAAGTTTAACTTTTTTTAAAAATTCCAAAATTTGGCAAATAACACTTTACTATAGCCTTATGTCGGCCAAAAAGTAAAACATTTCAAAACGCTAGAACCTCGCACAGTAACATCGGCAGGGTCTAAAAATTGGGTTGATGCGAAAATAAGTGAAAACGTCATAGTATAGCATGTCTTCAAAAATTCCAAAAATTGACAAAAAATACCTTAGTATAGCCTTATGTCGGCCAAAAATTCAAAGCACTCGAAACTCGCACAGTAACAGGGGCTGGGCTTAAGAATAGGGTAGGTGCGAAAATAAAGTGAAAGAAGTGAAAACGTCCTAGTTTTTGGGGACTTTTTTGTCGTCCAAATTGTGCCAAAAAAACGCCTTACTATAGCCTTACCTTCTGCCCAAAAAATCCAAATTTTCAGACATGTCGAAAACACCTGAAACTCGCACAGCAGCATCGGCAGGGCTTAAAAATAGGGTAGGTGCGAAAATAAAGTGTAAATAGTGAAAATTTCCTCGTTTGGGGGACTTTTTTGTCGTCCAAATTTTGCCAAAAAAACGCCTTACTATAGCCTTACCTTCGGCCCAAAAAGTCCAAATTTTCAAACATGTCGAAAACACTTGAAACTCGCACAGCAGCATCGGCAGGGATTAAAAATAGGGTTGGTCCAAAAATAAAGTGAAAAAAGTGAAAATCTCTTCTTTTGGGGGACT